>BLSH010139742.1:2153383-2169974 GCA_018402905.1 Glandirana rugosa | reverse complement strand
ATGGGACCATGTCTAACATCTAAAACCACGGAGGAGTGCTTATTGCAGGAGAGAGTGGGACGCCATCTGATTATACCCCGCAGAGGGTTATTTCTGCTAGTGCGGTCGATCTGTTAGCGATAACAGATCCCCTTGTCTCGGTAAGGGTACCTCTGTGTGTTATTAGTGAGCTTATCATCGGTGCTGGGACCACACATCTTTCTGGTGAAACCCAATTTATGAACATATTTTGGATTTTTGTCACATTGGTGAAGAGGGATTCGTTTCTTGCTTTATTCATCTATTTCATCTTTTTATTTATTGGAATCACGAACTTAAGGACTTTTTCAAGCACTCAGCTGATTTAATTATGTCTTTTTCTGATTATTCACTGGGATGTATATTGACATTGATGTTTGTTTATTAATCTACTTTACTGCACATAAGCGCAACTGTACCTATTTTACAATTTTGTTGGTGATATTATCTCACTAGTTGTTGCTGCTACCACAATCTCTATCCTAGCGCAATACTTATCCACCCTACCCCTGTATACTTCTACCTGGCACCCCTGTATACTGCTACCTGGCACCCCTGTATACTACCTGGGACCCCTGTATACTTCTACCTGGCACCCCTGTATACTGCTACCTGGCACCCCTGTATACTGCTACCTGGGACCCCTGTATACTTCTACCTGGGACCCCTGTATACTTCTACCTGGGACCCCTGTATACTTCTACCTGGGACCCCTGTATACTGCTACCTGGGACCCCTGTATACCCGATCTAGGACCCCTGTATACTGCTACCTGGGGCTCTGTATACCCTATCTGGGACCCCTGTATACTGCTACCTGGGACCCTGTATACCCTATCTTGGTCCCTGTATAGTGATATATGCTGATTCTGTATACTGCTATATGGTGACTCTGTATACTGCTATATGGTGACTCTGTATACTGCTATATGGTGACTCTGTATACTGCTATATGGTGACTCTGCATACTGCTATATGGTGACTCTGTATACTCCTATCTGGTGATGCTGTATACCCTGACACAAGGGGTGGGGCTTATGAGAAGTGGGAGGGGTCAATAAGGAAGGGCGGTTTCTGGCACCCCCCATCCTAAAATTTCACCAGCCGCCACTGTTTGTAATGTAAATCCAGGAACACCACATCTACAGGCCTTCCTTTATCCAGATCAGTGTTTCTCAATTCCAGTCCTCAAGGCCCACCAACAGGTCTTGTTTTCAGGATTTCCCTTATATAAAACAGCTATGGTAATTACGAAGGCAGTGAAACTGATCAAATCACCTCTGCAAAATAATGGAAAGCCTGTAAACATGACCCGTTTGGTGCGCCTTGAGGACTGGAATTGAGAAACACTGATATAGATAGCAGCTCACCTCCTCATAGAAGGTTTAATAGATTGATCTGGCAAGAACAATTCTTCATGAATCCATGCTGATTGCTGCTAATGATACTGCTCTGATTACTAAAATCTGGTATATAGTCCCTTATCATTCCTTCCAAGAGCTTGCAGACTATTGATTTTAGGCTAACTGGCCTGTAGTTCCTAGGGATGTATTGTGGCCCTTTAAAAAAAAAAAAAAAAAAAATGGTGGTACATATCAGGTGTGGGTTATGAATTTTTATATTTTGGAAGACAGTAGATCTTTAAACTTTGACATTCCAGGAGATAATACGGAAGCTATTTACCATTTCTGGTACAAAGGTAATTCAGAGTGTAAAGGCAGGGAGATGCAACAAAGGAGTC
Source organism: Glandirana rugosa (assembly GCA_018402905.1). NCBI lineage: Eukaryota > Metazoa > Chordata > Amphibia > Anura > Ranidae > Glandirana > Glandirana rugosa. The sequence goes on along the minus strand of BLSH010139742.1, from coordinate 2,168,216 downwards.
TTGTGTCCCAGTGGTAGCAGCACAGGCAAGAAAACATGGACTTGAACTCCACCTAGAGGCCTAGGGAAAAAATTGCACTTCAAAACAGTTAACAGAGTCAATGAAGCTTTATTTCCCCAAACTGTGAAAAACTGAGTACTGCTCAAAAACTGGGAATGTGGCAGCTAACCAAAAAATACAGTACAGGTGTCCACAGAGTAAGGTAACCTTTCAATAGGGTAAGTTCAGCAGGATGAAAGCTCACCAAATCTAAGGAGACTGCTCTGGCATATGGTTCCTAATATCCCAGAATCAAGGAATGGACTCCATCCAATCCATGGCCGCTATAGGCATTTCAAAATATTAAGTGGACCCATTAAGCTGGACTCCCATCTTGCTGGGATATAATATGCTATATTGAAGGCCCTTTTCCCATAGCGTCTTATCTCCAAAAAGGATCTCCTGCATTTCTGTAACTCCGGTGAGAAATATGGGAAGAAGTGCAGATTTACGCTGTTGTAATGGATGGTTTGCTGCTTTTGCGCCTCAGACAAGATGAGATCCCGGTCTCGGAAGTTGAGGAAGCAAACAAGGAAAGCATGAGGAGGGGTGCCAGGAATTCTAGCACCAATAGGGACTTTATGCGCCCTTTCCATTTGGTAAGCAGGTGAAACCGTCTGCAGGCTCAGAACTTGCTTGAAAAAGGACTGTGGAAGGATTATCCCCCTCTACTCCTTCTGGCAGTCCCACTACCCGCACATTATTGCGGTGCAGCCTATTCTCCACATCAGACGGTGCTTCAGGAGATTCACTTGATGCTGCAAATCTGTAAGGGTTCTATTGTGGGTTGAAGTGGTGTCCTCCACATCAGATATGTGGGTCTCAGCACTGCCCAGGCGACCTCGGATCTTATCCTGGTCCTGCCTTATGAGACTGTATTCCAGGGCCAGGGTGACAATCCTAGTAATGAGAGGTTTTACTCGCCTCTATAGCCATAAGGATGGCTGTTGTCGCAGGGTCCTTTGAAATAGCTGCAGGAGGAATTGTCCCCAGGCTCAGTTGCCATGATCTGCCCGCTACATTCCTCAGTCTTCACAGCTACAGAGGATCTGTGCTCTACACGTGGTAGCAAGATGGCCGCAGCACGCGTGACTGGTGAGTAGCACCGTTAGCTCCGTATGAGGAGAAGTACACAGGATTCCTGTCAGAGCCTCTGTGAGACAAGGCTTCACATCCCAGCCACGCCCCCTATGTTGTGAATCTTAAGATGCTGATCTAATAGTTTAAACTATCAATGCTCCCTACTAATACCACTGCTTGTGGAAGAGAATTCCACATCCTTGCCGCTTTGACATTAATGGCCCATTCACACCTGAGCGTTTTGTAGCTCAAATATGCCTGAAGCATGAAGCTAAAGAACGCTGGAGGGGAAAAAAATCAATGTTTCTCTATGGAGATGGCTCACATCTCCACTCAAAAATGCCTGAAGCCAAATGCCCTACGCTCAAACTACTTCGGGGGGTATTTTTGTCGCGCGGATCTGTCATATTCCGGCGTTTCTGACAATTTTCTATTGACATAGAATCAATGGAAAAGCGTCAAACGTGCGTATTAGCGCGACATCTATGTTTGCAAATGCCCATTGTCGCACTACAAAACGCCCGACAAAAAGCTCCAAAAACGCCCAAAACGTGTCGCCTAGGTGTGAATGCAGCCTAAAGAACCCTCTACGCAGTTTAAGGTTAAACTGCTTCTCTTCCAATTTCAGTGAATGGCCGCATGTCTTTGTAAATTCCCTTTCACTAAAAAGTTTTCCCTATGTTAGGGTCACCGGTACGGTGTTTGTACATGGCTATCCTATAACCTCTCAAGCGTCTCCTTTCCAGAGTACAACGTTTGTAGTCTTTCCCCATATCTGAGATCCTCTAGTCCCTTTATTCATTTTGTTGCCCTTTTCTGGATTCTCTCCAGTTCCTGCACATCCTTCCTGAGCACTGGTGCCCAGAACTGGATGGCATATTCAGGATGCGGCTGGACCTGAGTCTTGTAGAGTGGGAGAGTTATCGTTTTATTTCTGGAATAAATCCCCTTTTTAATGCATGCCAGTAGTCAGTTGACTTTGCTTGGAACAGCTTGTCATTGCATGCCATTGCTGAGCCTGTCATCTACTAGGACCCCCAGGTCCTTTTTTACATCCTAAATTCCCCCAAAGGTTTCCCCCTAGCATTCATATTTTTAGCACCCAAATGAATTACTTTACATTTTTCAACATTAAACCTCATTTGCCATGTAGTTGCCCACCCCATTATTTTATTTAGGTCTTGTAAGGTTTCCACATCCCGCGCAGAAGTTATTGCCCTGCTTAACTTAATATAATCCGCAAATATTGAGATTGAACGGTTTATCCCATCCTCTATATATCATTTATGAATAAATTAAACAGAATTGGTCCTTGGGAAACCCCACTTACCACACCGGACCATTTCAAGTCCTCACTATTTATGACCACCCTTTGGACCCGCCCCTGTAGCCAGTTTTCAATACAGGTACTCAGCCTATGGTCCATGCCGATAGACCTCAGTTTTTAAAGTAAACGTTTGTGGAGAACCGTATCAGATGCCTTTGCAAAATCCAGATACACCACACCCACAGGCCTTCCTTTATATGGCAGCTCACTTCTTCATAGAACATTAATAGATTGGTCTGATAAGAACAATTATTCATGAATCCGCGCTGATTATCACTGTTGGTACCATTATTATTACTAAAATCTTGGTTATAGTCCCTTATCCTCTACATTAGTTTACATACTATTGATGTTATGCTTACTGGTCTGTAGCTTCTAGGGATATAGCGGCCCTCTTTTAAATATTGGTACCATGTTGGCTTTCGCCCAATCAGTTGGTACCATTCCAGTCAGTAAACTGTCCATAAAAATTAGGAGCAATGGTCTAGCTGTCGCCTAGCTGATTCCTTAAGGACCCTTGTGTGTAAGCCATCTGGTCCTGGTGACTTACGTAATGTTTCTCAAGTCCATTTCTGACACTGGCTTCTGTTAGCCATGAGGGTGCATTCTGTGATTCTGTGATGTGTTATTAACATTACAGTCTGGTTGCTATATTATCCCCCCCCCCTTTTCCTTTGTGAAAACAGAGGAGAAGAATGCCTTTAAAACCTTTGCCTTCTCTTTGTCTTTTGTAACCAAATTCCCTTCATCCTTTATGGGGCCAATATGTTGTGGCATCACTTTCTTATGGTTTCCATATTTAACCTGTTCCAGACCTCCCCACATACATATACTTCAGCGGGGCGGCCTCTACGCGAAATCATGTACCGAAGTCTATGAGCGTAAAATGTGTTTAGAAGAAAGCTGGGGTACAAAGTACACATCAACTGGTAATAACGGAAAAGAAAACAAAACAGAGGCAACCATATATGTTTACATCAATCAAGGAGAAAAGCACATCCAGTCATTCCGAAGTTTCCATGCCTTTTCGAATCTAGGGAAGGAATTGTTTCTAATGGACAGTAGGCGTTCATAGTTAAAATTTAGATTAATCATTGCAGTAAGGGGCGTGCCCGGGCAGCGGATGTAGTCGGCTGCTTCCTGCTTCTCCGCTGAACATCCGAACTAATATTCTGAGGGGTATCGCACAGTCATTCCGATTGTATTTCTGCGGACATCGGAGTGTTCCCTAATCCCTGGCCGATATTTTGAGGGGTCTCACGGGGATCTCAGACATGGCAAAATGGAATAAAGAGATCCGGACAGCGACCTCATGGGACAAGAATGGTGCCGGCTCTCAAAAGGAGCAGTACAAATCTGCTGCACAGAAACTTTTCTCTAAACCAGCGGCCAAAGACAATTCACCTACACCTACTACAACATCAGGTGAAAACCTCATATCATCCTAGCACAGTAGGAGACCCATGTTATTTTTATTTCTACGTTGTTGGATTACAAACATCTGGATTGTAGCTGATTTACCTGCTGCAGAGCAGCTCCTTTATACAATTGGGAGAGCTTCCACTGTTGCCCCTTCATGTTCCCAGGTGTACTATTTCTGTTGGTACTTTACAGTTTGGGAGCCCAGTTGGCTTAATATAATGTTATCAGCATAGTTATACGTCCTATTTCTACTTTTGCTTGGCTCCTGCTATTTTGGATGTCAAGTGACACTCGCTTAGACTGTGTTCATCTGCCCTCTACATGGTGCTTTTTTTGTATGCCCCGCTGGTTCCAGGAGGTGTGCAACATCCTGAATATATTACCATACCCCCTTAACAGTATGAGATATAGACACAAGTATATGATGGAGGTCAAGTTTTCCCAAAAGGTGGCATGGTGGGAAATGTTAACGTTCTATCATGGAATGTGCGAGGCTTGGGGAATGCAGCCAAACGTCTAGCAGTTATTACGTACGGTTGGCTGAACTCGTGATATGCTTACAAGAGATGCATTTCTTCCCAAAAATCGCACCCCAGTTCTCACAATGCCACTATGATCACCAATTTCGCTCAATGTACTCCTCCTACTCGAGGGGTGTTGGTATTCTAGTGAGCCAGGGTACAAAGTTCTCTGCTATAAACATGATGGCTGACCCAAATGTTAGATTTGTTTTTATACTATGCTCCATATATGGTTTTAAATGTATTCTAGCTGGTATATACATCCCTCCACCCTTCTCGGCCGAACCTTTAAGGTCCCTTGCAAATTCAATTTGAGGTTCCCTGGCAATACCACTCCTGGTGGTAGAGGACCCGGCTAGGGATAGGTGGACAGGCGTCCATGCCAATGTGAATACAATACCAGGGGGTCCTACAGCATTTGCAAAACTACTTGGGGAGGTCAGCCTTAGGGATGTGTGGAGGATGAGACATCCTAATCACTGTATATTCATGTTATTCTGCTTCATACGGTGGACTCTCCAGGATTGATCTGGGTCTGGGGAACAATGCTCTTCTTCCTGCAGTGGTTAACTTAGGAAGCCAGGACTGTATGACCACTCCCTGTTTTGGGTAGAGTTATCGATTAATAACACTCCTAGAAGGTCCTGTTGGAAGCTTAATCCATTCTGATTGTCTCTGTTTCCAGACCCGGATCCAATAGTGGAGGCTCTCACAATGTTTTTTGCCCGTAATATTGAAACGGCTGAATTAGATGTAGTATGGGATGCATCTAAAGCATTTCTTAGGGACCAATTTATAACTCATATTAACCAAATTAAGACTAACACAAAATCCTGGGCAAACGTACTCGCGGAAGTGCAGAGGATGGAAGCAGATTATATTCCTGCCCCTTCAGAAGCTACGAAAATGGCCTGGTTAGCAGCACAATCTGTCACAACAAGTTGCATTACAGTTAGTGGAAAATAAGAGCTTTTTTCTTTCAGCAGCGATTCGAGGAGGGAGTACAGGGCACCTATTGTCTACACTTGCGAAATCCCAACAGGCTTCCGCATATATTCAGGACATTTGGAACTCTCAGGGTGTTTCTTATAATACCACCTCAGACATACTACAAGTTTTTCACACATTTTACTCAGATGTAAACCCCACAAAAGCGTATCTAGCGGACTTTTTGGATGCATATCCGATACTGCAGCTCACTGCTCAGGATGCTAAATCATTGAATGCACCCCTAACAGAAGATGAGATTCTAACCGCACTGGCCCAAACGCATAGTGGAAAGGCACCGGGCTCAGATGGTTTACCATCTGAGATTTATAAGAAATATACCCTTCAGTTGATACCAATTCTGCTGAGGGTGTACAACGAGGCTTTTCAAAAAGTCAGATTACCCACATCAATGAACAAAGCGATTGTAGTAGTCCTACTATAAAACCTAGGAAAGATGCATCGATGCCAGATTCCTATCGATCCATATCACTCCTTAGATTTGATGTGAAGCTACTAGCACGGGTGCTGGTGAATCAGTTAACCAAAGTCATTCAAAAATGAATAGAGACCAAACGGGATTTATACCCACGAGGTCCACAAAACAGAACTTGCATAGGCTTTTCTTAAACATGCAGTTGGAGGTGCATAACCCGGGGAATAGTGGCATATTTTTTTTAGAAGCAGCTAAAGCATTTGACAGTGTGGAATGGCCATACTTATGGGAAGTACTGTCGCGCTTTGGTTGGGTCCGGTGTTTGATTGGATCAGGCTTCTATTTGCTGAACCGTTGGCCAGATTGCATATAAACGGGGAGTTATCAGCCTCTCTCCATTTGCATAGGGGCACACGACAGGGGTGCCCTTTGTCACCCTTGCTGTTTGCTCACCCTTGCTGTTTGCTCTTGCACTGGAACCTCTGGCAATACATATCAGAGAGTCGTTGGCCATCACAGGGTCTCTGAGGGGCCCAAAGGAAGACTTAATCAAATTATATGCAGATGACACGTTGATATATCTGGGAGACACCCAGCGATCTCTCCAAAAAGTCATGCATTTAATGATTTTGGGGCACTCTCTGGATTCTCCATAAATTGGAGCAAATCGGTTCTTATGCCACTGGATCCCTTAGCTGACCCATTACCGGAATACGCCTCCTCTATTCAAGTGGTTTCATCCTTGAGCTATTTGGGCATAGAAATTATGAACCCGCTGCAGTATATCAAATTAAATTTTGTACCCTTGCTGCATAAATTTTGTTCAAAGTGTGCGATCTGGTCTAGACTCCCACGAACGGTGGTAACGAACGGTGGTAGGGAGGATAAACCTCTCAAAAATGGTGTTGCTCTATGTATTCCATAATGCCCCCATATGGATACCATGCAAATTGTTTGCCTGCATTCCCTTGCATTGATCTGGTGTAACAAAGTTGCCAGGATCAGCCTGTCCACCCTGCAGCATACAAAAGAACAGGGGGGCTTAGCTGTACCATATTCACAACACTATTTTATAACCTCCCAGATCCAGCACCTTGGGGACTGGGGGACAGCCTGGATCCTATCCGTAACATGCTTGTGCCAAAGGGGTCCAGATGTCCTATTTTGACCTTTCTGGAAGCGGGCTTTACATATTTTATACTGAAGACTCCTACGATAACCTTACTCAATAGCTTATGGACATACATAAGGAGTACACATCCAAAGATACTACACCTATCTGGGACAATATCTACTTTAAAGAACTATAAAAATTGAAAGAATTCCAGTTATGAGGAAAAAACAGGTGGTATCTATATAGCACAGCTATTTAAGGACTCCGTTTTTAAATAATTTATGGACATCCAATCTGCGTTTGCCCTCCCTAGGAGTCCGTTTTTCAAATATCTCCAGATCAGACACACGGTACAGGCTCAAACTAATAGATCACCTCTTCTGACCTCCCTTTACTGGGACCGGTCTTATTAGAAAATGAGAAAAAAAGAATGATTTCTAAAAGATATTCTATTCTCTTGCAAACTACCCTTGATGCTTCCACTCTACCCTGTAGGCAGGGTTGGGAAAGAGACTTAGCCCCCATTGATGAACCTGGGATTTTTGCTTGACCTCTGCCCCGCTAATATCAATATCAGCCTCACGAAAACTTTCCCACCTGTATTTGTTACACAGAGCATACAGAACACCCACTCAGTTATATAAATGGGGTACACCACTATGCCCGAAGGGATAATGAAGATTTACTACACATGATTTGGAAATGCCCTATATTATTCCATTACTGGTCTGCGGTCATTTCAACTATTTCACAGGTTTACCAGATTTGAATCGGAAGAGATCCTATTGTTGGGCCTCCTGGGTGAGGAATCACTTACACCTCAGGGCGATGTTGCCGTACTAAGGCTCTTGTACATAGCACGCAAGTTGATAGCGCAGTATTGGATGTCACTCCGGTTTCCAGGGTGAGACAATGGATCAAAATGGTAAACAACATGTTGTTCAGAGAAAAATACACAGCATAGGAATGTACCTTGCAAGCTTTACAAATTATGGCAGCCGTGGTTGGATTCACCCGGTCTTGCTCCACAACAACTAGTCAGAGTGAAATTACTACAAATCTGAATGGAGTCACTAACTGGATATTGTATGCCATTAAACTCAGAAACCAGTTGTTAGGCCTGCTCATGAGTATTTTTGACCGTTTATCTCAGGAACTAGTTAGGTCACTGTAGGTTAGGAAGGATATTAATGGGTTATCCACAAATGTAATATATTGCTTCTAATTCTGGGAAACATGCTGATAAATGATGAATACTTGTATATGCATGTATAGGTTTACTTGGATGATTATTTTTATCCTGATGATTACAAATGTGGATGTTGTTTAATTCCTATCGAATAAACTTCATTTTTCTGGTAAAAAGAAATCATTGCAGTAAGCTCAGGGCTATTAGGGAACAAATCCTTCCTCCGCATCTTGGTAATTAGAGATTTTGCTGCAATTAACACATGTGGAACAATAGTGTGGTGATGTCAGAAAACACTCAATACCTAATATTGAGCAGTGCTAGGGCTGAGTCAGGGTAGGTCAAAACTCCTGTCCCTTTTGAAATCAGTCGGAACATTTTGTGCCGAAAGCTGGTTAGGCATTTGCATTTCCATAGGATATGTAATAAGTTACCCACCTGGCCACAGCCTCTCCACCAGTGGGGGGATTGCTTAGGGGAAAACTTGGTCAATCTACAAGGGGTATAATACCAGCGTGATATAATTTTATGGTTTAGTTCCCAGTGGTTAATGCAGTGTGAGGTACCGTGGGAGTAGTGTATTGCTTTAAGCCATTGTGTCTCAGTAAAGACAGATTGTAAATCAGACCCCCAGCGTTGCATAGGTGCAGATTTTGAAAAATGTTTTCTCCTACTTTCACTGACAGACGCAGCTCTGAATGACATGTGGGTTTATGCTTGTCCTACTAGGAGTTAACTAGGCAGGGAAAGAGCAAGCTGGCCCCTCCCACGGGGGCCGTCCCCCCTTCCCACATAAACCCTCCACCTAGCATAGCTCATCAGTTTCAGTGCCTAGTTTGCAAGGAGTTGACCTTGCTCCCTTAGGGGCTTTGCAGTCCGGATTGAGACCGTTTTCTTTTTCTTTTCTCTTTATTTTTCTTTTACTACTTCTATCAAGCATGAAGTCTGCTATCAAGAAGCCAGTCCCATGGTATGGGGACCCGCCGCATCATGCCCGTTCTGTGCGGGCGGCCTGTAGGTGTACCCCACCTGCGCCCAGTTCCCGGACCGGTCCGGTTCGGGCGTTTTTCGGCCGGCAGCATCCCGCCCAGGCAGGGGCGGAAGGTCTGTGAACGGGTGGCTACCCGCTATGCCCGACAGGAGTGGTGAGTGAGAGTTCCCCCCTCCCCCCTTTTTAGGTGTGGAGGGGGGACCGACGGGTGTCCTGGCAATTTCCTCGGTAGCCACTGTTTGCGGGCTCCTGGGGCCCTTTCCACCCCCTGCACGGCACCCAATCGCTGCCTCCATGTTTTGGGGATTTTCGCTGCCATGCGGCGATCCGCCATTTTGCGGTAGACTGCTGCCATTTTCCAGTGGTAGCGGACATTTTAAGCCTATGGAGCTTTCCCTCTAGTGCTCAGAGTGGCCATTTGCGGTAGTACACGTTCCCCTGCAGGTGGTTTCGGCCTCTAGTGTACACTCGGCGGCCATATTGGAGTCCCTGCTGGCTGTAGAAAACGTGCTGCAGACGTTTTTTGCTTTCTCTTTGGAACGGTGTGTGCTTCTGGTGGCATAGCTCTTCTGACGGTCCTCAGGATACTGGCAGCAAACAGTAAGTATAGCTGGGCTCTCCTGTGGGTGCTGGTGGCGGCAGGTGCACTCCTCCTGGGTATCCCTGCCGTTCTGTTGGGCGGCAGTGTGTGGGGGTGCCTCAAACCAAGTGTTCTCACCTGCATTTTACTGAGGGCTATTTTAGGGGAAAAACAGACTATCCTGGCAGACTATCCTGCCGTGCCTGCTGAAGAGGAATCGGCAACAGCGCAATCTGCGCAAGGGGCATTTTTGGACCAGCTGCGGGCGGTCTTTAGCGAATTTCTTCCCCGGGCGGATATTGCTCACCAGGTCCCTAGGAAGCATCCTCCGCCCCCTTGTTCATGAGGGGAGGATTCTGATCCAGAGATAGCTTCGGGGGTCACAGGGACCCCAGTGGACCTTTCTGACGGTGAACTGGCCCCCTCGGAAGGAGAGGAGGACCAAGGGGCGGCAGCTGCGCGCGAAAAAGCGCTGGTATCCACCATTATCGCTGGAATTCGCACTACGCTGCGACTGAGCCAGGATGGCAAATCGCAGACATCTGCATATGTGTGCGGGTCCTCCAGGCCCCCTAGGGCTTACCCCTATGATCAGTTTTTTGATCATCTGATCTATCGTGAATGGCAGCGTCCACAGCATTCTTTTTCGCTGTCAAAATGTTTTGCCATCCGCTATCCCTTTGAGGATAGTTTTCTGAAGAAGTGGGAGTCACCTGTGGTGGACTCACTGATAGCTCGTCTGAATAAGGCAACGACCATTCCACTGGAAGGGGCCCCTTCCTTTAAGGATCTGGCTGATAGGCGGACAGAGGCGGTGCTAAAAGCTTTTTCTGGTAGCAGGCTCAGCTCCGAGACCGGCCCTGGTGCAACACCTGTCTGAGCGTATGGCGGAGCTCCAGAATGATCTGGACTGCGGTCGCCTGATGGATGCGCCACAGAGAGCTGACTTTTTATATCCAGGTATCAAGTACCTCTGTGACGCAGCCCTGGACCTACTGCCTATGTTGTCCAGAATGGCTGTTTTTTCCGTCATTCTTAGACGGTTTCTTTGGTTGCGCTCATGGTCCGGGGACCATGCGTCCAAAAAAGGTCTTGCGGACCTCCCCTTTCAAGGTGGACGTCTTTGGTCCCCAACTGGATGAGATCATTAAAGATTTCACTGGTGGAAAGAGCACTTTCCTCCCGGAGCCCCGCAGGCGTGAGTTTCACCGTAGACAGGGGCCTCCTGCCTCGGGTCAGAAGAGGTTTTTTCGCGCCTCTGGCACGGCAGGAAAAGGGAACCAAGACGGTAAGGCCACTGCAGGGGCTGGTAAGCAGCAGTGGCAGCGAAAAACTGAGGAGGAGGAGGATAAGCCCTCCTCCGTCTGATGGGCTGCCCCCACCCGGGCTTCGGGTGGGGGGACGTCTTCTGTGGTTCGTGGGCCCAGGAAGTAGTGTCCACCGGCTACAGGATAGAGTTAAGCACTCTACCCCCAGACAGGTTCTTCCCATCCAACTTAGGGCTCCCACAGGGGCGTCGGGAGACCCTCTTCGGGGCCATCAGGCACTCTCAGACCAGGGGGTGATCGTGCCAGTACCTCAAGTGGAGAGGTTTTGAGGTTTCTACTCAAACCTGTTTGTAGTGTCCAAAAAAGGAGGGGGGTCAGGCCAGTTCTGGACGTGAAGGCCCTGAACCGATATGTAAAACTGCGGAAATTCAGGATTGAGTCAATTCGCTCGGTTGTGGCCGCCCTCCATCAAGGGGAATTCCTGGCATCTCTCGATATCAGGGACGCGTATCTCCATGTTCCCATTTGTCCACGGCACCAGCGTTTTCTTCGCTTTGCTGTGGGGGACCTCCATTACCAATTTGTGGCACTCCCCTTCAGTCTGGCATCAGCTCCTAGGGTTTTCACCAAACTGGTAGCTCCAGTACTGGCGTTACTGCGGCAGAGAGGCATTGCGGTGGCAGCCTACCTCGACGACCTGCTCCTGAGAGTGGAGTCCGCCTCAGCTCTGGAGGAGAATGTGAGGATCACAATGGCCTCGTTGCAGGACTTCGGTTGGTCAACCTGCAAAAGTCGACGGTATCTCCATCCCGTCACCTGGAGTTTCTGGGTCTGATTCTGGACACAGAGAAAGCGAAGGTGTTCCTCCCCCCGGCCAAGTTGCTATTGCTGCGGTCGGCGGTGCAAACCCTTAGTCTTTCTGCCCCTTCAGTGGGTGATCATCAGCACGGATGCCAGCCTTTCAGGCTGGGGCGGGGTCCTGGGGCAGCTGTCTGCCCAGGGCCGTTGGTCTGCGCAGGAAGCCCGCCTCCCGATCAATGTGCTGGAGCTAAGAGCGATCAGGTTATGTCTCTCTCACTGGACAGCGAGGTTGCAAGATCGTCCGATTCGGATTCAGTCGGACAATGACACAGCAGTGGCATATGTGAACTATCAGGGCAGAACGAAGAGTTAAGCAGCTCTGATCCTGCGTTGGGCGGAACTCCACGTTCTGGCAATCTCCGCCGTTTACATTCCAGGCGTGGAAAACTGGCGGGCGAACTTTCTCAGTCGCCAGACGCTGGATCAGGGAGAGTGGTCTCTCCATCCAGAGGTATTCAGCCAGATTTGCCACAGATGGGGGACGCCGGAAGTGGATCTCATGGCATCTTGGTTCAATCACAAGGTGAGGACCTTTGTGTCCAGGACGAGGGATCCGTTGGCAGTGGCCACGGATGCTCTAGTGGCTCCCTGGGGCCGTTATCGTCTTCTGTATGCCTTCCCTCCAATAAAACTTCTACCGCGGTTGCTACGCAGGGTAGTAGCGGAGGGAATTCCAATGATCCTGGTGGCTCCGGATTGGCCTCGGCGCACATGGTACACCGACATGGTGCAAATGGTGGCGGACGTCCCCTGGCGGCACCCATCTTGCACCCTGCTTTACCCTCGCTGGCTTTGACGGCATGGCAATTGAGTCCCAGGTGCTGAGGGACAGGGGGGTCGCTGACGCCGTGATCCCTACCTTGCTTAAAGCTCACACGTGTACTTCTCGAAAAATATATCACCGCACCTGGAAGGCTTACATAACTCTGTGCGAGGCAGAGGGTCATAACCCTCGCTCTTATGTGGTGTCCAGGGTCCTGACTTTATTGCAGCAAGGCCTGAACAAAAAAACTGGCTTTGAGCACCCTCAAGGGTGCTCAAATATATCGGCTCTGGCAATTCTTTTTCGAAGACCGTTGGCTTCGTACTCGTTGATTCGTACCTTTGTACAAGGTGTGCGACATGTGACACCTCAGGTGAGGTCTCCGATGGCTCCATGGGATTTGAATTTGGTGCTTTCTGTGCTTCAGAGACCACCATATGAGAAGATCAGGGATATTTCCTTACAATTGCTGTCACAGAAGGTGGCCTTTTTGGTGGCCATCACATCCGCCAGGCGGGTGTCTGAGTTGGCGGCACTGTCGTGCAAGTCTCCTTATCTAGTCCTGCACAAGGACAAGGCCGTCTTGCGACCCTCTCCTTCGTTCCTTCCGAAGGTGGTTTCTCCCTTCCACATTAACGAAGATATTGTTCTTCCTTCATTGTGCCCACGTCCATCGCACCCTAAGGAATTTGAGTTGCATGCCTTGGACGTAGTAAGGGCCTTATGAGTGTATCTAGATGCTACAGCTTCCTTTCGGAAGTCTGATTCTTTGTACTGACTGATGGTCCACGCAAGGGTTTGGCGGCCTTGACGGCTACTGTCTCCCGTTGGATTAGACAGACCGTGACCCAAGCTTATTCTGTTCGGGGCAAGGTTCCCCCTTTTCCGGTCACGGCTCATTCTACCCGGGCTGTTAGAACTTCCTGGGCTTTCAGATACCAGGCCTCGGTGTCACAGGTGTGCAAGGCGGCCACTTGGGCCTCCGTACACACTTTCACTAAGTTTTATAAGATTGATTTGTTAGCATCTTCGGATGCTGCTTTTGGCCGCAAAGTTTTACAGGCGGCAGTGTAGGCGCGTCTGGCGCCTCCTTAGAGGTTCTGTTGGGTACAGTTGTCGTTTACCCACCCCTTTTTTTTTATACAGCTTTGGGACCTCCCCCACATGTCAAAGAGCTGCGTCTGTCAGTGAACGTAGGAGAAAAATGGATTTCATTACAACTTACCGTAAAATCCTTTTCTCAGAGTTCACTGACAGACGCAGCACCCACCCCTCTGCGTTCTGTTTCGGTATGGCTTGTTACGAACTGATGAGCTATGCCAGGTGGAGGGTTTATGTGAGAAGGGGGGACGGCCCCCATGGGAGGGGGCCAGCTTGCTCTTTCCCTGCCTAGTTAACTCCTAGTAGGACAAGCATAAACCCACATGTCACAAAGAGCTGCGTCTGTCAGTGAACTCGGAGAAAAGGATTTTACAGTAAGTTTTAATAAAAAAACATTTTTTGTGTTGTAGGAGAGCATTAAAAAGTGATATACCTTTGGTCCCAAGTTGTGGGTTTGTATAGTAGCGTCAGGCTTAGGGATTTCAAAAAGTGCAAGATATGCATGTATAGGAAATAGAGGAGGGAATGTTGTAAGTAGCTGTTAAATCTGAGAAGGATTTGATTTTAGTAACCTTTAAAACAGGGGTCTCCAAACTATGCCCCCCCCCCAGTTCAGAAACTACAATTCCCATCATGCCTAGTCATGTCTGTGAAAGTCAGTTTTACAATGCCTCATGGGACGTGTAGTTCCACAACAGCTGGAGAGCCGTAGTTTGGAGATTTTAACCCTTTCGCCGCAAGGTTTGTACATTGTACGGACTGAACGTCCGGGGTTATTGCACACAATCTGTTACCGGCCCCTATGTGATAGGGGGGGAAAAGTTAAAGCGGAGTTCCACATGTTTTTTTGTTAAAAGTCAGCAGCTACAAATAGTGTAGCTGGTGACTTTTAATAAACACACACTCACCTGTCTCGCGGTCCAGCGATGGCTACGCCCGAAGCCTCACATGTCTCCCCCCTCCTCCCGACGGCCCCGCCATTCCTAGTGTGGGCTGCCAGCCCGGCTTCACGGTCGGGCACGCACTGCGCGTGAGTCGCGTTGCGTGTTATTAGTGACCAGGCAATCTTCTGGAACCTGTGACGTGTCCCAGAAGATTGCCTGCAGGGAGGAGCCGCCTAGGTGGCCAGTACCTGCCAAAACAAGGTACACACC
>BLSH010139742.1:2143212-2153373 GCA_018402905.1 Glandirana rugosa | reverse complement strand
CCCCCCCCCCCCCCCCCCCCCAAAAAAAATGACATGCCAAATGTGGCATGTAAGGGGGCGAGGAGTGCTTAAAGCAGAAGTTCCACTTTTGGGTGGAACTCCGCTTTAATTTAAAAAAAAAAAAAAGAGTATATAAGTATATATTTTTTGTAAAAAAGTTACACCCAACCACATAAAATCCCCCTCCCTCAAAAAAAGTTGAGGCCCCACCCCCACATATACACACACGCACGAGCGTAAACGCATGCATCGGCGTGCCTACGCATGAAAATGTTGATTGCAATACACATGTAACATATCACCACGCATGCAGGAGTGAGAGCAATAATTGTAAGACCTCCTCCGTAACACTAAACTGATACCAATAGGGGGGCTTCTGAAGTGTCGCCTATAGAAAATATGGTTAAAATACATTTCTCTTTTGTTCATTGACGGACGCAGCCTCTTAATCTTGACATGTGGGGTATGCACCTTTTACCAGGAGTAGACTAGACAGAACATAGTTCAGACAAAAAGCACAGCTAGCCCCTCCCAGGGGGCAGTCCTCACTCTGCATAACCCCCTCCGCCCTGCTAGAACTTCAATTTTTTCTGCCTAGTGCAAGGAGTAGGACCTGGCTCCCTGCTGGGATCTGCGGTCCCCCCATGTTTTTTGCTCAAGCTATCTGATGAAGAATGCAATCAAGCAACAGGCTGGAGATATTTAGGTCCAGGTAGTCTCCCCAGCGCGGCCGACGGATGCGAGCCGTCCCTTAGCTGCCTGCGGGGTCGGCCGCATCAGGCCCTGTGCGGGGCGGCCGGCGGGTTAAACGTCCCGCTAGCGCACTGAGTGACCGGGCTGCGGCTCGCGCCGAGGTGTCGCATGGCCGGCAGCTCCCTCCCCACCTGTAGGGGCGGTAGGTCTATCTCGGGTGGCTCCCTGCTGCACCCGTCTGGAAGAGTGAGTACGCGTTTCCCTCCCCCCAGGGGGCTGGCGGGTGTGTCCCCCCCCCCCCCCCCGACTGGGTGTAGGTGGCTTCTGGTCATTCTGGCTCTTCCGCTGCATCCCGCCTCCGTTTTCCTACTGTTGCTGGGTCCCCTGGCCATGCGGTGGTCGCTGCCATATTTTCGGGGCCTGCTGCCATTTTGCCAGTCTAAGCCGTTTTGTGGTTTTGGCCTCTAGTGACCGCTCTGCGGCAATTTTTGGTTGGTCTCCTGATGGGCAAAAAGCATGTGCTTTGGCGCCGTTTCCTCCTTCTGGACGGAGCGGTCGGCACATGTGGTGGGATCTCTCAGCTGCAGTAGTGGAGGCAGAAACGGACAGACATTTCAGCAAGTATAGCTGGCTTCTCCCTGGGGTGCTGGTGACTGTGCGGGGACGGTCCTCCAGTGTATTTCCGGGCAGCTGTGTGGGGGCAGCTGAGGGGTGGCATTGTGGCGGGCTTGCGGCCTGTAGGCCTCACAAGTGTTCCCGGGGGTGGCGCAATGGCAGCTGAACCAGGGGGTGGCTGTCCCGGAAGTCTCTGCTGAGGCTCCGGCAGTGCTGGGACCTGTAGTACCACTAAAGAAGTTAACTTCAATTCTGGAAGAATTTCTTGCCCGGGTGGAACCGGCCCATGGAAGGGGGGCGACGAAGAAGCGTCCACCCCCTCCACCATCCTCTGAGGAGGATTCGGAGCCGGAAGGGGGCTACATGGTCACAGCGACACCTGTGGATCTGTCAGATGGGGAGTAGGACCCTTCTGATGGTGAGGAGGAGCAGGAGGCCACTGTACCGCGGGTAAAGGCATTGGTGGGTTCCCTGGTGGCTGCCGTCCGCGAGACACTGCATCCACGCCAGACGTGGACCTGCTAGCATCCCGGTTCAATCGCAAGTTGCAGACCTGTGCAGAGCAAGGGATCCGTTGTCGGACGCCGTGGACGCCCTTGTGGCCCCATGGTCTCGGTACCTGCTCCTTTACGCCTTCCCTCCTTTCAAGCTTCTTCCGCGGCTGTTGCGCAGGATAGAAGGGGAGGGGATCGCTGCGGTCCTGGTTGCTCCGGATTGGCCTCGGCGTCCTTGGTACACCGATGTGGTGCGGATGGTAACGGATGTTCCCTGGTGGGTCCCGCTACGCGAAGGTCTGCTGTCGCGGGGGCCCATCCTGCACCCTGCTTTGCACTCGCTGGCTTTGACATCCTGGCTATTGAGTCCCAGGTATTGAGGGATAGGGGGGTCTCTGAGTCAGTGAATCCCACTATGTCCACATCACGCAAGATTTATCACCGCGCCTGGAAGGCTTATATTGCTTGGTGCGAGGCAGGGGGGTGGAACCCCCGTTCCTTTTCAGTGGCTCGTGTGCTGTCCTTTCTTCAGCAAGGCCTGGATCAGAAACTGGCATTGAGTACCCTCAAGGGGCAGATTTCTGCCCTAGCAATTCTTTTCCAGCGTCCGTTAGCGACTCACACTTTGATTCGTACGTTTGTACAGGAAGTACATCATGTGGCCCCTCAGGTGCGGTCGCCCCTGGCGCAGTTTGATCTGAACCTGGTACTTTCAGTACTGGAGAAGCCGCCATATGAAAAGATCAGAGACATTTCTTTGCAGTTGCTCTCGCAAAAGGTGGCCTTCCTGGTGGCCATCACATCCGCCAGGCGGGTGTCTGAGTTGGCGGCTTTGTCTTGTAGGTCTCCCTACTTGGTCTTGCATAAGGACAAGGCGGTGCTGCGCCCATCTCCTTTGTTTCTCCCGAAGGTGGCTTCCTCTTTTCACATTAATGAGGACCTTGTCCTTCCTTCCTTGTGTCCGCGCCTGTCACATCCTAGGGAGGTTGCTTTGCATTCCTTGGATGTGGTTAGGGCTCTGCGGGTGTATTTGACAACCACGGCTTCCTTCCCGAGGTCGGACGTGCTTTTCGTGGTGACGGATGGATCGCGCAAGGGGCTGGCGGCCTCGTCGCCCACCATCTCTCGCTGGATCCGTCAGACTGTGACCCATGCGTATGAGGTTCGGGGTCAAGAACCCCCTTTTCTGGTCTCGGCTCATTCCACCAGGGCGGTTAGTACTTCCTGGGCTTTCCAACACCAGGCGTCAGTGTCTCAGGTGTGCAAGACTGCCACTTGGTCCTCTGTGCACACCTTTGCTAAGTTTTACAAAGTTGACGTGTCAGCATCTGTGGATGCTGCTTTTGGCCGCAAAGTTTTGCAGGCAGCGGTGTAGGCGCGTTTGGCGCCTCACGGAGAATTTTCCGTTGGGTACAGTTGTTATTGTGTTACCCACCCCTCTTTGGTTGACACTGCTTTGGGACGTCCCCACATGTCACGATAAAGAGGCTGCGTCCGTCATTGAACGAAAGAGAAAATAGGATTTTTGACTTACCGTAAAATCCTTTTCTCTGAGTTCATTGACAGACGCAGCACCCACCCCTCTGTGTTCTGAATTTGTACTGCTTGTTACGAACTGAAGTGCTAGCAGGGCGGAGAGGGTTATGCAGAGTGAGGACTGCCCCCTGAGAGGGGCTAGCTGTGCTTTTTTGTCTGAACATTGTTCTGCCTAGTCTACTCCTGGCTTTTAGGTGTGATGTGTAGTATGTGCAGAGGTTCGTGGCTTCAATGTCTGTCCACATAATGTCAGAGGAAGGCACAGACCAATTTTTGCAACTAAAACATTTTGTGCAACTAAACCCCTGTTTTTAAATTGTCAGCTGGCCGGTAAGTAGAGCTTGGTATTTGCCTTGGATTTATCCCTGGCCCTTGTTTTTTCTGTTTGTTGCCCTCCAATGCTCCTTGCTGCAAAGGCCGGTTATAGGTATAGGCAGTGGTCATTGTTTGGTATGTTTGATTTTTGGTCAGGCAACGCGTTGACATCTTTGCAGCCACTGTGCTATATGCTTGGGTGTTCAATGTGCCCCTGCACCTTTAACCACTTGCCGACCGCCGTCTGACGGCGGCAAAGTGGCTCAATATCGCAAACCGCCATCATGACGGCGGCTGCGATATCACTCACTGTGAGCGCGCGCGGTGCGCTCACTGTGTTGGGGGGGGGCAGGGAGCGGGTAGGGCGGACTTGATCGTCGCTGGCTACCCGCGATGGCCCCCCCCCCCGCAGTGAAAGAACGGAAGTCCGTGTAAGTAAACACGGATCTCCTTTCTGACAGAGAGGGAAGGGCGGTGATCACAGGCTTCCTGTATATGGAAGCTGTGATCATCCCCTTTCCCCAGCCAGCCCAACCCCCATACAGTTAGAACACACTGAGGGAACACAGTTAACCCTTAGAGCGCCCCCTGCAGGTTAACCCCTTCACTGCCAATGGCATTTACACTGTAATCGGTGCATTTTTATAGCACTGATCGCTGTATAATTCTCATCCGAAACACTGCAACTTTTGCGCAAACCAATCAAACGCCGATTGTGATTTTTTTTTTTACCAAAAATATAAGGAAGAATCTAAATCGATGGGGGAAAAAAAAATTATATTTTTTTGGATTTGTATTTTAGCAAAAAGTAAGACATTTTTTATTTTTTTTGCAAAACTATCGCTCTTCTTTTGTTTATAGCGGCAATCAGAAATGACGCAAAGGGGATCAAATACCATCAAAAGAGAGCTCTATTTGTGGGAAAAAAAGGACGCAACTTTTGTTTGGGTACGTCGTTGCACGACTGTGCAATTGTCAGTTAAAGCGACGCAGTGTCGAATCGCAAAAAGCGCTCTGGTCCTAAAGTGTGAAATCCTTCCGGGGCTGAAGTGGTTAAGGAGGGGTGGGGCCCCCTCCAGACCATCTGCCTTCACCTATCTTATTAGAATGCATGTGCTTCCACTGTGGAGTCTCTTACAAGTCAGAGATAGGATTATAGATCACAAGGGGCCTGTAGCTTACGCATGCATTTGCAAATTTGTGCAACTAAACCCGTTTTTAAACGCATACTGTTAGGTTCATTTGGTTAGTTGCAGATGGCTGGTAAATAGAGCTTGTTATTTGCCTTAGATTTATCCCTGGCCCTTGTTTTTTCCATTTTTTTTTTTTTTTAAAGATATTTTTATTGATTATAAAGACCTACAAACATACAAAAAAACAACAACAAACCTTCGGGCATCCCACCCGATAATGGCATTCACAGTGTTAACAAAGTCTTTCCCAATTACAGCTTTCTACCAATGGCATTCTGGTACAGCTTAATTATTCATGACAAAGTTCTACAGGTACATAGTATATTGGAATTTATAAAATACCCGGTAGGGTGGTGCTGGACCGAAGCAGATCAAGCGGCACTGCTTCCTATGGCATGATGGGGCATAGTGTAAGAGGACTAGCTAGCCACCCGCCCCAAATCTTATAGAATCTCTTACTCCGTTTTCGAAGATCAAAGGTGATTTTGTATAGGGGTAGCGCCTCATTCACCAATTTCAGCCATAAGTTTTTATTTAATGTTTGTGAGCTCTTCCACGTCAGTAGAAGAGACTTCTTCGCCTAGAAGAATAAGATTCGCAGGAGTCTCTTCGCCGAGGCAGACAGTGACAGATCTCCAAAAATCCCCAGAAGGCAGTTCCTAGGGTTAATAATATTGGGGAGGCCCAAGGCCGCTGAAATGAATGAGCCAATATCTCGCCAAAAGTGCTGTACTATTGGACATGTCCAGAAGCAATGCAGAAAATCTGCCTGTTGGCCACATCCCCTAAAGCATGTGTCCGTGGGCGACAGACCCATTTTATATAGTATATGTGGGGTAAGATGGGACTGGTGGAAAATTTTAATGTGAATCACTCGGTCTCTAGAAGAGATTACCGATGATTTGAAGGTGTCAGAGAATTCTGACCAATCCTCCTCCGTAATCTGTATATCTAGATTCATCCATTTGTTTTGAGCAAATCGAAATCTGGGGTTGATGTCGGAAGCTAAGGCTATATAGTAGGTTGAAATGAGTTTAGTATCGGCTGGATCCCTAAGCAATTTTTCTAGGGGAGGCATGTGGGGCATGTTGTCTAGGTTACCAAATTGTGCCCTTATTGCATGTCTTAATTGGTAGTAAAAAAATAGGTATGAGTTTGGAAGATCAAACACCTGCTGGAGTTGTTGGAAGGGTTTAAAACCCTTAACATCAACAAGATGGCACGGGTACTTAACTCCTTTTGATGACCATCTTACAGGGTCTGGTATGTACTCTAATTCCCCCAGAGCACCATTGTACCATAGGGGCATGTTCGGTGATGCGTTCCACGATTCCTGAGCGAATTTGGTTTTAATTGTCCGGAATAGAGAAAGGGACATATGTATTATAGTTGTTCCTGGTCTGGAACACGGTTTCTATAGATCACATTGTGAAGCGTTTCCATGGATGAGACAATAGCCCCCTCCGTGCTAGTACAAGCATTGTTGTCGCTGGGGTGCAACCAGTCGTGGATGTACACCAGTTGAGAGGCTAGGTAATATAAGTAAAAATTAGGGAAGCTCAGGCCAGCTAGTTGGGAGGGGAGTCGGAGTGTCTCTAGGGCTATTCTAGGGGGCCCACCTCGCCAGAGGAATGTTGTGCAGATAGAGTCAATGCATTTAATGATGGATTTGGGGACCCTTCTAGGTGCGTTGGCCAGGACGTAAAGTAGCTTGGGAAGATAGATCATTTTAATAATATTGGCCCTACCCATAAGATCCAGTGGGAGATCCATCCATTTCTGAGTGTGTTCCTGTAATTGCTTTAATAAGGGGCATATATTTTTCTCGATGTAACGAGGGAGCGGTAATTGTATCAGCACATCCAGGTATCTAAATGAGGAGACCACCTGTAGTTCCAACCCCGCATAGATTTGTGAGGTGGCCGCCACATCCAGAGGGAAGAGAACAGACTTTTCCCAATTCACCCTAAAACCCGAGTAGTCTCCGAACGTATTGATAAGGGTTAATAGGTTTTTAAGGGAGTCCTGTGGATCCGCCTGATACACCAAAGTGTCGTCAGCATAGAGTGATATGTGTTCTTCTATAGTCCCAATGGGGAGGCCTTTTATTTGGGAGGTGTGACGGATTTGTATGGCCAAAGGTTCCATAGCCAGAGCAAACAATAGGGGGGATAAAGGACACCCCTGCCTGGTTCCCCTGGTGATCGAGAACGCCTCGGTGACCGATGAATTAACCCTGATGCGAGCGGTTGGAGAGCAATATAGGAGTTAAATCCAGGCTATCATACGGGGGCCAAACCCAAAGTTCTCTAAAATTTTAAATAAGTAGGGCCATTCCACGCTATCAAATGCTTTTTTAGTGTCGAGTGACACAACCACCCTAGTAGGTGTACAATCATGGGGGTATTGTAAATTGTGAAACAATCTACGTATATTCATTCTGGTGGATCTTCCTGGTATAAACCCAGCCTGATCACAGCCTATCAGTTTCCATATTACCTGGTTAATACGATTTGCCAGCACCTTAGCGAGAATTTTAACATCCACATTAATTAAGGATATAGGACAGTATGAGTCGCAGTGTACTGAATCCTTCCTAGGTTTTAGTAGTAGAACAATCAACGCTTCCCGCATGGATGGTGGGAGGATGCCCTGTCTGAGAGCCTCGTTATAAGTATTAAGGAGAAGAGGACTAAGTAGCGAGGCAAACTGTTTATACCACTCCGCCGGGAAACCATCCACGCCGGGGGATTTATGATTTGGAAGTTGTGAGATTGCCACTTTAATTTCTTCTATCGTAATGGGGTTCTCCAGATCCTCCACCTCCCGATCTGTCAGGCGTGGAAGTGGGATTTGTGCAAGATATTCATTCAGATGTGAGTCTGAATAGTATGCCCTTGTAGTATATAGGTCTTTGTAGAAGGATAAGAACGCAAGCATAATATCCTGTGGTGTGTCACTAATCCCTCCTTGTAAAGTGAGAATTCGGGGGATGGAGACAGGGTTATGGTCCGGCCTGACTAGGTATGCTAAGAGCCGACCTGCCTTATTACCATGTTCGAATATTTTTTGTGTTACGTGTAGCATATGTTTTTGGGTTAAATCTAACAATTTAAGTTCATAATCTCTGCGTTTGGATAACCATATATCGCGCCTTGAGGGGTCTGGGTGTGCCACGCAATCCGCCTCAGCCCCCACCATTGCCTCCTCCAGTACCCTGGTGCACTGTATAGCATTTTTACGTAAGACACCCGTCACAGACATAAAAGCACCTCTTAGCACGGCCTTAGAAGCCTCCCAGACGTTGGAGGTGTCAGTAGAACCCCTATTTGTCCTCCAGTAGTCCACAATGTCTCTCCCGCAGGATCTCTGAACAATCTCGTCCTCCAGCCATTGCGGTCCCATACGCCACATGGCAGGTCCCTGCGCAGGTAGGAGGAGGAGATCCACCATCAGAGGTGCATGGTCAGACACCCCTCTGGGTAAATACATCACAGATGACACCAACAGGAGAGCATCGGGTGTAGCAAACACTAAATCAATGCGAGACATTGTATGGAATGAGTCAGAGTGACACGAATATTGATATTCAGTGGGGTGTTTCCACCTCCAGACCTCAGTGAGGCTATAGACTCCAGCCCAATCCACCAAAGAGGGGCAAGGCCTGCCAATTCCTCCCAAGCGGTCCAATGAGGGATCTAGAACAGCATTAAAATCTCCTACGTATAGCACCGGACCAGGGGATCTGGTGACAAGGATAAGAGATATTCTAGAGAGGAGGTCCGGGGCAAATGGGGGAGGTACATAAACATTGACCAGGGTGAAGGTCTTCCTGGCGATCTGCACTGTGAGTATAACAAATCGGCCATCAGGATCTGTCTTGACAGATATAATTTCAGCAGATAGTGACTTGGCCAGTAAGATGGAGGTACCCCTAGAGTATGTGGTGTGGGTGGCATGGTATGAGGAGGCCACCCATGCTTTTTTAAGCGAGCGTAGCCGTTCTTTAACTAAATGCATCTCCTGAAGGCAGATGATATGTGGTTTGTAACGTTTAAGGAATGAGAAGATTAGGGACCGCTTGTGAGGAGAGTTTGCCCCTCTAACATTCCAAGAGATAATTTTTAGTGGTTTAGCCATTTATGACATATAAAACATTTCTTATATTATAAAGGATATTGTAAGAGTCAGTGATATAAAGAGCAAGCCCAGTAGCGTAGCTTAAATATACCCATGGGTAGACTGATAGTATCAAAAGTTTTATCCATATAAAGCCATAAAGAAAACGTATTGCTGTAGTAACAAAAAACAACAATAAAGAGTAAATCCGTTCCCTTAACCAAAGTAGGTCTACAAAGTCCCTCCCACCCCGCTCAACCATCCCCAACTTAGTGAGCTTGGATCCCAAACTGTTCAAAATTTCTCCTAATAGCCCAAAAAGAAAAAAACAAGTGAACAATTCCCATGGCTCTGCCATAAAATGGGATGGGGTTGGTGAGTTGGATATTTAGCTCCCTTAAAGTATAACTGTGTCTCCTGATAGGAATATGTACTGCGTTGGAGGAGCCAGGTGACCACTTATGTAGTTATCCGTATCGGTGATATTTTTTAGAAGAAGAACTTGAAATGGTGCTGCCGACCCTGACCATGGATCTGTCAGTTGCAGTATGGCCGCCGAAACAGTCCGATAATTGTTCAAGTCACAACCGTTCCAAGGGATATAGCAGACTGATAAAGGGTTAACACCGACTTATGAGAAACAGGTATCTCCTGTACGACACCAGTGATGTAAGAGTGCACAAATGGAGGTAAGGTCAGTGTTCATAACATCTCATTCCTCCCAGGAGTTGTAGCTCCAGGTATAAGGTAGTAGACTATGTAAATTTCTTCTCCTGGAGCAGCACTTCTATTGCCCTGTGCGCCCTCGGCGACGTTGCGGGCCAACGTGGTCATCGAGCCATGCCATAGCTTCCTTAGGTGTATTGTAAAAGTGGGCATCAGATGATGGAATATGGACCTCGATGTTGAGGACCCTCCTTACTCTACAATACTTGTGACTGGAATGGAGGTAAACACGTGAGAATGTAGTGACCACAGCATGTCCTCTATGGACAAAGAGTATTCAGCCACAATTGGGAAATAGTCAGACGATATAGGGAACCTTGCCAACACTGAACTTGTTAATAGCCTGACAAAGCCGCCGGTATGACGTTGACTGTCTAGGTACCAGTCCCAGCCGTCGTGGTAAAGTTCAAGAAGAAGATTTTTTATAGTGGCTATGCCTATTGATGTATTCACCAGTGGACCGAGGAGGT
>BLSH010139742.1:2105070-2116837 GCA_018402905.1 Glandirana rugosa | reverse complement strand
AAACCATGTTACCAGGCTACCTCCTCCTACTCCTCTACCACCGCCACTTCCACCTACACTGCCACGGTCACGGCCTAGTCAACCTCTAGGCTCCTACTCCACATCCACCCCCCTTCCCGTTTTTTTACTTGATTTTAATTTATTTTCCCTATCCCCATTTATTTGTAGGGCACTTGCCCTAGTTTGAAGATGATTTTAGAACAGTTATATGGCTTCTACCGTTAATTAATACTTTTCAGACACAGTTTGAAGATGATCCACATTCACCTCCATTTTTGCTTTTTTTATGTTTTTATTTTTTTAAAAATATTTACAGTTATTTCCCTGTCCCCATTTTTTTGTAGGGCACTTGCCCTACCCTTACCCCCATTTTACTTCCTTTTGCAGCCCTCTAGGGCTTTCCAGGACTTTGTTACAGCCGTTTTTGTGCATAAAAGTTCGGGTCCCCATTGATTTCAATGGGGTTCGTTGTCCGTGCGATCGTTCGGGTTCCGTCCGGACCCGGACTTTGTCCCGAAGTTCGGACGGACCAGCAGAACCCGAACTTCCAGAGGTTCGCTCAACTCTACTTATAGAGGCTAATGAAGATGGGGCCAACCCCGGGGCCAATATCCACGGCTTTCACAATTTATTTAAATTATTTTAAATTTTTTTGTGACGGAACCGTCCGACCCACACTCAGCTTGAGTGCTTCCGTCAGTATATAGCCTCCTCGAGTCTGGCCGTTCAGATCCCAGATATAGCCCATATAATGTAACCAAGAACCAGGCAAGACTAGCTCAGTTACAAAGCTGGAACATGGAATAATTTATTGGACAAGAATACTGCTTTTTATACACTTGGAAAGTATGTCCACCCCCCACATACAGAATGACCCAAAACATCATACAATGGGTTAGATAAGGTAGGGCTGACTCATGGCTATCCCCCCAGGGCAACTGCTAGCTGACAATGATCTAATTAACATGCTAATTAGCACAGCACTTAAAGCAGAAGACAGAATGTACGACTCCAAAGGCCAGTGTGGCCAGCTCTTTCAATGAACATGTATAGTTCAGAATGAAACAAACTAGGAATATCCTTTCGGTAAATCCAAGAAAAACTGATATCAAAGTCTCGATGGGGAAAAACTACTCATCAAGACAACCCAATAAGCACGTCTTAGGATCCATATCAATAGGAGTATGAAAATATTCATTAATTGTATTCACCACCTCTCGCCAGTATCTAACCAGTTTTGGACACTTCCACAACATGTGTATTAAATCTGCTAGAGATTGTTGGCAGCGTGGGTATCACGCCTGCCCCACTTAAATAGCTTTACCGGTGTTCTATATACCCTATATATTATGAACAATTGAGACAAACATTGTACAGGTGATAATGAAACTAAAGGCGCCCTTTCTAAAATCGTTTGCCAGTCATGTGAATTATCACCTAGATCTATCTCCCACCCTCTTCTACCCAGGCTAGTACCATTATCTTGATACGACCTCAAAAGTTGACTGTATAAAGATGAAATAAGGCCTTTTTCACTTACGTTCACTGATAGACGCAGCCCTTCATTGACAAGTGGGTTGTATGCACATCCTACCAGGAGTTGACTAGGCAAATAGAAAGAAAGCAAGCTGACCCCTCCCAGGGGGCCGTCCTCTCTCTCCCAAAAACCCCCCCTGCTCTGCATAGCATATCAGTTTTTTATGCCTAGTGCAAGGAGTTAGACCTGGCTCCCTTATGGGTCCTGCGGTTCACCTTTTTTGCTACTGCTTTATTTTTCTCAAGCTATCTGATGAAGACTGCTATCAAGAAGCCGGCTGGGGCATAGAGGATATCTAGAATCCTGAACTCTCCCCAGCGCGGCCGACCGATGCGAGCTAGCCTTAGCCTTGGCGGGGCCCACCGCATCATGCCCGTTCCGTGGGGGTGGCCAGTGGGTGACCCCCACTTGCGCCCAGTGACCGGACCTGGTTCCTGTCCAGGGGCCTGTGGCCTGCAGCATCCCTCTCCGTCAGTGGAAGGAAGGTCTGCAACCGGGTGGCTACCCGCTACACCCGTCGGACTGGTGTGACCCCCCTCTCTCCCCCTCTAGGGGCACGGGGGGGGGCTGGGCGACTTTAGTGATTTGAGCTGGCTGGTGGAGGGTGTTTTGCTAGGGCTAGAGCCTCTCTTGGGTGTTCTCGCCTTCCTCCTACACCCCCCTCTCCCGGCACCGCACCCCGCGCTGGCGATCCGCCGCCATTTTGCGGCGGATCGCCGGCATTTTGCTGTAGCTGCGGCCTTTTTCTTGGGGTTTTTCCCTCTAGTGTTGAACGGCGGCCATTTTGTCATAGTCGCAGCCTGTAGTACAGGCTTTGGCCTCTTGTGACCGCTCGGTGGCCATTTTGGATGTGCCTGGGAAGAAAAACGTGCTTCTAGCCGATGCTTCCTCTTTCACCCTGGGACAGCGTGGATGGCACAGGCGGCATAGGCTCTATGACTGGCGGTCACTTAGCACTCTTACTGGGACGCAGCGCTTTGTGAGGCAACAAACCGCAAGTATAGCTGGGCTCTCCCTGGGGTGCTGGTAGCGGTGGGTGTAATCCTCCTGGGGTCTCCCTGGTTAATCTGTGGGGCTGCATTGTGGGGGTGTTAGGGCATTTTTTCTGCCTGTCAGGTCCGGTGGCACAATGGCGGATGAGGAGCAGTCAGCGGCAGCGCAATCTGCACTAGGGACCCTGGTGTCCCTGGACCAGCTGAGAGCAGTATTTGGGGAATTTCTCCCCCGGGCGATGCTGAGCCGTGCTAAGGGGGCCCCTAAAAAGCGTCCACCTCCCCCTCTTTCTTCGGGGGAAGAGTCTGAACCGTAAGTGGCCTCGGGGGTCACGGGGACGAGCTGGAGCTCTCGGACGGCGAGGAAGACCAGGGGGCCTCGGTTGCGCACAAGAAGATGTTGGTGGCCGCACTGATTGCTGATATCCATGGCAATCAGGCCACCCAGGTCCCCTAGGGCTTATCCTTATGATCAATTCTTTGACCATTTGGTCTATCAAGAATGGCAGCGTCCGCAGAATTCCTTTGCCCTGCCCAAACGCTTCGCTATACGTTATCCATTTGAGGATAGCTTTGTGAAGAAGTTGGCATCCCCTGCAGTGGACCCTCCAGTGGCTCGCCTGAATAAGGCAATGACCATTCCCTTGGAGGGGTCTCCCTCTTTTAAGGACCCAGCCGATAGATGGACGGAGGCGGTCAGCCATGAGGCCGGCCCTGGCATCAGCCATGGCGGCGCAATCTCTTTCTGAGTGTGCGACTGAGCTGCAGAATGACTTGGGCTGTGGGAGGTCGCTTGAGGCGTCGCAGAGAGCAGACCATTTGTTTCAGGGTCTTCAGTACCTGTGTGACGCAGCTCTGGACCTGCTTCCCATAATGTCTAAAATGTCTGTTTTCGCAGTCATTATCAGACGGGTACTCTGGTTACGCTCCTGGTCGGGTGACCATGCGTCTAAGAAGGGCCTTACGGATATCCCCTTTCAGGGTGGCCGGCTCTTTGGGGTGCAGTTGGATGAAATCATTAAGGATTTCACTGGAGGGAAGAGTATTTTTCTTCCGGAACCCAGGTGGCGGGAGTTCCGCCGCAAGCAGGGTCCTACTTCTTCGGGTCAGAAGAGGTTTTTTCGTGCCCCCGGTGCAGCGGGCAAAGAGTCGAGGCCCGGCAAGTCTGCCACGGGGGCCGGTAAATGACCCTGGCAACGCAAGAGTGAAAAGGCAGAGGATAAGTCCTTCTCCACATGATGGGTTGCCAACTTCTGGGGTTAGCAGACAGGTGGACTGCCCGCATTTCCGACCGGTGGGTGCAGGAAGTGGTGTCCTCCGGGTACAGGATATAGTTCAGCACTTTACCCCCAGACAGGTTCTTCCCATCGAACTTGAGACTCCCTCAGGGGCGTCGAGAGGCTCTCCTAGGGGCTGTTCAGGCGCTTTCCCCACAAGGGATTACTTTGTGTCCTGGCTTTTTAGAAGCAGGGCCTGGATAAAAAATTGGCATTGAGTACTCTCAAGGGCCAGATTTCGGCACTGGCGATTCTATTTCAACGGCCTTTGGCGTCACATTCGTTGATTCGTACATTTGTACAGGGTGTACGCCATGTGGCTCCTCAGGTACGGTCGCCTTTGGTGTCGTGGGATTGGAATTTGGTGCTTTCTGTACTGCAGAAACCGCCATATGAGAAGATCAGGGATATTGCCTTACAATTGCTGTCGCAAAAAGTGGCCACCTTGGTGGCCATTACATCCGCTAGGCGGGTGTCTGAGTTGGCAGCGTTGTCCTGCAAGTCTCCTTACCTAGTCCTTCATAAGGACAAGGCGGTCTTGCGTCCTTCTCCTTTGTTTCTACCAAAGGTGGTATGTTCTTTCCACATTAATGAAGATATTGTTCTTCCTTCATTATGCCCGCACCCATCGCATCCCAAGGAATTTGAGTTGCATTCTTTGGATGTCCTGAGGGCTTTGTGAGTGTACTTGGCGGCTACAGCTTCCTTTCGGAAGTCTGATGCATTGTTTGTGCTGACGGACGGTCCGCACAAGGGATTGGTGGCCTTGTCGGCCACGGTTTCTCGTTGGGTCAGGCAGACCATGACCCATGCGTATTCTGTTAGGGGCAAAGTTCCCCCTTTTCCAGTCACGGCTCATTCCACCAGGGCAGTTAGCACTTCCTGGGCTTTCAGACACCAAGCTCTGGTGTCACAGGTGTGCAAGGCGGCTACTTGGGCCTCGGTGTACATGTTTACTAAGTTTTACAAAGTTGATGTGTCAGCATCCGCGGATGCTGCTTTTGGCCGCAAAGTTTTACAGGCGGCGGTGTAGGCGCGGCTGGCGCCTCCTGAGCGGTATCTGTTGGGTATAGTAGTTGTTGTTTACCCAGCCCTCTTGACTGACACAGCTTTGGGACATCCCCACTTGTCAATGAAGGGCTGCATCTTGTCAGTGAACGTAAGAGAAAAAGGGATTTTATTAAAACTTACCATAAAATACTTTTCTCTGATTTCACTGACAGACGCAGCACCCGCCCCTCTGTTTTGTGTTTGTACGGCTTGTTACGAACTGATATGCTATGCAGAGCAGGGGGGTTATATGGGAGAGAGGATGGCCCCCTGGGAGGGGTCAGCTTGCTTTCTATTTGCCTAGTCAACTCCTGGTAGGATGTGCATAGAACCCACTTGTCAATGAAGGGCTGCGTCTGTCAGTGAACTCGGAGAAAAGGATTTTACGGTTAGTTTTAATAAAATCCCTTTTTTTTTCTCCGTTGCCACAGCTAAAGAATTTGAGTGGCATTGATCTTATCACTATCTTTTCCCCTTTAAATTGAGACTGTACCACATCCCGTAGCTGTAAATATTTAAAAAAAAAAACTATGATGAGTGTTACAGGAAATTTCTGGTTGTGACTGTAAATGTAAAAGTTAGTTTAGCAATTGCAGGAACAGATCCACAGGACGCAATCTGTGTTTAAAATGTCCGACAAGACAAGATTTATTATTACATGATATTTTACACACAGATAAAAAAGGGTGGTGTGAGATGTTATTAAAAACTAACAAATAGAAATATATTATTAAAAGCTAGCGAATAGAAAAATTGCAAAAGTAAAACATAGAGGGGAGGGGGGAGTAGACAGAGAGAGAGCCTCTAGCAGAAATTGTATCTGTGTGATAAGTGAAGGCCACAGAACACATTACAGCAGGGTGAACAAAACGGAGTCTCTTGTGCTTAAATGAACAATACAGTGAAAGTCCATGGCATTAGCCTCCTTTTGTTTATTTGACACAATTCTTCTCCGCGTTACATTCAGCCGATTGCCAGTAGCTCCTGCTACGTTGGCGCAGAGAGACGGTGTCCTGTTCAGCTCTCTCCTAGCTTTCTCAGAATAATGGGTTCATCGGGGCTGGTGGACCATCTATTGATACAGTGGGTGATCACACAGAGGCACAGCCTGATGAGGAAGTAAATAACAAGTAAACACCTAATTTCTGTAACCATGTTGCTATGCCATATAAAAAATCCCCAAAACCACCTAATCCCTTAAAGGGGTTCTATCCATCTTTAGCAATATCTCTGGTCTCTTTCTGTAGTTCTCTTATCTTAGCAAGATGCCCTTTAATAATGTCCTCATTATCAGAAATGTATATACAACAGTCAGTGTGAATAACTTTACACATCCCACCTTGAGCTGCAGTGAGATAATTTAATGTTAATCTGTGCTCTAATACTACTTTTTTTAAGCTGAGCCATTTCTTCACTTAATAAACCTATATCAGTGGTAGTAAGGTTAATAATTTCTTTTACGATTCTCAGACAACAAGAGAAGAAACATCATTTTTATTTCAAAGGATATCATCACTTCAGGATTTTCTTGCAATAACTGGCGTGAATCCAGGTGGGCTTTCCTTCCAGCTTGACAGCAGAACCGGTTGCCAAAAGCACCAAATGTGGTCCATCAAATTTTGGTTCCAGTGGCTTTCTGATGTGTCGCTTGACCACCACCCAGTCACCTGGTTGGATTCTGTGAATACCTGGAACAGAATCTGGGTCGGGGATAGAGATGTAAACACCTTTATGTACTTCAATGTTCTTTGCAAAATCTGAACATATTTGAACAAACTGGAGTGAGAAGCCTGCAACTGTTGAGTAAAATATAGCCCTGTTTCGGGTGGCCCTCCAAATAAAATATCATGGGGGTACAGCTCATGTGGTTGTTTAGGGGTAGTTTGTACAGAATATAGGTATATTGGCAAAGCTTCTACCCATCCTTTTCCTGTATCTGCTTTAATTTTTGCACATCTGTTTTTTATTATTACATTAAGTCTCAACTTTACCACTGCTTTGTGGATAAGGTGTATGGAAGGCTTGCTGTATGTTAAGTGTTTCCATTACCTCTTTCATCACTTCTCCAGTAAAATGGGTTCCTCTGTCACTCTCAATAGTTTCAGGAACTCCATATCTACAAACTATTTCATTCAAAGTTGTCTTTGCTGTTTTTGCATTTGCTTTGGCTACTGGCCAACATTCAGGCCAGCCTGAAAACATGTCAATGCACACTAGAGCGTACTCACAGGTGCATATTCTGGGCATTTGAATGTAGTCTATTTGAATTTTTTGAAAGGGGAAATCTGGCTTAGGAGAATGCTTTTGGGGAACATGGACAGGCCTCCCTGCATTGTACAGAGCACAAGTGAGACATGAAGCACAAAACCTGGCTGCAAATGCACTAAATCCAGGTGCTATCCAATAGCAGTCAGTAAGTGCCACCATCGCACCCTTAGCAAGATGACTGACGCCATGTCCTAGTTGTGCTAAAACTGGGTACAAACTACTGGGTAGACACCACCTGTTGTCAGCGCTCCACAGGCCCTGCTGATTTTGGGTAGCATTACATTTGATCCACTTATCCTTTTCTTCATCAGGGGCCCGGTTCTGCAACTGAATTAAAGTTTCTATATCCCACTGTGCTTGATGAGGGGTATCTGTCCCCGCTACCTGGGAGACCCCTACAGTTGGTATGACTCCAAATGACATAAGGGCAGCATCCTTTGCCACTTGGTCCGCCAAAGCATTTCCTCTGGCTGTCATGTCATTTCCCCTTGCATGTCCTTTTACCTTCAAGATGGCAACTTCTGCTGGTTTATGAAAGGCCTCAAATAGCTGCTCTGAGTTTTGCATGTCTCACTGGCTTCACTGCACTAGTCAGAAAGTTCCTTGCTTTCCAGATAGGCCCAAAATCATGCGCTATTCCAAATTCATATCTGCTGTCAGTGTAAACCTTTCCCCTTTGATTCTCTAGGAGTTGACATGCTTTGACTACAGCACACAACTCAGCTTCCTGTGCTGACATCTGGGGTGTCAATGCTTCTTGATGTAAAATAGTGTCTGTAGTGGTTACAGCAAACCCAGTGTGTGGCTGACCATCATCAGTGTAAAATCTGGAGCCATCTACGAATAGGTGTGTGTCACAATCTGATAAAGGCTCATCTTTTGCTGGGGTGACAGAGGCCCTTTCTACCTCCATCAGAGCCATACAATCATGAGAAAAACTCTCAGGTTTCTGCATCAGTACCATTTGTTGAATCTTCCTCATCAGTTATAGGAAGAAGAGTAGCGGGATTTAAAGTAACACATCGTTTGTTAAATTTGATGGAGCAAAAAGAGCAGACTGGTACTTGTCAAATCTACTGGCAGACACATGTCTTGTATTTACTTGATTCATGAGCAGAATCTAGTACAAGCTCAGTTACTTTGTCTAGCAGCAAAATGCAGGCTGCTATGGCTTGCATACAACTGGGGGAGCCTTAGATGACAGGGTCTAATGAGGCTGATACATACATACATCACAGGCCTCTGTTTATCTCCATGTAGCTGGGTGAGTACACCTGCAGCAAATCCATTGACTTCATGACAAAACAATGAGAAGCTCTTTTTATAGTCAGGAAGTCCAATGGCGGGAGCTTCAGACAACATTTTAATAAGCTCCTTCATCTGCAATTCATTGTCCCATGTGAGTTTGAAAGGGTTTGTAGTGGTAGCCTCATATAGAGGGGCCAAAAGTTCTTATGTATTTGGAATCCAGTCCCTACAATATTCCACTAACCCCAGGAAGGCACGTAGTTGCCGTACATTTCTTGGCTTTTCAAATTTTTGTAGAATTTTAACTCGATCTGGGGTTAGGTGACGGATTCCATGGGAAATGCAATGACCCAGGAAGATCACTTTCTCTTGGCAGTATTGTAGTTTCTTTTTGCTGGCTTTGCTGTTACTGTTATATGGAAACATGAGCTGGCTTACTGTTTCTCTGCTACAAATGTCCTTTGTATCCAAACAAATAAGCAAATAGTCTATGTACTAAAGCAAAAACTGTGTTTGGGTGTGAGGGGGACCAGTGGTCCAATACTTGCTTTAATGCAGTATTATATTCAGAAGGGCTACTCACACAGCCTTGGGGCAATCTTGTTCATGCTAACTTTTGGGCATCATGGGTAAATGAAAAAAGGTGCCAGCAATCTGGGTGTAGGGGCACTGAAAAAAAAGCATTTGCAAGATCAATCACTGTAAAGCAGGTGCTGGAGGCAGGTATTCCATTTAGTAAAATGGAGGGGTTGGGCACAATTGGGGTGTATGCCTCAATGATATTGTTAATGGCTCTCAAATCATGCACCATGCAGTATGTCACTTGCCCACCCTTCTTGTCTGGCTTCTTTTCAATTGGAAAAAGGGGTGTATTGGCTTGGGACTTAATTGGTACAACATCCCCTGCTGCTTTCAGTTGAGTGATTTTGATTCTTTATCCCCTCAGTCTGAGCAATACTCAGCGGGTACTGTTTAATCTGTGGGAGTTGGGCTCCTGGTTTAATTTTTATCATAACTGGGGTGCAGTCCAGCAGACCTAAGTCATATTTGCTGGATGCCCATAAATCAGCGGGAATCACTTCATATTCTGGTGGGAATGGAGGAGTGGAGTCTTGGATTAAAAATACTCCACAGGCAGAATTTAAAACTTCTCCTGACAGACAACTGACCACTTGGACTCCTGTAGGAGTGTAGTCTACGCTTGCTAAAATTTGGTTCAAAATATCAGCTCCTAAAAGATTGGTATGAACTGTGTCTAAAACTAACACTTAAGTAACAATTTCTGTTTGCTGTCCTAGCCTGTGTTTAAGTGGCTTGGGCTCAACCAAATCGGTAGAGGTCCCGGTTAGGCCAACACCAGAGATAACATTTTCAGATAATAATCCTGAAGATAAGTCCTCTATATTAAACACGCTTCGGCTTGCACAAGTATCAATTAAACAGGTTAATTCTGTTTCTCTTCCAGGATAGGGGAGTTCTTGTAAAAATATTTTTACTCTGGCCTTGGGACCATTGTCTCCCCTATTTAACATGATTGAAACTGGCATGCCATTTTCCTATGCCCGATCCACTGCTTTTGGCAGAGAACTGGGATCAGCATGAGGTGCCTCTAAGCTCCTTTCCAGTCTACGGTCAGGAAGATGGCAGAATTTGGCTATGTGTCCTTCCCCATTACAATTGTAGCATATGATTGGTCCTTTTCCCCTCTGCTTCCCCATGTACATAACTTTGGGTTTGCTGTCTTTCTGGGTAATCCTGTTCTCTGGATAACAGGATAGGCATGAGGTCTTGAATAGACATATTGCCTGCCTCAGGCCTTGCTGTGAACAACTTTTCTTTTAACTGGGGTATTAAACCATCAAGAAACCTTTGTTTCACCAGTTGTGAAGATGGACTTGAAGTTTCTCCCTTCTTTTCTTCCTCTATTTTAAGGCCTGCTTCCTCTGCTATATCATTTAACTGCCTCCAAAAAGCCCCTGCTGCTTCCGCCTTCCCTTGCTTAGCATTCATGAATTCAACATGTCTGGCTTGTCCATATATTTGGGGCAAATTTCCCTAAATTTTTTCACAAACCTTCCTTCCACTAGCCATTTTATCAAGCTTTGTGACACCTACTTCACGTTCTTTAACTATATAGCCTGACATGTTGCTTCCCACTGCTTTAATAAGAAGCCGATGAATGTCAGTGCTGCACAGGAAGCATACAAGGCTTCTGCAACTAAGTTTGTTTGCAAACCCAATTGGATTCTTTCTAGGATCTCCCAGTCCCTCTAATATGGCTCTCATTTCTTGGGGACTAAAAAGGTACATGCCATTTAATTTGGGACTTGCTGTCAACAGCATTACCTTCAAAAACGAATTGGGTTCTGACAGGATAAACTGTAACAGATTGCTCAGTGACAGGGGCAGAAGGGGTGGACTCTCCCTTCCTTCTCTCTTCATCTTGCTGCCACAACTTGGAAATTATGGTTTGCCCCTGCAGTTCAGACTCTCTCTCTCTCTTTGGCCAAAGCCTTAAGTTCAGAGAGATCTAATTTTGCATATGTGCCTTTTGATTTATGCCAATCATCTGTTTCTAAGATACAAGCAAAATCCCTCTTTGTAGGTTGATATGGGGCTGTTAAACCCCTGCTCGCTACCATATTGGCAAGGTAATTTTTTGTGTGTTTCATGTAATCTGATTCTTGTTCTTTTGTTGATGGATCTCTTAAAGCCAAACTGGCAGCCACATAAGGTGGGGTGGTCCTCTAGAGAGTCTTCTGGCAAAACGTAGTAAATTTGGGCAGTACCCTTGTTAAACCTCTCCATCAAGCCAGTTTCATTTGCTAATTTAGCTTCGGTCTCCCATGTGCAAGCTATTCTCCACGTTCCTTCACTGCACAGTAGTTGGCCATAATCGTGCAGGAAAGTTTGCCATACTTGTATATCAAAAGTCCCTTTAGATTTTAAAGGTTTAGCTGTTCCTTTTGTCCATTTTACCCATTTATCTAGGGGCTCAGTATAGGCGGAACCGTACCTTCGGTTCATATATTCTCTAGCGCTCATCTTGCACTGGGCATTTTCTGAGGGTCTCTCACCCTTCACTCCTTTACCCATTTTACCTGTTTTCCTTGTCGATTTGGAAATTTTAGATTTCCCTGAAAACTATATGTTCATACCGTTTGAAAGGACGTGCTAATACCGGTTGATGACACGTCACTTCCTTGCACCTCTTATCGAACGTGTACCCTCTGGCTTCGATTTAATCGTTTACTTTGACCGAACTACCTCTCCAAATTGTTCCCATGACGGGTTTAAATGATGCAAAACGGTCTTCTGAGAGATCTCCTGGTGGGGTGGAATACACCGACGGTCAAACCGAAATTCTCTAGGTAGTTGTTTTCTTGTTCTTAGTC
>BLSH010139742.1:2079025-2105060 GCA_018402905.1 Glandirana rugosa | reverse complement strand
GGAGTGACTCGCGGCGGCGGGACTGAGTTGGGAGAAGAACAGGAGGACCGGACTGGTGAGACTGACTACTGTCTGGTCTGTCTATGTGGTTCAGACAGTGGATTGAAGAAGTTCTAAGTTGTCTAGCACCTCAGTAGCAGGACAGAGGGAGGGATGACTGGTGGTCTGGCCTGCCTGGGACTCACTGGGCTGGGGCCGGGGCTGGCCTGCCTGGGGAGGAGGTTCCTATCTTTAGCATAATTATGCTGCACTGCAATCATCGATTTCATTATCATCAGTACAGGCCAGGCCCTGCTAGAACCTGGATGATTCTGAACTCATTAAAGAAAACATGGACTGCTGGCCTACTGCATCACTAGTGCAGATTTGTAGAAACTGTAGGTCTGCATTCTGCAATCACCAGTACAGGCCAGGGCCCTGCTAGTTAAACTGGTGATGAACCCATTCATGAAAACATGGGCTGCTGGCTGGTCTGCTGCATCACTAGTGCAGATTTGCAGAAGCTGTAGGTCTGTTTAATGCAGTGCCAAGCAAAGCAAATGCTTCCCTGAGAACTAGGCCAGAGAGTAGTCAGAGTGTTTTTTAAAGGTTTTAATTTGAAATGTACCTTGGTGTCCTTCACTAAGGTCTGTACTTTGGAAAATGTCCGCCACAGCCTTGGTCTGTGCCTATCCCTGGTAGTGGGCCATAATTGTGCAGAAAAGTTTGCCATAGTTGTAAATCAAAAGTCCCTTCAGATTTTAAAGGTTTAGCTGTTCCTTTTGTCCATTCTTCCCATTTATCTAGGGGCTCAGTATAGGTGGAACCGTACCTTTGGTTCATATATTCTCTAGTGCTTATCTTGCGCTGGGCATTTTCTGAGGTTCTCTTACCCTTCACGCCCTTATTTAAATGAATGCCCATAATGACTGGCCAGTCTTTTCTCTACATTGCCTATACCCTCTTGCCTCTAAAACAAATAGTACAGCAAATCTGCAGATTTACAAGAATAGTCTCCACTTATCTACGTGGATAGAAGGGGTTTATGACAATAGACAAAGTACTCACTAAGAGACCCGCCTCGTCTGTTCTCTTTTCTGTAGGTTTTATCTGTCCCTACTGTGCTCCTCTGACCCAGGCCGCCCACAAGGAGTAAACACTGGGAGCTGCAGAGATATATCCCTCTCCACACACAGTCCAACCCGTGAAGGTGGGGACAAACACATTCACACACACACACGTTACCCAACCAGAAAGGTCCGAGATTGGTCTGGTTTCCTTGATAACCGACAGAATACATAGGAAAGGCATTTAGAGGTCTGCATTCCTGATGATCCCGATCAAGGCGCGGTTCCTTCTGGAGACTCTGACAACTCCTGGCTGGCTCGCCACAAACTGTTACGGGAAATTTCTGGTTGTGACTATAAAAATAAGTTAGTTTTGCAATTGCAGGAACAGTTCCACAGGATACAATCTCTGTGTTTAAAATGTCCGTTCTGACCAGATTTATTATTACATGATATTTTATACATAGATAAGGGGTGGTGTGAGATGTTATTAAAAACTAACAAAGAGAAATATATTATTAAAAGCTAGCGAATAGAACAATTGCAAAAGTAAAACATAGAAAGGGGAGTAGAGACAGAGAGAAAGCTTCTAGTAGAAATTGTATCTGTGTGAAGGCCACAGAACACATTACAGCAGCGTGAACAAAATGGAGTCTCTCGTGCTTAAATTAACACAGTGAAAGTCCATGTCAATGAGGTAAGTGATACAATGTTATGCGGTCCTGTCAGGACCTGCAAGAATTTTGAGTAAAGCTGGGCCATATATTGAAATCCCTGGGAGCACCAACGCTTCAATCCCTCCAATTTACATAGTTCTTTGTAATGCCTATTCCCCCAAAGTGGTGAATACTCTGAAGCCCCTGAGCCAGAAGATTATATAACGAACAATGACTTAATAGAGCCTGTATAGGATCTTCCCAATTCACAACTCCCCAACCAGCAAAATGCTGAAGTGAAATTTAGCCTCATTTGGGGCATCGCCAATCCGCCCTCATTTCTAGCTTACTGGAGAATTGATAGTTAAATCCTAGGGATTTTTCCTTTCCATAATAACCTTCGAAAAATAATGATTCTATTTTTTTTTAAACCATTTAAGAGGTATCCATATCGGCGAGTTATGAAAGACATATAGAGAAGCCCAAATCATTTTTATACGGTTTGCTCGACCCACCACCGATAAAGGCAACTTAAATAATCTTATACCCTAGAGTGTATCCATATTCCCAAATATTTAAATGACACAATTTTAATTTGCTGAGCCACTTAATACAGGCAAGTTGGTATTATCTAAAGGGAGTATGACATATTTATCCCAGTTGATGACATATCCAGAGAATGACCAAAATGTTTTATAAGTGACATTAACCGGTTCCACACCGCCAACCATCTATTTACGGCGGCAGTGTGGACGCTGGGCGCAAATCGCCGTAAAAAAGTGGCGATCTGCTAGGGGGGCGCGCGCGCGCCCGCCGCACTCCTAAGGAGTGTGCCCGTGGCTCGGGCGGACCCGATGTCCGCCGGCGAGCCTCGATGAGCGGCCACAGCCAAAGAACGAAGAAGCGCCAATGTAAACACGGCGGTTCCTCGCTCTGTTAGTGGGAGCATGGGAGATCTACTGATTCATGTCACTGGGATCAGTTAGATCTCTCATACCCATGGTAGCCCAGCCCCCCCCCCCCCCCCCACACACAGTTAGAACACTCCCAGGGAACACAGTTAACCCCTAGAGCTCCCCCTGCATGTTAACCCCTTCACTGCCAATGACATTTATATAGTAATCAGTGGACATTTAAATTTCTGATCGCTGTATAAATGGCATTGGTCCCTAAAAGTGTCAAAAATGTCCGACATGTCCGCTGCAATATCGCAGTACCGCTAAAAATGGCAGATCGCCACCATTACTAGTAAAAAAAAAAACCCCAGAAATGAATTCTCATCCGTAAACGCGGCCACTTTTACGCAAACCAATCAAACACCGCTTGCGATTTTTTTTTTTTTTTTTACCAAAAATATGAGGAAGAATATAAATCGGCCAAAACCGATGAAAAAAAAAAGTTTTTTTATATTTATTTTGGATTTGTATTTTAGCAAAAAGTAAGACATTTGGGTTTTTTTTGCAACATTGTCGCTCTTCTTTTGTTTATAGCGGTGATCAGAAATGACGCAGAGGTGATCAAATACCACCAAAAGAAAGCTCTGTTTGTGGAAAAAAAAGGATG
The DNA here is from genome assembly GCA_018402905.1 of Glandirana rugosa. Taxonomy (NCBI): domain Eukaryota; kingdom Metazoa; phylum Chordata; class Amphibia; order Anura; family Ranidae; genus Glandirana; species Glandirana rugosa. The sequence goes on along the minus strand of BLSH010139742.1, from coordinate 2,101,795 downwards.
CAAATTTTGTTTGGGTACAACGTTGCACGACCGTGCAATTGTCAGTTAAAGCGACGCAGTGCCAAATCGCAAAAAGTGCTCTGGTCCTAACCTGGGAAACCCTTCCGGGGCTGAAGTGGTTAAAGAGCTTAAGGAATTATCCATATCCCCAAGAAATAAAGCATCATCTGCATACAATGACTTTCAAACAGCTTCAGGCAATGGTTCAAGGACCAGTGCAAATGGCAAAGGAGATGGGACACCCCTGTCTGGTACCTCTAGATAATGAAATAAATTCTGAAACTGAATCATTTATTTGCATACAGGCCCTCGGAGCAGAATGCAGCAGTCCAATTTATAAATCTATCCCCAAGACCAAATAAACCCAAAACCTCCCACAGATATGTCCACTCAACGCTATTGAAAGCTTTTGCAGCTTCGAATGACAAAATTGCTCTCCTCCCAGGGTTATCGGATGGTATTTGCATATTTAAAAAAGCCTCCTTAGATTAATAACTTTGGACCTTGTAGGGATAAAACCATACTGATCTCAAGCCCTGCATAAATTTGTTTAATCTTGTTGCCAGGACTCTGGCTAGAATCTTAGCATCCGAGTTCAGCAATGATATCTGGCGGTAAGATTCTGGGGCCAAAGGGTCCTTTCCTGGTTTTGATAATACAATAGTACAATTCTGGGAGCAAGACACCCTCATATTGTTTATACACGTCTGATGGTAAACCGTCAAGCCCGGGGCCTTATCATTTGGGCAATCTGCCACGGTCTTGGCAAGTTCCTCTAACGTTAGAGGGGCATTAAGTTCCTGTTTTGAAATTGCAGAAAGAGAGGAGTTTTAAGGGATCTAAAAATTCCTTAAGGCTTGTTTTAGGATATTCAGCTTTATTTTTATATAAATTGCTATAAAAGGTGACAAAAGATTATCTCATTCTGATCATGGGAAATAATGGCCCCTACTGTACGACTAGAGGAGATACATTTAGTGTTTCCTTCAGACTTTGCTATTGCTGATAACATTCTACCCGATCTTTCCCCCTCCTCAAAACCGCGGCATCTGGGCAGAAAGCCAGACTGTTCAGCTTTGTTCAATGTTGCCTGTCTGTACAGTAATTGTGCATCTTTCCAAGCACTGCGGTTAGAGGCGGCGGGATCCTGAATGTACTGAGCTTCTTTCTGCTGCACCTCAACTGCTAACAGGGACTCCCGTTCCTTACTAGATTTTTTATAAACACCTCTAGCTTTAAGCAAAACCCCCCTCAAAAAAACTTTCATGGAACATACCACTTGTGGTGAAGATGTTATCATTAATATGAAAAAATTGACTAAATCCCAACTCATTGAGTCCCCCTGAGACAATACTGATGGGTACTGATAGGTGGCACTGGTGGGCAGCACTGATAGGTGGCAATGGCGAAATGCACTGTAAGGTTGTCGTTCCCTTGTGGTCCTGGTTTGCATCTGAAATTGGCACATCCATGTTGGGCATTGTGCATCTTACCTGGTGGTCTAGGGTGGGCTCCCTGGTGGTCTAGGATGGGCTCCCTGGTGGTCAGGATGGGCTCCCTGGTTGTCTCCCTGGTGATCCTTTGTGGGATCTCCCTGTGTGGGCTCCCTGGTGCTCCTGGATGGCGATCCTAGGGGGGGCTGCACAGATAAACATTCAGCGCAGATCCCCCCCGTCAGAAGAGCCGCCCATCAGCTCTCCTAACGTCTGCAGATGCCAGTAGAGGAAAAGCCAATAGACGACTCTTGTTTACACTGTGATCAGCCTTGATTGGTCACGATGATCACGTGGTAAAGAGCCTCCGATTGATGGCACAGACTGACACACTGATCACCGTGATGCACGCCCCCGCCACGGAGGACGTCAATGAACGTCCAGTCAGGATAACTGAACCACCGCCCGGCCATCATTTGTCTATAGGCTGGGCGGGAAGTGGTTAAAATAAGGGAAGAATTTTGAGCAAGTTAAGTGTGGAGAGGAGGCACCATTAAAGTTTGCTCTATGAGTACCTACCTAAACGCTACCCTTTTGAGGATAGTTTTGTGAAGAAGTGGGCATCCACCGCAGTGGACCCTCCGGTGGCTCTCCTGAACAAGGCAACGACCATTCCTTTGGAGGGGTCTCCCTCGTTTAAGGACCCAGCTGATAGGCGGACGGAGGTGGTGTCAAAAGCACTTTTCCTGCTGGCAGGGTCAGCCATGAGACCGTCCCTGGCGTCAGCCATGGCGGCACAATCTCTGTCAGAGTGTACGGCGGAGCTGCAGAATGATTTTGACTGTGGGAGGACACTTAAGGCGTCGCAGAGAGCAGACAATTTGTTTCAGGGTCTTCGGTACCTATGTGGCGCAGCTCTGGACCTGCTCCCCATGTTGTCTAAAATGTCTGTTTTTGCAGTCATTATCAGACGGGTACTCTGGTTATGCACGTGGTCGGGTGACCACGCGTCTAAGAAGGGTCTTACGGATCTTCCTTTTCAGGGTGGTCGACTCTTTGGGGCGCAGTTGGATGAAATCATCAAGGATTTCACTGGAGGGAGGAGTACTTTTCTCCCGGAGCCCGGGCGGCGGGAGTTCCGCCACAAGCAGGGTCCTGCTTCTTCTGGTCAAAAGAGGTTTTTTCGTGCCCCTGGCACAGCGGGCAAGTGGTCGAGGCCCGGCAAGCCTGCCGCAAGGGCCAGTAAACGACCCTGGCAACGCAAGAGTGAAAAGACAGAGGAGGAGAAGTCCTCCGCATGATGGGTTTCCCCCACCCGAATTTCGGGTGGGGGGCCGTCTTCTGGGGTTCGCAGACAGGTGGAATACCCGCATTTCCGACCGGTGGGTGCAGGAAGTGGTGTCCTCCAGGTGCAGGATAGAGTTCAGTACTCTACCCCCAGACAGGTTCTTCCCATCGAACTTGAGACTCCCTCAGGGGCGTCGGGAGGCCCTCCTAAGGGCTGTTCAGGCACTCTCCGACCAGGGGGTGATTGTGCCATTACCTCAGTTGGAAAGGTTTCACAGTCTCTACTCAAACCTATTCGTGGTCCCCAAAAAAGGGGGGGGGTGGTCAGGCCAGTTCTGGATCTGAAGGCGCTAAACCACTTTGTGAAAGCGTGAAAATTCAGGATGGAATCTGTCCGTTTGGTCGTGGCCGCCCTGCACCAAAGGGATTTTTGGCGTCCCTGGATGTCAGGGACGCGTATCTCCATGTCCCCATCTGTCTCCGGCACCAGCGTTTTCTGCGCTTTGCGGTGGGAGATCTTCATTACCAATTCGTGGCACTTCCCTTCGGTCTGGCCTCGGCTCCTCGGGTGTTCCCTAAGCTGGTGGCCCCGGTGCTGGCGCTGCTGAGGCAGAGAGGCATTGCGGTGGTAGCATACCTCGACGATCTGCTACTGAGAGCGGAGTCTGCTTCGGCTCTGGAGGAGAACGTGGCTATCACCATGGCCTCATTGAAGGACTTCGGCTGGCTGATTAATCTTCAGAAGTCAACAGGACACGGTCCTGTCGCCTGGAATATCTGGGTCTGATTCTGGACACGGAGCAGGCGAAGGTGTTCTTACCTCCGGCCAAGTTACTGACATTGCACGCAGCGGTGCGAACCCTGCGAAGGAGGGAAACTTCGCATTGTGGATAAGGGTAAAACCTATTTCTTTAATTCTAAGGATGCTTCCCGCTGGCTGGACGCTAGAGGGCGCCCTGACCCTCCGAATAAATAAATAACTGAACTTGCTGTCTGGATATATCATAGGTGAGACTGGGAACTCCTGTCTAGGATGGTGCACTCTTTTCTAAGCTAAACTATGGGTTTGAAGAACTCACTATAAGATCATAACATATGAGGATGTATTTATTATCTGAGACATTTGAGCATTTAGGGCTCTAGTGCGCCATCTTCTGAGTACTGGTGATCCTGCAATAATCCACCGGGTGAACTGTGCATTGTGATATTGTGGCACATGGGGAAAGTTACCGGACATCTGTACCTACTTCTATAGTCCTAAGCTGACCTACTCTACAATAAGTACTGGTACTGCCCCGAGGGCATATTGTTATTGAGTTATGGGTAACAAGCAGGCAACATGTTGGGGTTGTTTGCAGGGTGGGGGGGGGGTTGGGAAATTGTTTTGAACCCTTTTTGGAAGCTAGATATATCAATGTGGTGGCCTGATGCTCGATTCTGTGTGATTCTGCTGCAAAGTGATTGAGTTACTATCCATGGGAAGTGGCGGGGCGGTGGGAGGTGCGACTAGAGGACTTGGAATATGTTATTCGGTTACTGATGACACATAAAATTAGTTTAATGTCCTGGAATTTCCGGGGCCTAAATTAAAAAATTAAGCGCTCTTTGGTGTTTAATTACATAAAGATATAAACCGAATATCATCTTCTTGCAGGAGACCCATTTACATGGTTCCAGGGTTCAGGCCCTGAAACTGGCAAATATGCTACATGTCCTGCATGCGGAGTACTCATCGTACTCTAGGGGGGTAGCAATACTGGTAAACAAGAGTGCCGGAGCCCACGTCATGAGTATAAAAACGGACCCCAAGGGGAGATAATGTGGTCTTGGTATGCTCGATTTTCAATGTTCGTTTGACCTTGGTGGGTGTGTATGTCCCTCCCATGTTCTCTCTATTAGTATTGGAGGAGATAATGGCGGTAGTTGGGGAGATGTCGGAGGGACCTGTGCTCTTGCTGGGAGACTTCAATGCAGTGTCTGATACCCAATTGGACAGACAAGGGGGAACAACCGGAGCAGTCCCATCCTTACGTGGATGGAGAGTTTCTCTCTTACTGATCTATGGAGATATTATAATCCTGGACTTAGGGAATTTTCCTGTCACTCTGAATCACATTGGACTCTCTCTAGGATAGATTTAGTGTTATCCACTATGGACGGCCTCCCGCTAATCTCTACAGTTAAATACCTTCCTAGGGCCATATCTGATCACTCCCCATTAGAGGTCACCCTTAATCTAAATGTAAATTTGGGACAGAAATATTGGAGAATGAATGCCCAGTGGCTGCAGGAGGACTATGTAAACATCCAGTGTCAATTGGCCATAAATAATTATTGGAAAGAAAATGGGGCCCAGACATCTATATCTAACCAATGGGAAGCCTTTAAGGCAACCCTGAGAGGGGTGTTTGGTAAGGCAGTGAGAGAATTTTCCAAGGCTCTTGGGGCTGAGACTGCGCAGGCTGAAACCGGGGTGGTTGATGCGGAACATGTTTATATTGGGGACCCCTCGTCCACTAACTACAGATTGTGGCAGGATCAGCTGAGGGACTATAATTTGGCAGCGCAGGTCAGCAAAAACCAGCTTAGACAGTCTGGACGTATGTTCAAGCAGGCTGATAAGAATGGTCGGCTGCTGGCGTTTCTCGCAAGACCATCTTATACGGCAGTGTCAATTATGAGACTTGGGGGACAAACGGGAGAGATAATACAGGAGCCCCGGGAGATTCTTCAGTCATTTGTGACATTCTATGAATCACTGTACAAATCTCGGATAGAAATCTCCGTGGAGGGAATTGCCGAATACCTGGCTGGTATCACTTTACCTACTTTGTCCCTGGAAAATAGGAATCTACTGAAAGGGGACATAACACAAGAGGAAATTGAAAAAGCTATATCCAGCTTCAAATCTCACAAGGCTCCTGGGCTAGATGGCTATCCTGCTGAGTGGTATCAATTACACAGGGAGGCGTTAGCACCCCATTTACTTAGGGTATTCACGACAGCTATGAGAGAGGGCATACTCCCCAAATCCATGAGGGAGGCTTTGATTGTGGTCCTCCCCAAGCCTGGGAAGGACCCATTAGAATGTGAATCATATCGCCCTATTTCGCTCATTAACGCGGATGTGAAAATGCTGGCCAAGGTACTTTCCCACAGACTACAAGCAGTGATCACCACCTTAGTTAATCCTGATCAGACTGGGTTCATACCTGGAAGATGCACCCAAATAAATCTTTAGAGACTCTTTGTTAATTTGCAGGTGGAACATGATAATGATGCTAGTAGAGCGATAGCATTTTTAGATACAAAAAAAGCTTTTGACTCAGTAGAATGGGAGTACCTTTTCAGCCTACTGGATAAGCCGGGATTTGGACCTAAATATGTCTCATGGGTACGCCTCTTATATAATAATCCGGAGGCAAGGGTCAGAGTGAACGGGATGGTATCTGAATCTTTTATGGTACATAGAGGGTACTAGGCAGGGTTGCCCCCTCTCTCCACTCCTGTTTGCCCTGGCCATTGAGCCATTGGCGGCCAAGATTAGAGAGACGGACAGATTGAGGGGTCTGCGGATAGGGGAGTTAGAAGAGCGTGTATCGTTATATGCATATGATATGCTTTTATATTTAAATTATCCTGATGCCTCTCTGTCAGCAGCCTTCTCGTTGATACGGGAATTTGGCGATTTCTCGGGTTTCCGCATAAATTGTCAGAAATCGACTCTATTCCCGGTAGACCCACTGCCCAGTATGGTATTGCCAGCGCAGTGCTCCTTGACTGTCTCGACGAGATTCAAGTACTTAGGCATTGTGGTACAGGCTCCACTGCAATCATTTCTGGAACTTAACCTCTGGCCAGTCATTAAACAATTTAAAGATAGGATACAGGGGTGAAGGGACCTCCCCCTTACACTCCTGGGGAGAGTAAATCTTTTTAAAATTATATTTTTACCCAAGTTCCTATATGTCTTATCCAATACACCAGTATATATCCCCAAAAAACTCTTTGAGCATATTAATGAACGCCTTTCTGTGGGGATCGGGGCCCAATAGGGTGTCGTTGGCCGTATTGCAACTGCTGGTGGAGAAGGGTGGTCTGGGATTACCGGACCTCCGTATGTACTACTGTGCATCTCAGCTGGTATTTGCACATTGGCGAATGTTCCCACAGCATCCTAATGCTGCAATGATGGTGGAGGCGGCAGCAGCCTCCTCTTTTGAGGCTCTGCTGAACTCCTTTCATAGGGGTGAGGTATCCACTAAGGGATGAAAGGTTATGCTTACAACTGCACAACAAATACTCACCATCTGTAGGAAACGTATTGCAGATCAACCTACACAGTTATCCCCTAATACCCCATTGTGGTTTAACCCACATCTCGCTGAATTGTATTACCTGGAGGATGGACATAGATGGGCTACCTATGGTCTCAAATACCTGCATCAACTCCTGGATGGGGGGGAAGCTCAAGACCTTCCAACAATTATGGAGGGAATTGGGGGTCCCAGAATCCTGGCGGTTTCACTATTCCGGGCTGCAGCATGCAATACATGCGCAGTACAGAAGGGAACACATTTTGCTGAGCAACACTAAATTGGAAAAAATATTACTGGATCCTGAACATACCAAACTAATTTCAAACTATTATGGTGTCCTGAGGGGGGTGGAGAGCAGTTCTACAAAAAAAAAAATAGAGAGAGGTGGCAAAATATTATACCTGAGCTATCGGAGGAGCATTGGGAGGAGGTACTCTCAACCTATACCTGCACGGTTATATCTGCTAGAGATAAGATGATTCAGTTACGTTACCTACACCAAATGTACTACACTCCGGTAAGGTTGCACCGGATGGGTAGGAGAGATAATCCAATTTGTCATAAATGTCAAGTATCGAGGGAACCTTTTTACGCATGGTCTGGGACTGTGATAGGGTACGACCACTTTGGTCGCAGGTCACACAGTTTATTGCAGATACTTTAGACCTCCCAAATATATGTAGTCCATTGCGGGGATTGCTGGGGATATTTGAAGAGGACCAGATGGCCATGAATACCAGGACCTTGCTGAGGCTATTGTTCTTTTATGTACGTAAGTTGATAGCCATGCAATGGATCAAAAGGGAATATATCACGCTTTCAGCCTGGAAAAGTCTGATAAATACAAATATTACGTTCTATAAGATGGCATATGAAGCACCGGGATGCCCCAAAAAATTCAATAAAATATGGAGCCCTTGGGTGAATTCTAGGGACACGATAGCAGATAATTCTTAAATCTAAAAAACAGACAAAATAAATAGATATGCTAGGGGCTCAAGTCTTCAGGCAATATCATGGGACATGGGTCATATTACGGTTTGTATAATGGGCTGCTGACAGGTTTTCCCCGGGTGGGTTGCACGGTCAGTGCCGGTCTTTGATATTTCTGTCGGAGCCGAGTATTGAGTGCCTCATGCTTCCTATGCAAATCTATATATAGGTCTTCCAGGGGTATTCAGTATTTTCAGTTTTTGTTTTTACCTTCAGCTTTATAGCTGTGGTATATATCATAGCATAAAAAGTGTTGTACATGCGAGGAAAGGGACAACAAAGCACATTGCGAAATATGTCAAGAATTTATTGAATTGATTTACTTACTGGACAAGTGTGGAGTATTTTATATATGCATATATGTCATGTATATTTTTTTATATGTACTTGCCAACGTATGTATAACAATAAAAATCTTTAAAAAAATAAAAAGATGACTCCCAAAGCCAAATCGTTTGTTGAAGACAAGCAGACTAACGACATTGATTAATGGAACCATGTCCTGTAGTCTGATGAGACCAAAATAAATTTATACATTCATTTGGTTCAGATGGTTTCAAGCGTGTGTGGCGGCAATCAGGTGTGGAGTACAAAGACAAGTGTGTCTTGACTACAGTCAAGCATGGTGGTTGTGTCATGGTCTGGGCCTGCATGAGTGCTGTCAGCACTGGGGAGCTACAGTTCATTGAGGGAACCATGAATGCCAACATGTAATGTGACATACTGAAGCAGAGCATGATCCCCTCCCTTCGGAGACTGGGCTGCAGGACCGTATCCCAACATAATGATCCCAAACACATTGACCACTGCCTTGCTAAAGAAGTTGAGGGTAAAGGTGATGGACTAGCCAAGCATGTCTTCAGACCTAAAATCTATTGAGTATCTGTGGGGCATCCTCAAACGGAATGTGGAAGAGCTCAAGGTCTCTAACATCCACCAGCTCCGTGATGTTGTCATGGAGGAGTGGAAGAGGACACCAGTGGCAACCTGTGAAGCTCTGGTGAACTCCATGCCCAAGAGGGTTAAGGCAGTGCTGGAAAATAATGGTGTCCACACAAAATATTGACACTTTGGGCCCAATTTGGACATTTTCACTTAGAGCTGTACTCTTGTTGCCAGCGGTTTAGACATTAATGGCTGTGTTGTTTTTTTAAGGGGACAGCAAATGTACACTGTTATACAAGCTGTACACTCACTACTTTACATTGTAGCAAAGTGTCATTTCTTCAGTGTTGTCACATGAAAAGATATAATAAAATATTTACAAAAATGTGAGATACTGTATATCAATTACCAAGGAAAGACCAAAAGCCTCACTGCTCAGGAAGAGGTGAAAATGATTGTGTCCTGGGTAGAACGGCATATTCCAGCTTTCTCTACCTTGCACATTCCAGGTGTGGAAAATTGACAGGCAAGACTGCCTTGTCATCAGCAACCGAATTCAGGTAGACCCTTTTCCCAGAGGTGTTTGAAGCTCGCTGTCAGAGAAGCGGGACTCCATATGTGGATCTTCTGGCCAGGTTTAACACCAAACTGGACAGATTTGTCTCCTGGTCAAGGGATCCTCAGGCATTTGCAGTGGATGCCCTGGTGACTCCTAGGGATCAGTGCTCTCTAATCTGAGTTCCCTCCACTTGAGCTTCTGCCGCACCCACAGCGCAGGATAAAGACAGATGGAGTGTTGGGGATTCTTATTGCTTCAGCCTGACCATGAAGAAGATATGAGGACATAGTCACCCTGTTACCAGGCGAGGGCTTTTCCAGATCTTCCAGATGAACCAATATCCCATCCTGCCCCCCGGTTTCTGGCTTTGATGACCTGACTTTTACCCCCTTCATGCCCAGGACAGTTTTCAGCTTTCAGCGCTGTCACACTTTGACAATTGCATGGTCATGTAACACTACCCAAACTAAATTTTTATAATTTTCGCACTTCAACCCCGTTCCTAACCGGATCAATTTTCAGCTTTCTGTGCTCTCACAATTTGAATGTCAATTACTCCGTCTGAGTTTTTTGAAGTTGTAATTTTTTCCCACAATACATTGCAAAATTAAGATTCTATATATTTTTTTTTCACAAAATTGTCATATTAACAGGTTATTTCTCACACCCAGCATATGCATACCACAAATTACACCCCAAAACACATTCTATTCCTGAGTATGGCGATACCACATGTGTGAGACTTTTACACAGCCTGGCCACATAGAGAGGTCCAACATGCAGGGAGCACCATGAGGGTTTCAGGGCTTCTAGGAGTATAAATTACACATCTCTTATCTTGACTACTTCTTGCACTTTTGAAGGTCCTGGAGCACCAGGACAATGGAAATACCCAAAAAATTACCCCATCTCGGAAAGTAAACACCCAAACGTATATTCTCTGAGGCATAATGAGTAGAGTTGAGCGAACACCTGGACGTTCGGGTTCTGCGGGTCCGTCCGAACTTTGGGAAAAAGTCCGGGTGCGGCATCCGAACGTTGCCCGAACGTTATCCCGGACCCAGAACCCCATTGAAGTCAATGGGGACCCAAACTTTTAGGCACAAAAATGGCTGTAACAAAGTCCTGGCAAGTGCTAGAGGGCTGCAAAAGGAAGTAAAATGGAGGTAAGAGTGGGGCAAGTGCCCTACAAAAAAATGGGGATAGGGAAAATAAATTAAAATCAAATAAACTAGGAGATGATTTTTGCACAATAATGTGTCACTTACAGCTGCAGCTAAAACCTCTCCCTTTAGAACTAGGAGATGATTTTTGAACAATAATCTGTCCCTCTACCTAGTGCAGTCAGATCACTCAAAGCAGCAATATGTGAAATCTCACATTACTCCCACAATCTGAGCGTTGTGTACGATCCCACAATCTGATCGTTGTGTACGATCCCACAATCTGATCGTTCTGTACGATCGTTGTGTTAGGCAGGGTTTGATCTGCAATGTGTCACTCAAAGCAGCAGTATGTGAAATTTCAAATTACTCCAACAATCTGATCGTTGTGCACGATCGTAGCGATCGTTGTGTTAGGCAGAGTTTGATCTGCAACTCAAAGCAGCGGTATGTGAAATCTCAAATTTCTGCTATCTGTCCTCAGAGCAACAGCACAGCAGTAGTAATCTATCTCAGGATGCAGGATCAGATGTTAAAATGTCTCTAATCTCTCCCTGACGCCGTCAGCTTCCTCTCCCTACAGCTAACCCAAGAGCATGTGAATGCAGCATCAAGTGACTCCAGCTTATAAAGAGGCTGGGTTACATGATGCACTGGCCAATCACAGCCATGCCATTAGTAGGCATGGCTGTGATGGCTTCTAAGGGCAAACCAGTGAAATGCTTGTTGATTGGCTGCCCTGCAGCTTCTCAACACGTGGAGTAAAATACCAGAACCCCGAACCCGAACGTTTTTTGAAATGTTCGGGTCCGGGCCCCGGACACCCGAAAGTTCGGTACGGACCCGAACGTTACAGTCCGGGTTCGCTCAACACTAATAATGAGTCTTTTAAACATGTCATTTTTTCCACAAGTTTTAGGACAGAGTGGAAAGAAAATGAAAAGGCATTTTTTTTTTTTACACAAAGTTGTCCATTTATAAGATATTATGGCGATACCATGTGTGAGAATTTTACACAGTGTGGCCACATACAGAGGCCCAACATGCAGGGAGCACCATCAGGTGCTCTAGGGGCATAAATTTCAAATCTGATTTTACTACCTACTACACTATTGTGAGGCATGGATGGGCACTGTAGTGGCATGGATGTGTCAAGGATGAGAACTGATGTGGTATGGATGAGCATGAATAAGGCATAATTGAGCACGGATGGGGGGGGGGGGGGCTGAGCAAGAATGGGGATGACTGAGCACGGATGCATGGCTGAGCACGGATGGATGGGGATGACTGAGCATGGATGGGTGGGTGAGCACGGATTGATGGCTGAACACAGAGCGGTGGGTGAGCGCGGATGAGGATGCGCAGGTGAGCAGGGATGAGGATGCGCAGGTGGGCACGGATGGGGATGCGTGGGTGAGCACTGATGAGGATGCGTGGGTGAGCACGGATGAGGATCGGTGGTTGAGCATGGATGAGGATGCATAGGTGAGCACAGATGAGGATGGGTGGGTGTGCACGGATGAGGATGCATGGGTGAGCACAGATCGGGATGGATGGCTGTGTATGGATGGCACATAGCAGGGCTGTGGGCTCTTCAGATCCTGCCCACAGCACTGCCGCATCTCGTCTCTCCTCTCACACGGCACCGATCGGAGGGGAGAGATAAGCCGGATATCCACCGGTTTGTTTACATCTGATCGCTCAGTCATTTGATGGAGCGATCAAGTTGTAAAGGGCCGCCGCCGTTTACCGTGGTCCGGGTGCGCCTCAGGGAGTTTTTAGAGGACAAAAGACAAGGACAGAGGCGCCTCTAAGTGCAGTATTAAAACAATTTATTACAAGCAATGGATTAAAAACACTCACAAGATAGGAGCCAAGTGAAAGCCGCTATAGTGCGACGCGTTTCGTGGGCGGGCAGCTATGGTGATGTGGCTAGATTGTACCCTAGGCCTTTTTTTCTGCCTTTCTCTCGGTCTTTCTAGTCTCTTATGAACACATAGGTAAGCCGTTAGGCTCGTTTTCCTTCCTTGTTCCTAGAATATGTCATCTATTAGAAGTGCCTGTCACATTCAGTTTCCATGCTGTCTGCTCCCCCGCCCCTTTTAGTATATAACCACGTTAGCCTGCCCAGGTCTCGTTTGTCCTTTGCCTGAAGAAGGGGCACGGCTATCACATCACCATAGCCACCCACCCACGAAACGCGTCACACTATAGTGACGTCATCTGCCCACGTCTGGTCCTAGCTGCACTCCAAGCCGCCTCCTGAGCTTCCTGGTCGGCCTTTCCACCACTCAGAGCGGCTTCCATCTAGAACTGTCACCACTGCACAGCCTTCCCAGCAGCGATCCATCCGGGACGGATTATGATGTCCTCAGGACTTACCCTGATACAGGCTTTCACTTGACTTTTTTTTTACACTTTGTCACCAGTGCAGTACAGCGTCATATTATAACTGTTGTGGCGGTGATCAGGGACACTTACTGGTGATGGTACGAAAACATTTTTTTTTTTTTTTTTTTTATTAACACGCTGTGACCAGAGCAATATTGTCACCATAGTAACATTGTACTACTATAGGAAGTGATCAGGATTTTTTTTTTTTTGCTGCACATTGCTAATAGCAGTGAATTATATTGCTATAAGCAAGCATTTTAATGAATTAAACAAATTCATTCCTGTGATTAGCTGTGATTTGTCAAAGCTAATCTCATAGTACAGATGGGCTGTGATTGGCCCTGCGTGTACCATATGACCAATTGACCAATCGCATCCAGCAACACAATTGTACAGAACTGATGGCATGAAAGGAATCCATCCATTGTGTACAACTGTCATGTGACCTGTTGTGTTTGGTCATGGTGGTCACATGGTATAGGCAGCGATCCAGTATGCTGATCAGTCCTGTGGACACAACCGGTTTCAGATTGCGCTGTTGTTGCCCTTCCTGAGATGATGCCCTATGACGTCCAGTCAGGATGGGAGAGCCACTGCACAGGCCGTCATTCGGCTATAGGCTGGACGAGAATGTGTTAAGGTCCAGGTCCTGAGGATCAGGGACTTTTTTGACTTCATCATTCTTACCCTGCTCTGTGCTAAGAAGCTGACCTCCAGAAAAATGTACCATCGTACATGGAAGGCTTATTTCACCTGGTGTGAGGCTTGAAAGTTTTATCCCCAACCATAGATCGTGGGGCACAATTTGTCCTTTCTCCAGTCTGGTCTGCAGTCGCCTCTGGTCTTGAGTACTATGCAGGGTAAGATGTTGATTAACAAAGTCTGGTCTTTCACTAATCTCATTCTTTGGAGTAATTTTCCAGCATCCAAAACATCTACTGATCCAGAGCTAACCTGGGCTTTGGATTCAGATGCGCATCATTCCTTGGTAAAGGCACATGTACAAGGGGATGCGTGGATTGTCCTGCCTCTTTGGTTTGCATTGCCTGAATGGGACCTTAGTTTGATATTCTCTGTTTGAACCTATTCATGATATTCCTTTGATGCTTCTTATGTGAAAGGTAATCCATTAGGTGACCATTACTTCGGCTCATAGGTTCTCGGAACGCCTGTACTTCCCTTTTCTGGTTCTTCACCAAGAATGAGGTCTAATTCCTGCTTGGTTTGTCTGCGATCCTCCAAACAGGCTGTTTTCTGATATACTCTTTGTTGTTAGATTTGTATACTCCTTTATCAGCCCTACGCCATTAAGGACAAGGTTTCTCCCTTTTTAGCCAAGGCTCATTCTACTACCAGTAGCGTCAGCATTTCCTGGGCAATTCAGCATCAATCTTCAGCCATTCAATTTTTTGTAAGGATGCCACCTTAACTTCTTTTCACACATTTACAAAGTGTTGTCATGTCGATGTTCTAGCTTCTGCAGATGCCAGTTTTGGTCAGAAGTTCCCACTTCCATCTCTATAGCGGGGTTTTACCCGGCTCCATTTTTGCGTTTTGGGCCTGTCGCTGTATTGCCCACCCCTCAGATTCAGTGCTTGGGGTATCCTAGTAATTCTGCATATGAAGAAACCATGTGCCATGTAATATATGATTAATACATTTTTGGTAGACCTGCAAAATCCTCTTCTTGGACACAGGGATTCCGCCTTTTACTGTAGTTTCTCATTACTACAGAATCTGCCTTTATTGGCCAGTTTTCAATCAGTCATCTGTAGGTGACAGCATAAACTATTTTTTAGTGATATGAAGAAAACCTGTGCTCCTTTGATGTATTTTACAGGTAAACTAAAAACCCTAATTTTAGGACCCTCCAAACAGCTCTGTAAATGGTAGAGTGGTACATTCTAAATAAAATTATACAATCTGCATATAACCATATGTGATTATTTTTCTGTCTTTTAGAGACGTGCTTTACCATACGAAGAGGCCAAAACCTTACTGAAATCCTATTTGAAAGAGCATGGGTATGGAATTTGGATAGAGAAGCCCAATATAATTGGATGCTTTACAGTGTAATCATACACTCTGTATACAAATTTTCCAGTTTACTTTTCAAAAAATGTTTTAAATCCCTTGTGTTGTGTAACATGTTATACAAAGTTGATGTTTGTGAGCTTGTTCAGAATATTTTCCGAATCATTTAAATTGTAATACTAAAAGTTATTCATGACACTTACACTTTTCATATTGTGTTTAGTCATTAGCAGATTTGTTTAATAGTGTAAAAAAGCACATTATATTATATATCAATGTATACATTGGTTCTTCCATTTTTTTAGACCTCATGTATATGGACATTAGCCTAAACGTGTTTAAGCATAAATTGCACGACTATTTCCAGTCACCAGGGAGCCTCGGGTACTGAGTACAGCCACCAATACAAGTAAAAGGCTTTATGCAGCCTTACTTGTATAAATGTTGTAAGCTTTTACATTTGCATCTACCCATGCATGCGTGTACACCATATTTTTCTAATGCAAAAGTGGATAGTATACTGTATGTCCATGTGCAGGAAAACACCGGTGCAGAAGCCCTCAGTAATCACACAAGTACAGCAGTTCACTTGTATTGGTAACTATGCAGTATTTGCAACTCCTCGGTGCAGAAAGCTTGTGCATGAGGCTTTAATATAATAACTTACAATTGACATGCTACCTACATATAAATGAAGATTGTCGAGGCAGAAAAATAGATGCTGCCATTGTTGCCTCCTGTTCTGAGGCAGTTGCATATGTCATTCATACAATACCTGGTGAATCCCTTACCTGGAACAAGTGCATTAATTTTAGGTGTCAGGACCCCTAATATGCATGTTCCAGACCGTTCATTTATTGGGGAGAGAATACAGGTGACAGCCCTGGAACATGCACCTGCAAAAACAACTAGGGATAATGGCCTCACATAGGTTGTTTTAAACAAAACTTGAAAAGGCTAGCTGCCTGAAAGTACCTGGCTATACATTTTAGTCCCCAACTTGGAGCATGCTTGTAATCAGTGAAGCCATAAAAAAGTCAGAACTCCCAATCAAAACCTTTGGATTAGCATATTAGCTGGGCAACAAGCGTCTTTGTTTTTTTGTTTTTTTTTTTTTGTTTTTTTTTTAAAGCTTCACACTGGTGCCATTTAACTTTCTTAAAGTACAAATTTACTTTAGCAATTACTGATATGTTTACATTTTTGCATTAAGCAGTTTAACCTAACATTTTTTTTCTCTTCTAAAAATTAGTGATTGTAAATGCTCATTCTTATTAACATAAAATGGTATACTTCCCTGCTCTGTGGCCAATACTGCTGTTCTAGGGTCCCCCGCCAGTCCTCCTGGCTCCTCCCCTTCCCAGTGTGCCACTATATGAAGCTTCTTCCATTAACAGCACTGCTCGGCCCTGCCCATAAGTGTTTAGAAAGGGGGAGGGAAATGCTGGGAATACATTGAGGTAAAAAAAAAAAAAGGCTTTAGAACCACTTTAATTTTCTGTACATTTTTTTTTCTTCTCCTTGTGAAGCAAGATGCATTTGTTTCACATTAGATCATTGTGTGATCTAACAGACTTGATAGCATTCTGTAGTCTTTTCGCTTTGTTTTATATGCATCAAAGTAGTGGTCAGCTCACTATGTCTACAAACCGATTTAAAATGTGAACACAGTGGTTTCACATAAATGTTGAAAATAAACATCTTTTTTGTTGATCCAAATCTTGTCTGCTTTTTTTACTTGTCATTTAACCAAGCCTAGCAGTGTTTAGTCTTAGACCTCAAACACACTATACAATTTTTGTTGTCTGATTTCCTTTAGATTTACCAAAACCATGTAGTGCAAGGGCCTGCCTGATTGCATACAAATTAAACTCTTAGGCTGAGTTCACACCATTGCGGATTCCCCATTCCCCACATCCAATTCGCAATAGCAGATTTTGACCAGCTCTCTATGGTGCCTGTTCACATATCTCCGCAGCAGGTCCGATGCAACTTTTGTTCAGTTTCAGGTCTGTATTCAGCCCAAAATTTGGGCTTAAATCGGTGAACCGGACGCACCGGACCCCTGCTCTGAGCTGATGCATATTCTAGTGTGAACCCAGGCTTAAGGTTTGACCTCATATTATATGGTTTTGGTAAATCGGAAGGAAAAAAATCTACAGAAAATTGCTTAGTGTGCTGCATCCAGGTTTAGACCTCATGCACACAGGGCATTAAATAAAAAAATAGCTTTTTGTTTTGCCTGGTTCTTAACCCCTTCCTTCTTTCCCACACCCTCTTTCCATTGCCTTTCCCTACTTTTTTCTTTCCCTTTTGTTTTGCACATGGGCGCTGAGATGCCAATCATTCTAACAATTTGTAGTGCAGCCCCCTTCTGTGGGCAGAAAGAAGCATGGTCTTGTTTCACACTGTCAAGTATGCAAACATGTTCGTTGTCATTAACATGCTCATGTGCATTAGGATTACTGCCCTTAAGGGCTTCCTTTTCTCTTACGTTCATTGACAGACGCAGCCTCTATTCATGACACGTGGGTTATGTACCTTTTACTAGGAGTAGACTAGGCAGAACGAAAGTTCAGAAAGCAAAGCTGGCCCCTCCCAAGGGGGCCGTCCTTACTCAGCACATAACCCCTCAGCCCTGCATAGCATATCAGTTTTCTTCTGCCTAGTGCATGGAGTTAGACCTGGTTCCCTGCTGGGAACTGCGGTTCCCCTAAAGTTTTTTTTCTTTTATTCTTTTTGCGCAAGCCTTCTGATGAAGACTGCAATCAAGTAGCTGGCTGGGGACAACGCGGATGTTCATAGGTCCTCCAGCACAGCCGACGGATGCGAGCCACCCTTGCACTGGCGGGGTCTGCCGCATCCTGCCCGTTCCATGCAGGCGGCCGGTGGGTTAAAGGTCCCACCTTGGGTGCCCAGTGTCCAGGCTATGGCCGGTTCCAGGGGTCGCTTGGCCAGCAGCATCCCGCCCCGCCTGGGGGGAGGAAGGTCTGCATCGGGTGGCTACCTGCTACGCCCGTCCGGATGGGTGAGTGACACCCCCCTCCCCCTGGGGCGGAGGGGGGGCGACTAGCGGTACCATTCCGGTGGGGGGTTACAGGCCCACTGATCCGTCATGTCCTTTCTCCCCACCCCCCGCACGAATGTCCACCTGCCAGTCCCGCCGCCGCTCGCCCGCTCCACGGACCGCTCCGTCGCATGCCATGCGGCCGCCATTTTCCCGGCGCCGCGGCGGATGCCGCCATTTTGGAGGTCTTTGTCCTCTAGTGTTTGTCGGCAGCCATTTTTGGTTGGTCTCCCTGTATGGGAGTTTTTCATGTGCTTTTGGAGCCATTCCTTCCGGGAACGCAGCGGCAGCAAGACTATCAGCAGCTCGGGCAGCCGCACATCTGGTGGCATTGGCAGACAGTGGCAGCCTCCTGTGGCACAGGGTTCCGCAAGTATTGCTTGCTTTCTCCCTGGGGTGCAGGGGCGGCGGTGCTAAGTCCTACTGGGCAGTCCTGAGGCCTTGCAAGGGGTGGCACTGAGAGGGTGATGGCTGATAGGCCTCACAAGTGTCTTGGCGGTGGCGCAATGGCGGCTGAACCGACAATTTATTCTCTGGAGGGGTCCGCAGAAGCACAGGCCGCGCTGGGACCTCTGGTTCCCCTAGATCAATTGACCTCCATCTTAGAGGAGTTTTTCGAATGAGGGCAATCGGACCGGTTTAGGGGGGGGCCCTAAAAAGCGTCCCCCTCCCCCGCAATCCTCTAAGGAGGACTCGGAACCGGAAGGGGGCTCTGGGGTCATGGGGACCCCCGTGGAGCTCTCAGACGGAGAGCCAGAGCCTTCGGATGGGGAAGAGGACCAGGGGGCCTCGGTGGCACGCGAAAAGGCGCTGGATCAGGCTGGAGAGGCACAAGCATC
Organism: Glandirana rugosa; assembly: GCA_018402905.1. NCBI lineage: Eukaryota > Metazoa > Chordata > Amphibia > Anura > Ranidae > Glandirana > Glandirana rugosa. The sequence goes on along the minus strand of BLSH010139742.1, from coordinate 2,082,822 downwards.
TGCCTATACTTTTGGGTCCAAGAAGCCCTCTCATGCTCCTAAGGTTTTTCCCTACCTCCAGTATTTGACCAGTATGTGTATAAGGAATGGAAACGTCCGCTGAATTCCTTTACCCTGCCAAAACGTTTTTCTGTGCGCTATCCATTTGAGGACAGCCTGTTACAGAAATGGGTCTCCCCCGCAGTGGATCCCACCTGAACAAGGCGACAACTATTCCCCTGGTGGCGGGGGCAGCCATGCGACCGGCCTTGGCGTCTGTCATGGTATCTCAGTCGCTCACGGAGTGTGCGATAGAGTGGAGTGAGGCCCGGGGCGGCGTAGATTCGCCTGAATCCGTGCAGCGAGCAGACCACCTGGTGCAAGGGCTTCGTTACCTTTGACGCAGCTCTGGACTTGGTACCAATGTCAAAAATGTCGGTTTTCGCAATCATTATCAGGCGCTTGCTGTGGCGCCGCAAACAGGGACCTCAGCCCTCTGGGCAGAAACATTTTTTTCGTGCGCCTGGTCAGGCGGGCAGGAACTCCCGGCCCGGCAAGTCTGCCTCGCGCTCTGGTAAACGTCCCTGGAAAAGATGGAGGATAAGTCCTCCTCCGCATGATGGGTTGCCCCCCGCCTGATTCTCGGGTGGGGGGCGACTTCTGGGGTTCGCAGACCATTAGACTGCCCCGCATCTCCGACCGGTGGGTGCGGGAGGTGGTGTCCTCCGGGTACAAGATAGAGTTCAACACCTGGCCCCCGGACAGGTTCTTCCCGTCCAATTTAAGGCTCCCTCCGGAGCGTCGGCTAGCTCTGCTAGGGGCTGTGCGGTCGATGTCAGAACAGGGGGTGATTGTGCCAGTCCTTCCAGTGGAGAGATTCCGCGGCTTCTATTCAAACCTCTTTGTGGTACCAAAGAAGGGGGGGGCAGGCCGGTTCTGGACTTGAAAGCGCTCAATCACTTTGTGAAGACGCGCAAATTCAGGATGGAATCAGTCCGTTCGGTCGTGGCCGCCCTGCACCAAGGGGATTGGCTGGCGTCCCTGGACATCAAGGACTCATATCTGCACGTTCCCATCTATGTCGGGCACCAGCGCTTCCTGCGCTTTGCTGTGGGGGACCTACATTACCAGTTTGTGGCTCTCCCCTTCGGCCTGGCCTCGGCTCCATGGGTGTTCACCAAGTTACTGGGCCCGGTGCTCGCTCTGTTGTGGCAGAGGGTCATTGCCGTGGTAGCCTACCTGGACGATGATCTCCTGCACGCGGAGTCGGCACAGGCTCTGGAGGACAATGTTACTGTCACCCTGACCTCACTAAGGGACTTCAGTTGGCTGATCAACCTACAGAAGTCGACATTGACCCCGTCCTGTCGCATCTGGGTCTGACATTGGACACGGTGCAAGCGAAGGTATTTCTACCTCCGGACAAGTTGCTGGCACTGCAAGTAGCAGTGCGCTCCCTCCTGTCACGACGGTGGTCCTCCTTACGTTTTTGCATGTGGGTGTTGGGACACATGGTCTCGTCCTTCACGCCGATACCGTACGCCCAGAGTCACACCCGGCTCCTGCAGCGAGCAATGCTACTGCAGTGGGACAGGTCCCCATCGTCTCTGGACCGTCTGATCTGGCTGGATCATCTGACCAGGGGGTCGTTGGCATGGTGGCTTCAAGCCCTGGCATTGACCCTGGGGAAGTCGTTTCTTCCTCTAAATTGGTCGATAGTCACGATGGATGCCAGTCTCTCGGGCTGGGGAGGAGTCCTGGGGAACCTGTCAGTTCAGGGCCAGTGGTCGACGCAGGAGTCTCGACTTCCGATCAATGTGTTGGAGCCGAGGGCGATCAAGCTTTGTCTCCTCCGCTGGTCGACGAGGCTGCGCGGCCTCCCGGTTCGGGTTCAGTCGGACAACGCCACGGCCATGGCGCATGTGAACCCTCAAGGTGGAACAAGAAGCTCGGCGGCAGAGGCAGCCCACATCCTAAAGTGGGCAGAGCTTCACGTGCCGGCGATCTCCGCCATCTATATTCCGGACGTAGAAAATTGGAAGGCGGACTTCCTAAGTCACCAAAAGCTGGACCAGGGAGTGTGGTCCCTGCATCCAGAGGTCTTTCGCCAGATTTGCAAAAGGTGGGGCAAGCCAGATGTGGATCTCCTGGCGTCCAGATTCAATCACAAGGTGAAGACCTTCGTGAGCAGGTCAAGGGACACGTTAGCGGCAGCCTCGGATGCTCTGGTGGTCCCGGTACAGGCTTCTGTACGCCTTTCCTCCTCTCAAGCTTCTACTGCGGTTGCTGCGCAGGATAGAAGTGGAGGGAATCCCGTCATTCCTGGTGGCTCCGGATTGGCCTCGGCGCCCTTGGTACGCCAATGTGCGGATGGTAACAGAAGTTCCCTGGCGACTCTCGCTTCACGAAGATCTACTGTCGCAGGGTCCCATCTTGCACCCTGCTTTACCATCTCTGGCTTTGACGGCATGCTTATTGAGTCCCAGGTGTTGAGGGACAGGGGGTCTCTGAGTCAGTGATCCCCACTATGCTTAAGGCGCGCAAGTGTACTTTGCGCAAGTGTACTTTGCGCAAGATTTATCATCGCACCTGGAAGGCCTATATTGCCTGGTGTGAGTTGGGGGGGTTGGAACCCCCGTTCCTTTGCAGTTACCCGGGTGCTGGCCTTTCTTCAACAGGGCCTGGACCAAAAGTTGGCTTTGAGCACCCTCAAGGACCAGATCTCCACTCTGGCGATTCTCTTTCAGCGTCCTTTGGCGACGCATTCTTTGATCCGTACATTTGTATAGGGTGTACGTCATGTGGCTCCTCAGGTACGGTCGCCCTTGGCACCGTGGGATCTGAACTTGGTACTTTCTGTACTGCAGGAACCGCCTTATGAGAGGATCAGGGATATTCCCTTACAACTGCTGTCTCAGAAGGCCGCCTTCTTGGTGGCTATCACATCCGCTAGGCGGGTGTCTGATTTGGCAGCTTTGTTGTGTAGGTCTCATTTGGTTCTACATAAGGATAAGGCGGTGCTGCGCCCCTCTCCTTCGTTCCTTCCGAAGGTAGTATCCTCTTTTCACATTAATGAGGACATTGTCCGCTCTTCCTTGTGTCCGCACCCTTCTCACCCTAAGGAGATTGCCTTGCATTCCTTGGATGTGGTGAGAGCATTGCGGGTGTATTTGGCAGCCACGGCTCCTTTTGGGAAGTCGGATGCGCTGATTGCGCGGCCCATCCGTCAGCACAAAGGGTTGACGGCTTCGTCAACCGCGGTTTCACGTTGGATCAGACAGACTGTGACCCATGTGTATATTGTTCGGGGACAAGAACCCCCTTTTCCGGTCACGGCTCATTCCACCAGGGCGATTAGCACTTCCTGGGTGTTTAGGCGCCTAGCATCGGTGTCTCAGGTGTGCAAAGCTGCTACTTGGGCCTCGGTGCACACTTTTGTTAAGTTTTACAAAGTTGATGTGTCCGCATCCACGGATGCTGCTTTTGGCCGCAAAGTTTTACAGGCGGCAGTGTAGGCGCAGCTGGCACCTCCCGAGATCTTTCTGTGGGTACAGTTGTTATTGTTTGCCCACCCCTCTGTTTGACACTGCTTTGGGACGTCCCCACGTGTCATGAATAGAGGCTGCATCTGTCAATGAACGTAAGAGAAAATAGGATTTTATTAAGAACTTACCGCAAAATCCTTTTCTCTGAGTTCATTGACAGACGCAGCACCCACCCCTCTGTGTTGTGTTTGTACGGCTTGTTACGAACTGATATGCTATGCAGGGCTGAGGGGTTATATGCTAAGTGAGGACTGCCCCCTGGGACAGGCTAGC
>BLSH010139742.1:2027595-2066791 GCA_018402905.1 Glandirana rugosa | reverse complement strand
AGAAAAGGATTTTACGGTAAGTTTTAATAAAATCCCTTTTTTATTAAGAACTTACCGTAAAATCCTTTTCTCTGAGTTCATTGACAGATGCAGCACCCACCCCTCGGTGTTGTGTTTGTACGGCTTGTTACAAACTGATATGCTATGCAGGGCTGAGGGGTTATGTGCTGAGTAAGGACGGCCTCTTGGGAGGGGCCAGCTTTGCTTTCTGAACTTTCATTCTGCCTAGTCTACTCCTAGTAAAAGGTACATAACCCACGTGTCATGAATAGAGGCTGCGTCTGTCAATGAACTCAGAGAAAAGGATTTTACGGTAAGTTCTTAATAAAATCCTATTTTTATATTGTCTTTTCATGTATTTGTATGCACAATGTTTTTGAAAACCAAAATAAAGATTACTTAAAAAAAAAATATTCAGCAAAATGCAGCTTGACCATTGGGCACTTAAACCCCCTTCCTAACCAGACCAATTTTCAGCTTTCAGTGCTCTCCCATTTTGAATGACAATTACTCACACATGCAACACTGTACCCATATGAAATTTTCGTCCTTTTTTTCACACAAACAGGGCTTTCTTTTGGTGGTATTTAATCATTATTGGGTGTTTATTTTTTGAGCAATAAATGGAAAAATACCGAAAATTTTGTAAAAAAAATGCATTTTCTTTATTTCTGTTATAACATTTTGCAAATTAGCAACTTTTCTTCATACATTTTGGCCAAAATGTATACTGCTATGTATCTTTGGTAAAAATAACCCAAATTAGTGTATATTATTTGGTCATTGTTAAAGTTATAGAGTCTACAAGCTATGGTGCCAATCACTGAATATTGATCACACCTGATACACTGACGGCCTATCTCATTTCTTGAGGCTATAACAAGACAGAAAAGTACAAATACCCCCCAAATTACCCCTTTTTGGAAAGTAGACAGTCCAATGTATTTAGTAAGAGGCATGGCAAGTTTTTTGAAGTTGTCATTTTTTCCCACAATTCTTTGCAAAATGAAGATTTTCTCACACCCAGCATATGCATACCACCAATTACACCCCAAAACACATTCTGCTACTCGTCCCGAGTATGGTGATACCACATGTGTGAGACTTTTACACAGCCTGGCCACATACAGAGGCCTAACATGCAGGGAGCGCCATCAGGCGTTCTAAGGACATAAATTACACACATAATTTCCTGACTACCTCTTGCACTTTTGAAGGTCCTGGAGCACCAGGGCAATGGAAACGCCACAAAAAATGACCCCATTTTGGAAAGTAAACACCCCAACGTATATTCTATGAGGCATAATGAGTCTTTTGAATGGTTCATTTTTTCCACAAGTTTTTGGAAAATGTGGAAAGAAAATGAAAACGCATTTTTTTTTTACACAAGTTGTCCATTTGTACAATATTTCTAACACACAGCATGTACCCAGCAAAAATGTCAGCTTAAAATATATTCTGCTACTTGTCCCAAGTATGGGGATACCACATGAGTGACACTTTTACACATGGCCACATACAGAGGCCCAACATGCAGGGTGCACCATCAGTCGTTCTAGGGGCATACATTTCAAATCTAATTTGACTACCTATTACATTATTGTGAGGCACTGTGGTGGCACTGATGGGCGTTGTAGTGGCACTGATGGGTGCTGTAGTGGCATGGATGTGTCATTGATGAGAACTGATGTGGTATGGATGAACATGAATGAGACATAAATGAGCACGAATGGGGGTGAATAAGCCATAGATACGGATGGATGGGTGAGCATGGATGCATTGGTGAGCACGCATGCATGGGTGAGTACGGATGGATGGCGGAGCATAGATGCATGGGTGAACACGGATGAGGCTGGATGGGTGAGCACGGCTGGATTGGTGAGCATGGATGAGGCTGCATGGGTGAGCATGACTGGATTGGTGAGCACAGATGCATGGGTGAGCATAGATGGATGGCGGAGCACGCATGCATGGGTGAGCACAGATGGATGGCAGAGCACGGATGCAAGGGTGAGCACGGATGCATGGGTCAACACGGATGAGGCTGGATGGGTGAGCACGGATGAGGCTGCATGGGTGAGCATGATTGGATTGGTGAGCACGGATGCATGGGTGAGCATGGCTGGATGGGTGAGCATGGGTGATGGATGAGTGAGCACGGATGCATGGGTGACGAGTGAGCACGGATGGGTGAGCATGGATGGGTGGGCATGGGTGACGGATGAGTGAGCACGGACGCATGGGTGATGGATGAGTGTGCATGGATGCATAGGTGACGGATGAGTGAGCACGGACGCATGGGTGACGGATGGCTGAGCACGGATGCATGGGTGACGGATGGGTGAGCATGGATGCATGGGTGACGGATGAGTGAGCATGGATGGGTGAGCACGGACGGATGGGTGAGCACAGATGCATGTGTGACGGATGGGTGAGCACGGATGCATGGGTGACGGATGGGTGAGCACGGATGCATGGGTGAGCACTGACGGATGGGTGAGCACGGATGCATGGGTGACGGATGGTTGAGCACCGACGCATGGGCGATGGATGGGTGAGCACGGATGCATGGGTGACGGATGGGTGAGCATTGATGCATGGGTGACGGATGGGTGAACATGGATGCATGGGTAATGGGTGGGCATGGATTCATGAGTGGACACAGATGGGTGGGCATGGATTCATGGGTGGACACAGATGGGTGGGCATGGATGAGGGCGTGGGCATGGGTGAAACTGGATGGGGTCCCTGCCTGGCACACAGCGGTGCTGTGGGCACTTCAGATCCTGCCCACAGCACCGCTGCATCTACTCTCTCCCCCCTCTCCTGTCACACTGCACCGATCGGTGCGGAGAGGGGAGAGACAGGCTGACACTTCCGCCGGCTTGTTTACATGTGATGCTCCGTCATTTGACGGATCGATCGCGTGGTAAACGGCCGCTCCAAGCGGCCATTTACCGTGATCCGTGATGCGCCAGGTCTCATAGACCCGGCGGTCACGGATGCTCCCAGGTGCGGGCCATTCTGGGAGGACGTTATTATACGCCCTCCCAGAACAATGGGTGCCACTTGCGGCCGTGTAACTACGTTACACGGTCGGCAAGTGGATAAAAAACACGCTTTCGGCTGCGTTTTGCACACGCGTTTAAGCGCATCAGCATTTTCTAAGTTTTCTTTTTACAAAATCCCTCCCCTCTGCTATTTTTCATTCCCAATTTCCCATAACGCATTACTAAATATTGTGTACATATGGGTAACACCTGCGCAATCAAGTGTGCTCAAATTATATAAAATATCAACATTAAAATGTAAATGAAATCAAAATACTATTTATACATAGGTAATCATTGCTGCATGCACAAAATTGTGTTCAAACAATTTGTAAGTGCCAAAATAAAATATGTGCTGCGCTACCAATCCTCAAACGCTTAAATGTGTCACAGCGTTCTGAAAAGTTCCCACATAGTCCACAAATAAATATTAGTCTTATAGCACAAGTATTGGTAAATGTAACTAAATTAGTTCAAAATAATGACAGTTCATCAAAAGTGTGTAGTTGCGAATTTCACATTAAATATATCTTCTGAACCACTTAATGATCATCAGTGTTCAGTGCCTCCACCTTAATTATGTTATATACACACATGTAAAAGTACATCCAGCTTAGTTAAACTCCAGGTTAGATAAATTCCTCTTGGTTATGATTTTTCAGATGTTGGTACAATTCAAGGACGACAAATTAATATGGCTATAGGTAACATTCTGCCCTATCCGCTTCGTGAAGCTGAAAAAAAAAAAAAAAAGTCATAAATCTACACCTTCTTCTCTTGCCGAAAAACAAAACATATTACATATCTGGGCCTGAAGATAGGCAAAACTCCATATTCTCTATATAGCCTCAACTATAACCCTTTCTGCCCTCGCTGGTTTGTGGAATCCATTTACTGAGAATATTACCTTTACAACCAGCAGACATTAAATTATTGCTAAACCAATGCTTTATATGGCAAGGTAAAAGACCATTTTATATGGCAAGGTAAAAGACCATGAATATCAATACGCAATTATGTCTCCCAAAGAGTGAGGGAGGCATGAATATGCTTAATCTAAGACTGTATAATTTAGCCTGTCTATTACATTCTATTGGATAGAAAATGTTTCCTCCCACTAGACTTAACTATGCATTAGAGATTGAAATGGTACATCCCTTGCAGCTCTCTGTAATCCCACATTGGCCCTACAAATAATGTTTTAATGAAAGAAAAAGTGATCGAATGGATGGAGTGAAGAAAGATTGTACGTATCTCCGTATTTTTCATATCTTCCCACTGTAAACGATATAGTATTTACCCAGAGAGAATACCACAATGCCGTTACATTTTCAACAGCCCAAGGTCATCTTTTTTTCTAAAGACACCTATAGACCCCCCTTACCTTTTAGGAATTATGTTCTACAGTTCACTCATCTCACAGGAGGGATTTTCTGCATTATTCCCGGGCCACCAGTTTTTGGAACATTACTAGTAAGGATCCTGCATCCAACTTTAGATCCATTTATGTTAAAGTGGAGTTCCACCTTGTTAAAAGTCAGCAGCTACCCAAAGTGTAGTTGCTGACTTTTAACAATTGGCCACTCACCTGTCCCTCGCTCCAGCGATGCGCCCCCCCCCCGAGGGCTCGCTCGTCTCCCCCTCCCCACGGTGGCGCCGGCATCACAGGTGTGGGCACCCGGCTATGGCTTCAAAGCAGGGCGCTCACTGCGCATGCACGAGTCGCGCTGTGGCTTGTGCATGGCCCGGCGCATCTTCTGGGACCTGTGACATGTCCCAGAATATCGCCGGGAGGGAAGGAAGGTGAACTTCTGGCTCCTTGGCGCCAGGGGAGGAAGTAGACTCACCCCCCCCCAAAAAAAAAATGACATGCCAATTATGGCATGTCAGGGGGTCACCTCCCCTTAGAGTGGAAGTTCCACTTTTGGGTGGAACTCCGCTTTAATTGTTTAATACAGGACACAGGCAAAGTATTCACAGATCCTGGGTTATAAACGTCAGGTGATTAGACACTGCAAAGCTTTTAAGGACACTCCCTGGGCGCCTTACCTATAACCCTATCCCATGCTGCAAGTCATCAATTTTTTGCTAGTGTCCTAAGATCTTTTCTACCTTGCAGAGAAATCATTCTTAACTAGGTTATTTTAATGTTTTATCTTCAGATTCTTCAACTCTTCACCCATCTTCTTCACTGCTTTCTGATAACACAAATTGAAGCATTGCATCTGGATTAGCACAACTTTGCTAAAACCTTGGGAATGATACCCCAAGCCTATGCCCTGAGGACAACTTTGGGTATTGTATCCTACAAGAGCGCATAACTCAGCACTTCGTAATCCATCCCTATGCAACCTAGACCCCGTCTGAAATTTGCCCACCATTATGGATGAAGCCCGGACTTTAAAACAATCCAGTGGCGTAAACAGGACAGGGTCACCCTGTATTTCTGATCCTTACTGTAAAAACGGGGGCTATGTTTGAAATGTATTCACCTCACAGTGTAAACTTTTCACCCACACAAATGTAACCGTTCAGTCTCAGGTGGATCCCTAAGTGTTGCATCACACAGCTTTTACTGCCACTTCTGGTTAGAGCCCTTATAAGTTACTCAGACATTTCCCTTCCAGACAATGGCTGTGAGAGGAAAGTGTTCAAAAGCAGCCTTTGTTTACAACTGTGATTAGTCAATTTAATTGACCCTGTACCATGATCTGCTGTGTCCAAAGAGCAGCGTAATCACAGAGCACACAGCTTCACACTAGGAGCTGTGCGTGAGCGGCCGATGCAGGAGGTTGTATCTATACACTCCTGCATTGACAGTTGTCCCATCCAGCCATTTTAATATAGTAACCGTCAGGTATCTGTTAAGAATTTGGGGCATTTAGGTCACAGGCTATCTAGATGACTGTCTTCTGAAGGACATATTTCCCTTCCAGCTATTTGCAAACATCCATAGGGCTATTCAGATCAGACTTTTTGTTTGGGGCCTTAGATCAAACAAATATTCTTCTATGAGATTCTCTGAGCGTTCTGGACCTCATGGTGCCCCCCTTTTGAGACTGTTCCAGTCTTCCAATTTCATTCAACATAACATCTTGTTGGCATGGAACAAAGATGCTGTCTTTCAAAATGTGGCTATGCTCCTACCCAGCCAGTCAAGAATTGGTGGTTTTCCAACTCAGACTTGGCAATGGGAAAGCTGTTTCTGCCATACAACTGGAAATTAACAACAAATGCCAGACTCTCAGGCTGGGGAGGAGTCTTTCAATATCTGAGTTCAGTGAACATGGTCGCCGAAGCCAAGCTCCCCATCAACATCTTGGAGCTCAGAGCAATTAAAAAGACTCGGCACCACTAGACCCCCTCTTTTTCAGGGACACCCAAACAAGATGAAATCAGAAAATGCAAAGACTGTGGCCTACATCGTTCACCAAGGGGGCACCAGAAGTCATGCTGTCTTGGGAAAGTAAGGCTTATCCCATGGACATAAAACACTGCCCTGCAATATCTACTATCCACGTCACAGGAGTGGAGACTTGGAAGGCACATTACTTAAGTTGTCACCATCTGGACACTTCATCCTCCGATCTTCTGTCTTGTATGCAAGAGATGGGGGACTCCAGGAAAAGGGGATATCCTGTCCTCCAGGTTCAGCAGCAAATTAACCCCGTTTGTGGCCAGGATGATCCTCTAGCACTGGCATCAGATGCACTGAAAATTCTCTGGACTCAGTTAAGTCTAATGTATGCCATTCCTTTTGTGCGAATTGTGCCCTAACTGCTCCACAGAATAGAGCAAGAGAGAAAAGCCATGATTTTCACTGCACCAAACTGCCCAAAAAAAAACTGGTACACATATATACACAGACTACCAGGAGACCATCCCTGGCCACTTCCAAACAGGTCCTGCTTTCTCTCTCTCAAGGCCCCTGTTCGATCCTGCTTCTCAGTCACTGGCTTTAACCACTTTCTTACTGGGCACTTAAACCCCCCTCCTGCCCGGACCAATTTTCAGTTTTCAGCGCTGTCACTCTTTGAATGACAATTGCGCGGTCATGTGACATTGTACCCAAACAAACTTGGCGTCCTTTTTTTCCCACAAATAGAGCTTTCTTTTGGTGGTATTTGATCGCCTCTGCGTTTTTTATTTTTTGTGCTATAAACAAAAAAGAAGCGACAATTTTGAAAAAAGAACAATATTTTTTACTTTTTGCTATAATAAATATCCAATAATAAAAAAACAAATGTATTCATCAGTTTAGACCGATATATATTCTTCTACATATTTTTGGTAAAAAAAAATCGAAATCTGTGTATATTGATTGGGTTGCGCAAAAGTTATAGCGTTTACAAACTATGGACATTGGTTTATGGCGTTTTTATTTTTTTACTAGTAATGGGGCCGATCTGCGATTTTTATCGGGACTGCAATATTGGGGCGGACATGTCGGACGTTTTTGACACTTTTTTGGGACCAATGACATTTATACAGCGATCAGAAATGTAAATATCCACTGATTACTGTATAAATGTCATTGGCAGTGCAGGGGTTAACCTGCAGGGGGCAGTGAAGGGGTTAACTATGTTCCCTGGGTTCCTATGGACGCCCAAGATACCGAGAGTGAGCATTAGGGCCTTACAAGAACCTCTGGGACAGGGGGGACTTGCGTTCCCAGATTTAAAAAAATACTACCTGGCAGGGCATATGGTGTTCGTTCACAGATGGCTGGGCATGGGCTGCGATTTTGGAGGCGGCTCATCTCGGCTCCTATGAGTCCCTACGACTCGCAATATACAGGGGGAATCGCTCGGCTCTTCCCCTCACGGGATCTATGAAGGCAACGATCAGAGCATGGGGAGAAGCACTTAAGATGGCCTGCCCCTCCTATACCGGGGTATCCCCCTTAGCCCCACTCTGGCTTAACCCAAGTCTTCCACACCTCCTCTCATTCCAGGACCCAATGGGGATCAAAACACTCGGCGATGTAACAATGTATGGGGAACTTTTGACTTTTGTCCAATTGAAGGCTAGACATGACCTCCCAAACAAGTATTTTTTCCGCTATTTACAACTGAGACATGCCTTCCAGAGCCAGTTCAGGAACACGAGGGTAGAGGCATTGCCATCTGCTCTCGAGGATGCTCTGGCAGTGGAGAAACTCCCTAAGACATTATCGGTGGTGTATAGGAAACTGTGAGCAGCCCAGTGGCAGTTGTCAGGTGTAGGGGAAGATGGGAGGGGGAGGTACCAGATATCCAGGGAGAAGATTGGGAGGAACTCTGGGATAGGCCTTTTGGACATTTAGTTTCTGCCAGAGATAAGTTGATCCAGTTTAAATTCCTCCACCGAGTCTATTACGCGCCAGCTAGGTTGGCAGCTATATATCAAGGGGCATCGGCATCCTGTTGGCGATGCTCCGTGACACCGGCTGCGGCACTGCATATATTCTGGGAATGTGACAGGATCCGGCTCTTCTGGAAAGAGGTGACCGCCTTTATAGAGGAAATTCTGTTTGTACCGATCCCCAAAACTGTCAAGACTTGCTTGTTGGGATTAGTAGATGAGGTGGTCCCCTCCAGAGCCCATAGAACGCTCCTCACTATCCTGCTGTTCTATGGCAAAAAAGCAATACTACTTCACTGGAAGAAGCAGGAAGCCCCTAGCCTGGGTTATTGGAAAAAACTAGTCAACACAATGCTACCTTATTATAGAGCAACTTACAAAGCAAGGGGGTGCTTCAAAAAATTTGATAAGGTCTGGGGAGCTTGGTGTGACACTAGATCCTCAGCTAATTAAATGATTTGGAGGAGAGGTTAGTTGAAATCCTAAGAGAGAGGGGAGGGGGATGTGATGGGGGCGACCCCTAGCATATAGTAGGATGTCCCAAGTGATACCAGGGTAATGTAATATGGCTATGACTCACTGAGAGATGATGTGCTGAGGAAAGAGGAAAAAACCTGCTATGATTAATATATGGTTTAGGGGGGAGGGGTGCTGAGCAAGGCAGTTGGGGGGGAGGGGGGAACTGTTCAGGTTGTTGGTATGCTAGTTAGTGCACCTATGTCTATTTAGCAGATGTGATACGGACCGCTGATGGTCCGTGGTAGGCCTGGATGGATGGGCTCTCCCAAGGATCTGTATGTATGTTTTTCTATGTATGTTGCAAAAACTTTCAATAAAAATATAAAAAAAAAACTATGTTCCCTGGGTGTGTTCTAACTGTGGGGGGGGGGGGGGGCGGGGTTGGCAGGGGCATGACAGATCTAACTGATTCCATTGACAGGGATCAGTAGATCTGTCATGCCCCCCCTCACAGAACGGGGAACTGCCGTGTTTACCCACAGGCACGCTCCCGCGGCGGCACGTGCGCGCGCCGTTTGCGGGAGCGCGCCCAGCACGAGCCAAATGGGAGGACGTCTATAGATATAGATGCATTTTAGAGCCGCGCTGTAGCCGTCATTCGGCTATGGCGGCGGCGCGAGGAGGTTAATGGCATTACTGTTGAAGCCCAGGGTTCTCTGAGTCTGTCATTACCTCACTACTAAAAGCAGTGAAAGCCACTTCCACTAAGATCTACTATTGGACTTTATTCCCAAAGATTACTCTGTGCCTTGCATTGTGGCCTTTATACAATCAGGGCCTGACCAAAACTTAGCCTTAAGTATGCTTGGTAAAAATAAATAAATGCACATATTTGTGCAAAAAAATATGTTTATTATTTCTTCCCACAGGAGCCTGGAAAGCATTGTACCCGTAATCAGTAATTCATGGGTACAATGCCAAGCTCCTGCAGACTCTCAGTATAGCTCTCTTCCTATACCTCTGTATGGGCAGACAGTTACTGAAGAGCAGAAGATCAACGAACTATGAGAGCACTCATTAGTGCCCTGGCAGTTTATTCAGAATTACAAGCAGTCTGATACAATTTTGTGCGCTTGCAAAAAAACTAAACATTACTGACAAAAACAAATACAGTAATAACTCAAATCAAATGGACAGCAGCACCTAAATCACCAATCCAAGTAGGATGTGTAACAAGCTCCAACTAACAATAATTAAAAGTGTGCTACCCTTGTGCCATGTATAAATTAATAAATCACATACGCGACACAAAAAAAGTGCATTAAACATATGATGAACTCATCTTAAATTGACATTTCTCTACGTTCACTGACAGACGCAGCCCTTCATTGACAAGTGGGTTTATGCTCATCCTACCAGGAGTAGACTAGGCAAATAGAAAAAAAGCTGACCCCTCCCAGGGGGCCGTCCTCACTCAGCATATAACCCCCTTGCTCTGTATAGCATATCAGTTTTATTATGCCTAGTGCAAGGAGTTAGACCTGGTACCTGCGGTTCCACAGATTGTGCTTTCTGATTGAAGACTGCTAACAAGTAGCCAGCTGGGGCATAGAGGATATCCCAAATCCTGAACTTTCCCCAGCGTGGCCTACCGATGTGAGCTACCCTTAGCCCTGGCGGGGTCCGCCGCATCGTACCCGTTCCGTGCGGGAGGCCAGTGGGTGACCCCCACTTGCGCCCAGTGACCGGGCTTGGCTCATGTCCAGGGGTGCTTGGCCTGCAGCATCCCTCTCCGCTACCCGCTACGCCCGTCGGATTGGTGAGTGACCCCCTCTCCCCCCGCCCCCGGGGTGCGGAGGAGGGGGCTGGGCGTTTTTTTTGTAGCGGACTAGTCCGGCCGGTGGAGGGTTCCTGGGGCTACAGATCACCGTGGGTGTCTTTGCTCGGGGTCGCCCCCCTTCCCCCCATACCGCATCCCCGCGTTAGCAAAGCCGCCATGCGGCGATTGCCGTAGCTGCGGCCATTTTGTGGGCTATTTTGGCCTCTAGTGTCGGATCGGCAGCCATTTTGCCGTAGTCGCAGCCTGTGTAACAGGCTTTGGCCTCTTGTGACCGCTCGGCGGCCATGTTTTGCAATCTGCAGAGAGAGTCAAGAGACTTAGGTCAGTCTACATTGACAACCCAATCGCAGGCCTCACCGCTGCTTGGGAAAGATTAGAACAAGGTTTTGGCAGTCCAGAAGCCATAGAAAATGCTTTATTCAAACGACTGCAAGGTTTCCCAAAGATATCCAGTAAGGACAATCAAGAGTTTCAGACACTGAGTGATTTCCTCCTTGAGCTCCAGTTGGCCAAGGCAGACCCCAAACTACCTGGCCTCAGCTACCTAGACACTTCTTATGGAGTTAACCCAATTGTCTCTAAGCTGCCATATAATCTACAAGAAAGATGGGCTACACTCGGGTCACAGTACAAAAGGAAAAAAAGGTTTCTTTCCCTCCATTCTCCTATTTCTGTGACTTTGTTAGGAACATCGCAGAGACCAAGAACGACCCAAGTTTCTCTCATGGTGAGTGCTATTCTGCTTCACTTCTCCCTAGTGGTGGCAGCCCGCATCCCAGCTACAGAAACCTTAGAGAACCAGTGTCTGTAAAAAAGACCGATGTTCTCCCCTCTGCCACCTCAGTTCCAGTCACACACAACCAGAGTGGTAAGATTGAAAACATAAATCGCTTATGTCCTATCCACAAGAAACCTCATCCTCAAAAAATGTATTGGCTTCAGGAAGCAGACACTCCAGGAACGCAAAGAACTTCTAAAGAAATTTGGGGTATGTTTTAGATGTGCTTCCACCGAGCATCTTGCTAAAGAATGTAAATCTCCTATCAAGTGCATGGAGTGTGGCCGTGACGACCACGTGCAAGGGCTTCATCCATCTGTGCCCAAATCTATGCAACCTATCGACTCTCCTCCCTCATCAAAGAACGGCGGGGAGAATACAACTCCTTACCAACACTTGTAGAGTGTAACCAAATACCAGCCAACAAGGAAGAGATCCCCACACCATCAGCTGCTCTTTACCACACCCATTTAAGGGCTATAGCTGATGAAATACCGCTAATTGACGACCACGCACAGATCCTGCTTTTGCTGGGAAGAGACATTCTAAGAGTCCATAAGTATGCTAGTAAATAGATGAACCTGGGGCGTGGCCTGGCCGTCATGGAGTGAGGACACACGAGCGGCGAGCTCCGACAGCCACGGGCCAGCAAACATTGGCATCCTGCACCAACCGTACCTCAACCGTCTTTAAATGCCCACCAGATGCCGTACATCCTCCCAACCCCCGAGCTGCGGCCGCGCTGTGACCGGAGGGCTCCACTCCTTCGGCCTGCAGACTCCCTCCACGCGGTCCACATCCAAGATGGCGGCGGACTAGGCCGCAACCATGCAGCCGGCTCGGTGTCCCCAGCTTACGGGCGGTGACTCCTCTGGCCTCTCCGCAACACCGTAGGTGAGGGGTTCCAGCCCATCCTCGTCCCCACACTCCTCGGGGCAGGCCTTACACCCCTCGGAGCTGGATGGGCTGGAGGGAGACTGGGACCTCCGGGCTCACATTAAGGCCCTCCTGACGAAAGACGACATTCAGAGACTGATAGCAGCAGTCGAGCTCTCCTGCAAGAAAGCAGTGGATGAGCTGAGGGAAGAGACGATGGCTATTGGGCACCATGTAGAAGCTGTGGAAAGTGGTCAGGAGGACATTATGCAGACCATATCGTCGCTCCGGGACACTGTCCAACACCATGGCTCAGCTATTAACAGTCTCCTTGACCAGCTGGATGACCAGGAGAACAGGAGCAGACGCCAGAATATTCGCATCCACGGGCTCCCTGAAGCCACACGCTCTGCAGACCTTCTCCCCTTGGTTACCGGCCTTTTTCGCCAAATCCTAGGGGCAGGAGCTCCTGAGGACATAGAGATTGAGAGGGTTCACCGTGCCCTCATGTCCCCTCCCCAGGACGTGGACAAACCGCGGGATGTCATTTGCAAGCTGCTCAGATACCCACTGAAGGAGGCCATCATGAGGGCAGCCCGGAAAACCCCCTCCATTGATTTTGATGGAGCGCAGATCTCCTTGTTTCCTGACCTATCCAGGCGCACTCTGACGCAACGCAGGGCCGTGAGGCTGGTGCTGGAGGCCCTGCGGGCAGATGGAGCTACATATCGTTGGGGTTTTCCATTCTGTCTTACAGAAACGAAGGGTGGGAAATCTGCTTCACTTCATAACAAGGATGATCTTCAGCCCTTCTTAGAGTCTTTGGATCTCCCCCGGTGGATTTCACGGACTGGAGGTTACATAACACCATTCCTTTACCTCAGCGTCCAGACAAGTGGTCCTCGGTCCAGGCCTCTTCCCCCCGGAGGAAACGGCAGAGGAGGCGTAATCAAAGTGAGACTGTGGCTTAGCTCCAGTGAGGCCTGAGGGTCTCGGACGGTTTTTGTCAGACATGACTGAGCTATTCTCTGTGGTCTCTATTTCCTTACCCTCGGGTCTTGTGCCCGGACTTTTTTGTCAGCTCCCTGGTTGTTGCGGTTGACACCGAAGTAACAAGCCGGGGTTTGGCTCCGTGCTTGGACACTGCAGCTCTGCCTTGTTGGGAGGCCTGGGTCGTGTCGTTGGACCAGGGCAGCTCTCCCCCTATCAGACTTACAGCCCATTACCCGGACCCGACAGGATAGTTTAGCTTCTCAAACTGTGTTGCCAATAAGTTTATTTTTTTGTTTTTTCGGTTATCACCTTTTTTTGCTTCATTGCCCGAGTGGCCTTAGTCGGTCGCTCCCGGGCGGTCAGTCACTTACCCCCCAGTAGGTACCCCCACATGATGGGGAATGTTTAACTGTGTTTTCACGGTTCGCCGGGGGCTTGCTCGGGGACGGGTTTCTTCCCCTCCATTGAGCAACCTCCCGGTGGTTAGATTTACCCAAACTAGCTTTGGGGATTGTGGTATGCACGTTTTCCTGTTGTTCTTGCTTCTCTCTATCTCTACCTGTATATGCCACGTTTTTTCTTATGTTCTATTTTTCTTTCTTTTTTTTCAGGTTTTTTTATTTTTCTCCACAAGGGGGTCGAGGACGTCTTCCTAGACGGAGGAGGAGACGAACACTGGCGGATCGGGACTGCCGACAGGTACAGCTTCGCATGGGTCTGGGTCGCACTCGGGGGTTCAGGCTCTACTCACTCAGATATGACTGATTCTGCTCAATTGCCACCATGCCTGGGTCTTTGACTCTTATGTCCTACAATGTTAGGGGCTTATGCAGCCCTGCTAAGAGGGGTAGGCTATGGCAAGAACTGCGCCATAAAACACCAGATATTCTCTATTTACAAGAGACACACTTTACCGCTAAATCTACCCCCCGTATGCCCTTAGCTACGTTTAACCAATGGTACCATAGTCCCTCCCCTATTCCTAAGGCTAGAGGGGTTGCCATAGCGATCAGGAAAACATGCCTGTTCTCTCTGATAACTAGCCTTTCGGACACGGAGGGTCGTTATTTGGTAGTCAAAGGTATGATTGAAGGTCAGTTGTACACGCTTTTCAATGTTTATGCCCCTAACCTGCGAACCACTCAGTTCATCTCTTCCATCTGCAGAAAGATTGAGGAGGTGAGGGAGGGATTGCTGGTGGTGGGCGGCGATCTCACTCTGAACCCTGACCTCGACACCTCCACATGGAGATCTGTGTTCTCCTTTAGAGCCCTTCGCCACATTAAACGTTCCCTACGCTCCCTCCACCTGGTGGATGCTTGGCGTGTTCGGCACCCGACCGTCAAAGACTACAGCTATTACTCTAAGACACATGATGTATACTCCCGGTTGGACTTGATTTTGGTGGACCAGTATCAACTTAGTGTAGTAACAGATGCCACCATAGGTAGCATTACTATCTCAGACCACGCTCCAGTTTATATACGACTGTGCGGCTCTTTTATCCACCAGAGAGCTCGCTCGTGGAGATTGAACGAGGCTCTGTTGGACGATGTAGGGGTCAGGGAGGCTGTGGTGACGTCTCTGAATAACTACTTTGACCTTAATCAGCCGGGGAAAGTGTCGCACCGTGCAGTATGGGAGGGCCACAAGGCAGTGATCCGAGGGGAACTGATCTCCCAAGGATCTCGCCTTAACAAGGATAAGCAGAAGGAACTGACGAGTCTTCTTGACCGCATTCATGACCTTGAGACCAACCACAAGGCGACTCTTTCCCCTGGGGTTGTGGATCAACTGTCGAGTTTACAATCAGAGCTCGCCCTATGCATAGATCGAAGGGCAAGAGATAAACTGAGATTTTATGCGCATCGCTTCTACGAGCAAGGTAATAAATGTGGGAGGCTGTTGGCGCGGCAGTTGAAGCGGCAGCAGGACCTGAGACATGTCCATAACTTGTCAGCTAGAGGGACTACCTTGGTAGACTCGAGACATTGCTTCCGAGTTTAGGCGCTTTTATGATTCTTTATATAACCTTCCCCCTTCACGGTCGTCGTCCGACCCGCAGGAGGAGTCTCAAATCTTGCGGTCATATGTTCAGGGAGTGGGATTCCCTTCTACCCCCCCCCCCCCGAGGTGCTGGAGGAGTTGGAGGGTCCCTTCACGGTGGAGGAACTACAGACAGCGGTGGCTGCTCTCCCGGCTGGGAAGAGCGCAGGCCCAGACGGCTTCTCTAAAGCTTATTATAAAGCTTTTCTCCCGTTGCTTGAGAACCCGCTGTGCGATTACTTCAACTCCCTCGGCCCCTCTTCACCTTTACCCCCTGAAGCTTTAATGGTGCATATCGTGGTCCTGCCCAAACCCGGTAAGGACCCCCAGCTGTGTTCTAACTACCGCCCCATCTCCCTGTTGAATGCTGACACCAAACTCTTAGCCAAACTACTGGCCCTTCGCCTGCAGGAACATGTGACGGAACTGATCCACCCGGACCAAACCGGCTTCATGTTGGGCTGGGAGGCCCGGGATAACACCATTAGGGCCCTCCATATCCTGCACTGGGCGAAGCACGGCCCTTCCCAGAACCCCTGTGTGGTCATCTCAATGGATGCCGAGAAGGCCTTTGATAGGGTCTACTGGCCCTATTTGTTGTCTGTGCTGCGGGAGATGGGGCTGAGAGATCGCATGCTGGGTTTGGTCGGCTCGTTGTACGCCGACAACTCGGCAAGGGTGCGGGTGAATGGGGTGCTGTCGGATCCTCTGCCTGTCCATAACGGGACTAGGCAGGGGTGCCCCCTCTCTCCGTTGCTCTTTGCCCTAGTGCTTGAACCCTTTCTCTGTCGTGTGAGGGCTAACCCTGACATTAAAGGGATAGTGATAGGCTCACAGGAGCATAAGGTGTCCGCTTATGCAGACAATCTGCTATTTGACCTCTCCAATCCCTCGGTTACACTGCCGGTTGTGATGGGTGAGGTGCGGGAGTTCGGACTAATGTCAAATTACAAGCTTAATTTTGACAAGTCCAAGCTCCTGCCGATCAATGTCCCTACAGCCCTGATGGAATCCCTGGGTCAAGCCTTTCCTTTTAAGTGGTGTGGGGGTTCCCTCCCATATTTGGGTGCACATATCTCCCCTGACCAGGCGTTGCTCTATGACCTCAACTTTGGTAAGGTATTGACCACTATAGAGAGGGACCTTCGGCCCTGGAAAGACATCCCCCTGACCTGGTTCGGACGCATCAGCGCCCTTAAGATGACCATTCTACCCCGTATAATTTATCTCCTTCATACTGTCCCTATCACCCTCCCAGGGTCTTCTTCCGGAGATTGCGCAGATGTTTCCAACTTTTTGTCTGGCAGGGCAGGCACCCCCATTTGGCTTATGATCTTCTGAGAAGGAATAAGCGGTGCGGTGGGCTTGGCCTCCCCGACGCTGCCATCTATTACAAGGCCATGGGCGTATTCTAAATTGGAACCATGACGGCAAGACCAGACTCTGGGTCAACCTGGAGAAGACCATGGCGGGCAGAGACCTCGCCGGCGCCCCTTGGGTACCACGTCCTTCTAGGGGCCTGTCGGATTGGACTTCCCCCCTGACCATTGCTACCCTCTCTGCTTGGAATAGCTTGAACACTGACGGTAAATTTGCTCCCCCTACCTCGCCCCTGGCGCCACTGGTGGGCTACCTGTGGTTTGCTCCGGGTGAGGAGAGGGGTATTTTAGGTTCCTGGGTCTCTGACGGGAAGGGTTAATGTGCCCGGTTCACTCCGGAGGGGAAACACAGCCAGCTTTAAGGGCACAATTGGGGACTATACCCTTCGCGGCTTGGAGGCACAGACAATTGGACAGCTTCTTTCGGTCACTGGACCCGAGACTTAGACCGCATAGTTCTCTTACTGAGTTTGAATCCCTGTGTGTGTAGTTGCCAGAACCTAGGCACCTGCTGTCGCAGATGTATGGGCTCATCCTAGGCTCTCTAGGCACCGGAACGCCCTATTACATTAGAGAGTGGGAGAGGGAGTTGGGATTTCAACTTACAACATCTCAGATACAGCGGTTGATTAGTTTCACCCACTCATCCTCTCTGTCCTCCCGGATTCAGGAAACTTCATTTAAATTCCTGGCCAGGTGGTACAGAACCCCGTCCAGGTTGGGCCAGATGTTCCCCTCCGCTGATAAGCGGTGCTGGAGGGGTTGTGGCCAGCAGGGCTCGTTCCTCCATATTTGGTGGACATGCCCCTTGATCAAGGAATTCTGGGAGGCCATCACCCCCTGGATCCGTAAACTGACCCTGCAGAATATCACTTGCTCCCTGCTACACTTCCTGTTCCACGGTATGCCTGCCTCTTCCAAATTATATAAACGCAGTGTGATTCCTCATCTGCTAAACGCGGCCAAGGCGTTAATACCGAGGTTTTGGAAACAAACCAGATGCCCGACTCTTCAAGATTGGAAGAGGGAGGTAGATACTATCAGGTGGATAGCAAGGGTCAAGGACAAATATGATAGATTTAAGGATACCTAGGCTGGTTGGCAATACTACTCGCATGAGATCCTAACGAGTAGTCAAAAAGCCCAGTCTGAACTCTGAGCCTCCCTGAGTGTGGCCCAAGGGGACCCGTGTGACCCATGTCGGGAGCCCTTCCCCCCAGCCTTTTTCTTCGGGGGTGGACCCCATTGATGTTTCCCTGATGCTTGCTGCTTGGACTAGTCCCTCCTCCATCTCCCTGCTCTCCCCCTACCCCCAATGTACTGTAAATAGTCAGAGGTGTGGGTCGCCTCCAATGTGGGGATATCTTGTCCTCTCCCTGGTCTGGATGCAGATTGAGAATATATATGGGCTGCGCTGTGCCCGCCCGGACCCGCCCTCTCCCCCTCTCTGTGGCGCCCAAATTGCTGATGGCGTGGGGGGGCTCGGTCCGGGTCGGGGCCCATAGTTCCGGGCTCTGGGGTGACCCGACTTTGGACTTTACGTGTAACCCTACTGCATTGTATTACTGCCCCCACACGTCTTGCATTCCGTTGGTAGCTTGTGTTTCCTTCGGTCAGTTGTGGGGTGTGTTTAACTTCCTTTGACATATCTTGCTTTCTTCTTTGTATTTTATTTCATCTTTCTTCTTTGACATTTCCCTTGTTATTTATTTATTTATGATTTTCTGTTTTTCTGGTATGGTTGTTATGTACTGCCATTTTCTACCCTTTTGTTATTACCTTGTCGCTTTTTGTTTACTAGACTCTGTGAAATTTCAATAAAAATTGATTATAAAAAAAAATAGATGAACCTCCAGACGCTCCATTTGCACAATGCCTTGACCTTGGCTGGGTCATCATCGTCAATGTCTGCATAGGTAAGATTAAACCGCCTACCAACATTTCTTCATGCAAGACAAACATACTGCCAAATGGTCGCAATACCTACTTTAAGCCATGTCCACACCACTACTGGGTGAAAGAGAAGGTAGGCAAGTGGCAACACAACCAAGGCAACACAAGCTTATTCCCATCTTGTGATGACAACTTTGGTTCTTCAGTGTTCGTTTCAACTAGTGAAGATGATCCGCTAGCACCCTCAGTGGAGGATAAAGAATTTCTCAAGGTGATGGACAATGAGTTTTTCAGGATGATTCAAACAGCTGGGTAGCACCCTTACCCTTTCACTGTCCAAGAAAAGGACTGCCAAACAATCTACAACAAGCTGTTGCTAGATTTTCCTACTTAACCACTTCCCGCCCGGCGCATTGACAAATGACGTCCGGGCGGGTGTTTCATTATCCTGACTTGATGTCTATTGTCGTCCTCAGGATAATCCGCGATCACGGCAATCGGTGGTGCCGTGGGTCAGTCTGACCCACCGCATTACCGACCAAGGTAAAAGGCTTCGATCCGAAGCCTTTTACCATGTGATCAGCCGAGACCAATCACGGCTGATCACAGTGTAAATAGGAAGAGCCGTATATCGGCTTTTCCTCTGCTCAGGTCTGCAGACCTGACGGGGGGGCTGCGCTGAACGTTTATCAGCGCAGCCACCCTCAGGATCACCCCCACTGGACCACCAGGGAGCCGGATCAGGACCACCAGGGAGCCCCCCTCCCAGGCATCACAATGAGGCCGCCCAGGACCACCAGGGAAGGCGCACAGAGGCCGTCCAGGACCACCAGGGAGCCCCCACTAGACCACCAGGTAAGGGCAATATTATGCACTGTAGGGATGGCACTGTGCCCATGTATGATGCCTGCCAGTGCCATCCCTAACAGTGCTTGTTGCACCAGTGCCCACCACTGCCACCTATAAGTGCCCACCTGTGCCACCTAAAAGTACCCACCTGTGCCACCTAAAAGTGTCCCCTATCAGTGCCACTTAGTGCCGCCTAGGAGTGTCCATCAGTGCTGCATATCAGTGCCCGTCAGTGTTGCTTGTCAGTGCCGCCCATCAGTGCTGCATATTCGCCCCATCATCAGTGCAACCTTATCAGTGCCACCTCATCAGTGCCAACCTGTACTGCCTCATCAGTGCCCATCAGTGTAGCCACATCAGTGCCCATCAGTGAAGGAGAAAATGTACTTTATACAAATTTTTGTGACAGAAACAAAGAAAAATGGGGGGGGTTTTTTTCAAAATTTTCTGTCTTTTTTTTGTTATAGCGCAAAAAATAAAAACCGCAGGGGTGATCAAATACCACCAAAAGAAAGCTCTATTTGTGGGAACAAAATAATAAAAATTTTGTTTGGGTACAACGTCGCACGACCGCGCAATTCTCATTCGAATCGCAACAGCACTGAAAACTGAAAATTGGTCTGGGCAGGAAGTGTTCTAAGTGCATGGTATTGAAGTGGTTAAAGCACACAGGAAACCCGATATGAAAAATAACTTTGTGGACTTCATGCAGAACATCTTCGACAGGGACCACGCTGAGCCTGCACCTCCACTAAAGGAAGGAGAAGAATGCTGGTACCTCCCATCCTTTGGCGTGTATTACCCTCACAAGCCAGGCCAAATTAGGGTCGTCTTCGATCCCAGTGCTCAGCGCGAAGGCATCTCTCTCAACAGCCTGCTCCTTACAGGACTCAATCTGAACAACAGTCTAATTGGAGTCCTGATCCGTTAGACAAGAACCTGTAGCAGTGATGGCCGACATCCAACAAATGTTCCACTGGGATTCATAGCCCCAGTCACCATCCAAGGCAAGATGCTTCTGAGGCAGCTTTCCAGCGAAAACGTAGACTGGGACACTCCTTTGCCTAGTGAGAAACAACAAAGGTGGGGAATATGGAAGTATTCCTTGCTGTCATTAGAGAAACTTCAAATCCCACAGTGTCATGCCCCTGTCTCCATTTCAACTGCTGACCGGAGAGAGATCCACATTTTCTCTGATGCTTCCATTGAAGCCATAGCTACAGTGGCCTATTTGAAGATCTCTGGGATCAACGGAGGCCCATACTGTAGTTTTATTCAGGGGAAGACGAAACTCACACCTAAACCTGCACCTACCATACCTAGACTTGAACTTTGTGCAGCTGTGTTTGCAGTGGAAATCGCAGAAGACATAAAAGGTGAAATGGACATTAAGATTGATTCCTTTACAATTTACACGGACAGCAAGATAGTACTTGGTTACATTTACAACCAGATAAGGCAATTTCACGTGTATGTCAGAAACAGGGTAGAGCATATCAAGAAGTTCACAGAACAATAGCATTACATCTCTACTGAATTGAACCCGGCTGATTATGGGACCAGAGCAGTACCTTCAGTAGCTCACCAGGATAGTTTGTGGCTGACATCTCTGGCATTCCTATGAGGAATCACACCTCATTCCTTCTGAGGATTCCTACAAACTGATCAATCCTGAAGACGACAAAGAAATCCAGACTATGATTATTACATTTCATACCATCGTAAGTACAAAACTAAAACTAAAGTCACACCGATTTGAGCGCTTTTCAAACTGGACATCTGCAGTTACAGCCATGACTCGTTTGATGCATATTGCCAGTTGTTTCAAAGGGAACTCATCCTCAAAGTGTAATGGTTGGCATATCTGTACAGAATGCCCTACAGCTGCAGATATTGTACACACTGAAGAGGTCATCATCCGTTGTGTGCACCAAGAAGTATACCATCAAGAAATTGACAAGATAAAGAATGGAGTAAATCTACAGTCCACTCCTCAACTTAAACCCCATGATTGATGCCAACAAACTTCTCAGAATTGGAGGTCTTATAGGATAATCCGATGTGTGCAGCAAGGAACAGAATCCTATTATTATACCAGGTCAATATCACATCACCACCCTGCTGGTCCGCTATCATCACGAGCGAGTGCAACACCAAGGTCGACACTTCACAGAAGGTGCCATCCGGTCAGCTGGCCTCTGGATTGTTGGGATCAAAAGATGTTTCTTCCATACTCTATAAATGCGTCAAGTGCCACAAATTACGGGGAAGACCACAGCAGCAACAGATGGCCAATCTACCAGTTGATCGGCTAAGTACAGATCCACCTTTCTCTTACGTGGGAGTAAATGTCTTTGGGCCATGGTCTGTCATTACTCGGAGGACTCGTGGTGGAGCCTCCAACAGCAAAAGGTAGGCCGTATTGTTTACTTGTCTTTGCATCAGAGCAATACAGAGCAATGGGTGTACTTGGGTATTCAACCCTCCACATTCTTTGCACATGGGAGCGACTGATTGGGGTTGCACGACGAATTCTCGTTTCCATGTTACTGGACCATAAATCTGCACCACTTACCCATGAGACCATGACCACCTTTTTAGCAGAAGTGTCGGCAATAGTCAATGCAAGACCACTAGTCCCAGTGTCTTCAGATCTGGATTATCCGGTAATTCTTTCTCCAGCCTCACTCCGAACACAAAAGATTGGGACTGTCACAGCCTCCTCAGGAGAGATCAACCCAAAAGACATTTATAAGCGTCAATGGAAGCAGGTACAACACCTATCCAATGTGTTTTGGCACTGGTGGAGGAAAGAGTATTTGCATGTTCTCCAAGGCCGCCGCAAATGGCAAATACCCAGGCCAAACCTTAATGAAGGAGATCTCGTTCTTCTAAGGGACAAGGAAGCATGTCGCAATGAATGGCCTATGGGTCTCATTAACAAGGTTTTGCACAGCGATGATGGGAAGGTGGAAGTAAAAGTGACCAAAGGAGGTACAACACAGACTTTCTTCCGACCAGTCACAGAGCTGGTACTTCTCCTGCCTAATGAGGGACTTGTGTATCAGGAACAACTACTTACAAGTCATGGCGGGGAGAATACTGCCATGAACTGCTAAGTACACTGCGACTTTACATTTCTTCAAATGCCCTATGACTATGGACAATGTTTAAACTAGCCTAACCTGGAACTCTTGTTAAATTGTTGGTTTGCGTGTTTTCTTGTTTTAGGTTTCGGATCAACTGCTTAACCACTTGCCGACCGCCGATCGGCGATTGACGGCGGCAAAGTGGCTCGTTCCCGCAAATCGCCGTCATACGACGGCGGCTGCGGGAACGTGTATAGTGAGCGCGCGCGCGCCGCCGGAGGCGCGCCCGCGCGCTCACTGTGTCCAGGGGGGCCAGGGAGCGGGTGCGGCGGCTTCGATTGCCGCCGGCCACCCACGATGCCCCCCCCCCCGGAGCGAATGAGCGGAGGTCCCTGTATGTAAACACGGACCTCCGCTCTGTGTGAGGGGGAAGGGCTGTGATCACAGCCTTCCTTTACGTGAAGGCTGTGATAACTTCCCTTCCCCTGTTAGGGCATCCCCCATACAGTTAGAACACGCCCAGGGAACATAGTTAACCCTTAGCGCGCCCCCTGCAGGTTAACCCCTTCACTGCCAATGGCATTTACACAGTAATCAGTGCATTTTTATAGCACTGATCGCTGTATAAATGCCAATGGTCCCAAAAAAGTGTCAAAATGTTCCGCCATGTCCGCTGAAATATTGCAGTACCGCAAAAAATCGCAGATCGCCGCCATTTTTAGTAAAAAATAAAAAAAATTAAAAACCCCAAAAATGAATTCTCATCATCCGTAAACGCGACCACTTTTGCGCAAACCAATCAATAAACGCCGATTGCGATTTTTTTTTATCGCAAATATGAGGAAGAATATAAATCGGCCAAAAACGGTGAAAAAAAATGTTTTTTTATATTTTTTTTTTGGATTTGTATTTTAGGAAAAAGTAAGAAATTTGGGTCTTTTTGCAAAATTGTCGCTCTTCTTTTGTTTATAGAGGCGATCAGAAATGACGCAGCGGTGATCAAATACCACCAAAAGAAAGCTCTATTTGTGGGGAAAAAAGGACGCAAATTTTGTTTGGGTACAACGTCGCACGACCGCGCAATTGTCAGTTAAAGCGACGAATCGCCGAATCGCAAAAAGGGCTCCGGTCCTAAAGCTGGAAATCCTTCCGGGGCTGAAGTGGTTAAAATTGCTTGGACTTATTTAATATTTATTGTTTGGGTTATGAAATCTAAAGATTTCAGGCAGGGAGTGTCATGTACCATGACTGGACCTACTTTTGTATATTCCTAGTTGCCGCTTTAAATGTTGTTTCTTCTTTAAGACATCTCCCTCCCTCTTTGTTGTGATGTAACCCCTCCTACTCTCCCCTTGCCAGGGGCCATTTTGTGTAACTCCTGCTCTACTCACCACACTGCTTCTTTCATTGTGAGAATTATTGTCTTTTACCTGCCTTAACTCTGCATTAAACAGTTCTGTGGGAAAACGAACATCTCTGGATCTTCTAACATGTAAGTTATGGCTGAGTAAATACTCTTCTGAACAAGACAGGGTGAAATTACCTCATCTGTCATAGAGATCACATTTCAAGCCTGCGTGCTGGACAGAATAGCATGTGTTACAAACAACCAGCAGGTTCAAGTGGTCAGGCCAACTTGCAGAATAAAATCATGTGTGAAGCCCCTTCCAACGCATTTCTCTGTAACAGTGTCATTTGGGGATATGAGGTTCACATGGAACGTTAACACTGAGACTCCTATACAGCCCAAAAGGGGATAGTGAGGCTTAGGACTAGGGATGGGCCGAATGATCCCCTGTTCGGTTTGCACCAGAACTTTCGAACATTGCGAAAGTTCAGAACCGAATAATGAACCCCATTAAAGTCAATGGGTCTCGAATTGTAAAAATCAAGTGCCCGTTTTGAAGGCTTATATGCAAGTAGTTGGGCATGCAATGGTTATGGGGGGTCCGGGTACTGGCCTGGGGGACATGTATCAAAGAAAAAAAAGTTTGTAAAAACATAATTTTTAAATGAACAGTGATTTATTGATGCTTAAAGCGAAAGCATACAAATGAAAAATTCCTTTCAATATAGTGCAGAGGGGGTCCCCTTAGTCTACCTGTAAAGTAGTACATCTGTACTGCGTATAGAAGCTGCTGCAGCAATAATTGCATTTATAAAGCCAAAAAATTACCTGTTCCCTTCAAGCTTTCTTTATTTTGTAAGCCACGGATTGGGGAGCCAGTCTGTATGATGAGGCCACAATGTAGTGCACTGGGAGTGAGATTTTTGGATAGATTCTAGTGTCTCTTCCACAGACTTTGGATAGAAGTAACAGGTGCAGGAAAAATTGGGCTTTGGTGGCGCCTTCACACTGTAACCCTATAAGAGGTACTCTTGATGAAAGCAAGAATTAGCCTTGCTGTCAAAAATTGCAATGATATGCGCCTGTCAAACAGGTGTGGAAAAAGTGGTATTTGGGTATTAATTGTGCCCATGAAACCTACACCAAAAGCATTCTTCCAGATGAAATCAACACCCACAACGCTAGGCAGCTTAGAAGTCCTGCAGAGAATCCACATCCTAAAAAAACGCTTAAACGGCAACATTGGCATCAGGGGCTTCAAAGCTGCTGGTAACCCAGGAATTTTTTATAAATGTCAGAAGGTCCACGTAGTCTGTGGACAGACGCGTTCTATTATCAGTAAGAAAACCTCCAGCAGCATTGAATACCTGTTTTGAAAAGCGCGTTGAATGCAGGGCAGCCCAGCAGCTCCAATGCATACTGGGCAAGTTCTGGCCAGTGGTCTATTCTCATGAGCCAGTGGATCGTCGACTGGAAAGCTCCTCATCTCTGTTTTCGCCCCTGGATAATTGTCCACCACGTGACACAGACGCTGCCGATGGGATGTGCAAGCTGACAGCCCTGGGTGGCGAGGACTAAAAAAATAGTGGAATGCATCACTTAGGTGGTTGACTTCTCCACCACTTCTGTCTTGACCAACAGAAGCCTCAAGACTATGTTTTCCACGACACCGTAACCTACCAGTGTTGGGAAAAGTGTTCAGTGAACTCCTTTTTAAGGTGTTCTCAAGAGATTTCATCTTCTGTTCTCTGTGGGGATGGGATTAATTCTGAGACTTTCTCCTTGTAACCGTGGTCAAGGAGGGTTGCTAATCAATAGCGACCCTTCTCCTTTACACTAAGTATTCTTGGGTGCTTTTGCAGGCTTTAAAGCACGAGGGAGCCCATGCCTGCAAACTTACGGAGGCATGAGAAGCAGACTCCTCTGGGTCACTCAGGATTATAGAATCTTGGACTGCCTTCTCCCAGCCACGTATTACTGCCAAGGGTTCTGGAGGTGGAAAATCATATCTTACTGTTTGATGTATGTCTTCCTCTGCTTATATGCCTCAGAGACTGCCAGAATCCTCCTCCTCTTGTGTGTTCTGTGGCATAGAAACTATGGTGTCTGTATAAAGTGGGCCTTGAAAGGAAAGGAAGTACTCTTCTTCCTCCTGCTGCTCTGCCTCCAGTGACCTGTCCATAATGCCACTCAGTCTGCTCCAGAAGGAACACAACAGGGATTGTGTCACTGATGCATGCATTGTCAAGGTTCACCATCCTTGTGGCCTCCTCAAATGGTGACAGTACAGTGCATGCATCCTTTTTGTGCAGCCATTGGCGTGGGGAAAAAAAGCAGAGCTGGCCTGAGCCTGTTGTGCCATACTCACACAGGTACTCGTTGACGGCCCTTTGCCTCATGTGCAACCGCTGCAGCATTGTCAAAGTCGAGTTCCACCTGGTGGGCTTGTCACAAATCAGGCGGTTTATGGGCAGGTGGAATTCCCGCTGAATTGTAGCCAACGGAGCACTGGCTGTGTATGACCACCTGAAATGGCTACCACTATATCTGGCTCCAGCTGGTATGATGTGAACCACCTATGGGCCTGCTCCTGCAGAGCTGCAAGAATCTCTGCTCCGGAGTGGTTCCGGTTCCCTAGACACACCAGCTGAAGCACTGCATGGCACTTTTTAGCCTGACTCATTGAATAGGAAGGAAGAGACCTTGTGGCACAACAAGCTGCAGCACTGAGCCCTGTCCTGTCCCTGTCACGAACCTGGTGGTGGAGTCTGTCTTGTGCAGGGAACAACCACTCTTGCGCACCTGATTCAAGGACCCCTGGTAGAGTAGACAGAGGGCCAAGAGTGCGGGATGGCACGAGGGCTGGATGGTCACTGATGATGTAGTGAGGTTCCAGAAGACGTGCAGGTAGAAGAGTGGTCGTACAAGCTGGGTCGGCAACGGGCAGGCAGGAAGGCACAAAGGATCAGGCAGGCGGGTAGTCAGGTCCAAGCAAAGGTTCATTCAAGGGGCGGGCAGCAGAGGTACAGAGGAGTAGACAAGCGGATGGTCGTGGATAGCCGGGGTCGGTGCAGGTAGCGAACAACAGGTCAGGGCAAGCCGGGTCAAACAGGAAGCAAACGAACACAGGAACAGGTGGAGGGAGCTGTGGCTCACAGGTCACGGACGCTGTAGAACGAGCAGCAACCATTGCAGGAATCTCCAGGCTTAAATAGCGCCATTTGGCGCCGTTTTCGGCATGGGCACGCGAACGCTCACAAGCGTGCGCACCACTGCGAAAACAGCCAGTTTTGCTGCCAAAATGTCCTTTTTCCTAACAGTCCCCTTTGGAGTCGCAAGCAGTTACCCAGTGTGCTGTGAACAAAATGTATCACCCCTGCCCATGATTGCTAGACCTCGTGTCAGCAGTAATGTGGGCTTTGGCGCTGACTGCCTTGCCCAATGATACCTTTCATGTGATGGTACAGAGCTGGAATGGCCTTACGCGAAAAGAAATAGTGACTGGGAACCTGCCATTGTGGTACAGCACATTCTGCAAATTTATGGAAGGGGGCAGAATCCACCAGATGGAAAGGCAGAAGTTGTAGAGCCAGCAGCTTTGACAAGCTTGCATTTAGACACTGGGCATGTGGGTGGCAGTGACTGTATTTTTTTTCTGCTGCAGCAGATGGGGTAGAGAAATTTGCCGGCTATAGTCTTCAGATGGTGGTGTGCTGCTTGGACACCCTTCGCTATACCATTATCCCTGTCAGTGGAGGCTGCTGAGAGGTCATGAGGTATGGCGGGTGCAGACTGAAATAAGGAGGAGGAACAGATTTGTGCCCCTTTTGTGTGGCTTTTAGGTGCTCTTGCCAACGGGCTGAGTGGTGGGAGGTGAAATGCCTTGTCAAGCATGTGGTACCCAAATGGCTGGTGTTTTTGCCACGCTTGATTTGCTTGCAGACAAAGTTTGCAAATTGCAACAGTGCGATCAGCTGCACATGTGCTAAAAAAGGCCCAGACAACTAAGCTGTAGGAAGTGGGCCGGGAGAAAACAGCTCCTCACTGTGATCGAATAGGGTGGCTGCTCTCTACTCTTCCAGGATGGCTGCCTTGTTGGGGTTGTGCCTCATCCTCACTTTCCTCCTTTGCTCTATCTGGCACCTAAGTGGCGTCCGTGACCTCCTCATCATCTCCTTCATCCTCCTTAGCACTGGAGACAATGTTCCTGCCTTCCTCAACCTCATAACCAACATCTGAATCAAGTAATGCTGTGCATCATCAAGGAGCAAGTGGCTGACTCTGTGTTCAAATAACTCAGCTGACTCCACCATGCCTGATGCTGGGGCTATGGCAGGAAAAGCTGTGGACAAGGAGGCAGGTCTATCCACTCTGGCAGCTGCAGTGGACTGCGCACTAGTCTCTTCTTGGGTGATGGAGGATGAGGACGGTTAAGTAAGCCAGTCCACCACCTCCTCTGCTGTGGCTGGATAACACGGGCAACATCACTAAACAGGAAAATGATGCCCTGCCTGAGGACTGACCACGTCCACCTTTGCCTGTGGACACATACAGTGCCATGGGAACATCTGCCTTTCCTTGTTGTACTCCCAGACATGATGGGGGAGTGCTTATAAACAAAATGTAATAAACATGTGGAAATGTGTATTTGAATGCACTTGAACCACTTCCCGTCTGGCCTATAGACAAATGACGGCCGGGCGGTGGTTCTGTTATCCTGACTTGACGTCCTCAGGATAACCAGCGATCGGTGGTGTGGTGTGTCAGTCTGACCCACCGCATTACCAATCTCTGTAAAGTGCTTCCATCCGTTTATCGGCTTTTCCTCTACTCATGTCTGCAGACGTGAGTAGAGGAGAGCTGATCGGCGGCTCTCCTGACAGGGGGGCTCTGAATGTTTACCAGTGCAGCCCCCCCCTAGTATCGCCACCCAGGACCACCAGGGAGCCCACCCTAGACCACCAGGGAGCCCACACTAGACCACCAGAAAGGGACCACAATGCCCAACATGGATGGCACTCAGTGCCAATTTCAGATGCCAACCAGGACCACCAGGGAATGACAACCTGACAATGCAATCTGTCATTGCCACCTATCCGTGCCGCCTATGAGTTCCCATCAGTGTCGCCTATCAGTGCTGCATATAAATGCCTCATCATCAGAACTGCCTCATCAGTGCCCGTCAGTGATGGAGAAAATGTACTTATTTACAAAGTTTTATGACAGAAACCGTGAAAAACGTATTTTTTTTCCAAAATTTTCTGTCTTTTTTTTTATTTGTAGAGCAAAAAATAAAAACTGCAGAGGTGATCAAATACCACCAAAAGAAAGCTCTCTATCCATGGGAACAAAATGATAAAAAGAAATGTTTCGGTACAGTGTAGCATGACCACGCAATTGTCATTCAAAATGCGACAGCACTGAAAGCTGAAAATTGTTCTGGGCGGTAAGTGTGGTAAGTGCCTGGTATTGAAGTGATTAATCAATAGAAAGTGGTGTTTGGTGCACTTTAACTTGAGTACTCACTACACAGACATACTTCACTGATACACTATACTGTACGAGCAGTAAAAACTGCACTGTTGCACTGCAATATACTGCATCTAATGTGCAGTTATGCACAGAAATATACTGCGTTAAACGTGCACTGACGCACAAATATATGGCATTACATTTGCAGTAACGCACTGAAATATACGGCGTTAAACTTGCAGTAATGCACAGAAATATACGGCGTTAAACTTGCAGTAATGCACTGAACTATGCTGCGTTAAACGGAAGGGAACACTGAAATATACAGCATTAAACTTGCAGTAACGCAATGAAATATACTGTGTTAAACGGTCACTACACTCACACTGGCTAAACTGTCCCTAGATTCACACTAATGTAAAGATGAATGGTGGTCACTACACTGACTGAACTGTCCCTACATTCACACTAATATATAGATGAATGGTGGTCACACTACACTCACACTGGCTGAACTGCCCCTAGATTCACACTACTGTAAAGATGAATGGTGATCACACTACACTCACACTGACTAACTGTCCCTAGATTCACACGAATATAAACATGAATGGTGGTCACACTACCCTAGATTCACACTAATAAAAGGATGAATGGCGGTCACTCACTACAATCAAACTGACTGAACGATTCCTAGATTCACACTAATGTAAAGATTAATGCTGGCTACTGTAATCACACGGAATAACATAATCTAATAATCTAGTAGCACTGAGCAGAGCCCTGTTCTATCTCTCTCCACGCTGATATCACACTAAAAATGGTCGCTATTGAAAGAATACTTTTATTGTGTGGGGCAGGACTAAAGCCTCGTACACATGCGCAGATTACATACGACCGCATGTCAAACTTTTTTCAAAATTGGCTGTCCGTGATTTCTGTCTAGCATACTGACGTGAGTCAAATTATCGTCCGACAAAGGTGAAGTAGTAGTGACATGCTACAAGTGTATAAAGAGGAAGTTCAGTTTGCATGCGTCGCCCTTTGGGCCCCTTTTGTGTTAGCTGAAGTTTGGTGAGCGTTGATTTACGATTTTCAGATCGTTACTGATCAGTCATTCGACAACCAACTATGTTGAGAACTATAGAGAGAAATCTTGCTGTATTTGGGCTAGGAGTCATGGCTTGGACCCATGTCCAATGAAGAAAGAGGAGTTGTTGGACCAAAAATTGGTTGCTTAACCACTTCAGATCCGCACTATTGCCGAAGTACGGTTCCAGCGCGGATCTGAAATGCCCGGACGACCTGGCGCGCCCCCTGGCGGCAGCGGCGAGTCCGCCCGAGACCCGCCGATCTCTTTTAGGAGCCTCAGAACGGGGAACCGCCGTTGTAAACACGGCGGTTTCCCGTTCTGTGACGGGACATGACAGATCTACTGATCCCTGTCACTGGGATCAGTTAGATCTGTTATGTCCCGGCCAGCCCTGCCCCCCCACAGTTAGAACACACTCAGGGAACATTTTGTTAAACCCTTCACTGCCCCCTGCAGGTTAACCCCTTCACTGCCAATGACATTTACACAGTAATCAGTGGATATTTAAATTTCTGATCGCTGTATAAATGTCATTGGTCCCAAAAATGTGTAAAAAATGTCCATCATTTCTGCGGCAATATCACAGTCCCGATAAAAATCGCAGATCGCCGCCATTACTAGTAGAAAAAAAAATAATAAAAACGCCATAAATCAATTCCCAGTTTGTAGATGCGATAACTTTTGCACAGACCAATCAATATACGCCGATTGCGATTTTTTTTTTTTACCAAAAATATGTAGAAGAATATATATCGGCCTAAACTGATGAATATTTTTTTTAATGGATTTGTACTTTAGCAAAAAGTAAAAAATATTGTTCTTTTTTGCAAAATTGTCGCTCATTTTTTGTTTATAGCGGCGATCAGAAATGACGCAGAGGTGATCAAATACCACCAAAAGAAAGCTCTATTTGTGGGGAAAAAAAGGACGCACGATCGTGCAATTGTCATTCAAAATGCGACAGCGCTGAAAGCCAAAAATTGGTCTGGGCAGGAGGGGGGTTTAAGTGCCCGGTAAGGAAGGGGTTAATCGTGACCAACTAGGTCATATGTCTTTATTCAGGGAGTTACAGGAGAATAATCCTGATGATTTTAGGAATTATCTCTGGATGATGGATCCCTGCTTTAACCACCTCTTGGCATTGGTGCCCCCCTATATCCAGAAGCAGGACACATGCATGTGCCTTTCCATCACCCATGAGCAAAGGCTCATAGCCAACCTTGCATTATCTGGTGACAGGGAGAAGCCTCCAGGACCTGAAGTTCACTACTGGGATCTTCCCCCAGGCCCTTGGAGTCATTATTCCTGAGACCTGCTCAGCCATCATTCAGGTGCTGCAGAAGGACTGATATTAAGGTAGTTTTCCTGTTAATACTACATTCTATGTGTTTGTGCTTGTTCATGTTGTATTTTAAATTTTTTTGAACACATAATTGCCAAGATTAGAATATGCTGTGCATGTCCTCTTTGGCCTCATGCATGCTGTAAGGATTTTTCAGCTTCTTTTTTCCTCTACACGCCTATTTTCCTATACTAACCTCCCCAGCATGTTATCCTGTGTCCATACACACTCAGCCTGGTAACTATACAAAGATTTTGGTCAGCTACATTTTGGGCCTTAACCCCCCCCCCCCCCCCCAAAGAAACACAAACTTTTCAAATGTTATTTGTGTGTTCCAAATCGTGCAGAGTGCATGACGCCTTATTATGTCAAAGCTCAAAGCATCAGCTCTAAATACTGTATCGTGACATGTAATCTCCTGTACACACTCTCCATCTTTTGGGGACAAATTTCCTTAATAATTACCCAAACCGCGTAGTGCAAGGGCCTGCTTGATTACCTGCTAATTTAACCTCCTAAGTTTGAGCTTCTATTATATTGTTTGGTTCAATCGCAATGGAAAAATGTCATTCTGATTGTATAGTGTATATCTAGTTTGGGATTATGACACTTCTTAACTGTCCACTGTGCTGGCAGGGAGTGGCCAAACCAACAACCATTTTTCCTGTAGCAAGCTCTCATGGAACTGGAGAGGATTACCTGTCCAAAACATCTACCTGTTACCTCCTCCCCCCTGAAAGTTGCCAAATGGGCCACCACCATCTCATGTGTCATATTGGTGAGGAAGTAGATAAGTTCACCTTCCACTTTGCTCTTTAAATCCTCTTTTAAATCTATCCTTATGTTGGCCAAGCATTTTTGTGTCAAATATGATTGCAATGTTATGTGCTGAAGTAGTAATTTTTTTTGTTTTTTTTTTCTCCACAGTTTCCTTCCAACCCAGAGCAATGGTAGGAAGTTGCAGCCCAGTTTTTGCACCAATGGGATTTTCCTAACCGTGGGGCTGCTATTGATGGAAAGCATGTGAGGATTGCCTCACCAGCCAACTCTGGGTCCTATTATTTCAATTATAAAGGCTTTTGCAGCAGTCATGCTTGCTGTAGTGTCTGCAAATTATGAGTTTCTTTTTTTGAACATTGGGAAGAATGGATGCAACTCTGACGGAGGAGTCATTATGCAGACGGAATTCTACAAGCGGCTCCAGAATGGCACCCTAAACTTGCCACCTGCAGAGCAAAATGTGGAGGGCCTTAATTTTGTCTTTGTGGCAGATGAGGCCTTTGCTTTAGGGGACCATCTTATGAAGCCTTTTCCGATGAGCAACCTGACCCCTGAGCAGAGGATCGTGCCAGAAGAGTAGTGGAGAATGCCTTTGGCATATTGGCAAATCACTTCTGGCTCTTTT
The DNA here is from genome assembly GCA_018402905.1 of Glandirana rugosa. NCBI lineage: Eukaryota > Metazoa > Chordata > Amphibia > Anura > Ranidae > Glandirana > Glandirana rugosa. Next base: position 2,033,536 of record BLSH010139742.1, on the reverse strand, counting down.
TGACGACAACAAACCTGGTGTTATATAAGATTAACCATGTGGTGTTGTGCTGCTGCATCCTCCACAATTTTCTGCCCAAAAATGCTAGCAGCTACATCACCTCCCTGCCAAGTGACAATGGCTCTGCAGTGCCAGGCCCTAGTACAGCGGCTGAAGGCCATCCTTCTTTGCAATGGCGGACATCAAGAATGCCTGTGTTAGTTTGCCCACCCAAAATGCATGGGATTTAAGACAAAAATACCTTGAATATTTTGTGGGGAGAGGAGCAGGAATTTATTCCTGATCGTGTTTAACCACTTGCCGACCGCCCGCCGCACCGTGACGGTGGCAAGGTGGTTCGTTATCGCGAAATGCCGTCAGGGGACGGCGGCCATGAGCGCGCACGTGCACTCCAGGCGCGTGCACTGTTGTTCGATTCGTCACAGGACCGATCACTCTACACGGCCTGGCCAATGATTTTTGGCCTGGCCCTTCCGATCGGTCCTGACGAATGACATTGCGCCTCTGTAATGTAAATAGAGGAATTGAGCTCAACTTCCTCCCTGAAGCCCTTTTTGGTTTCAGCGAGGAAGGAGCTTCAAAAACGTGAGTTGCACCAACACCAGGTCACATGTATATGATTTTTACTGATCGTTGTACTTGTGACACTAAATCAGTGTTAGGTTAGGTTACTAGTAGGCCTAGTTAGGTGAAAATACCCCCCAATAAAGTTTTTAACCCCTTCATTGCCTCCTGTCACCTGTGATCACTGTATAAGTGTCACGGGTGATGCTAGCTAGTTTTTTTTTGCAATCAGATTACCCGCCGTATATTATTTTTTATAGGTTTTAACCCCCGATCGCCCAGCGGTGAACCCAGTTAGGTTTTAGTGTGCGTTAGGGTCAGTGTAAACGCCAGGCAGGGCCAGTTAGTGAGGTACTCTGACACGCACATACGCACATTAGGTAGGTGTTAGATATTGTAGTATCTGATCAGATCAATATCTGCAATCTGATCAGATTAGGGTTCTAGAAGTGATAGAGGGATCAGCCCAGATAACTGCTAGCACCTGCGTGTAGCCCCTCCGCCCAGCCCACCCAAGTGCAGGATCAATAGATCGCTGTCACTTTCAAAGCACAGAACACATATCTGCAGCCCTCGCAGAGATCACGCCTGATCCCTGCAAATTCTGACAGTGATTTTGGTACTGTTTGAAACAGGCACTGACAACCTGGTGCGCTTTTTTGCCTCTGAGTCACGCTAGTGTACGTATACATTTAGAAAGTCCAAAATGTCTGGCCGCACGTACACTAGCGAAGAGGCCTACAATATGCTGAGTATGACAGATGAGAGCGATGGGGAAGTCTCACTGTCAGAATCAGGCTCAGCATATGAACCTGTAGACAGCAGCGGCACCCTGTCAGATAGCTCTGACGACAAAGTTGTGGTCCCTGCTAGAGCCAGCATACCAGACCCCATTCTGCTGTTGCTGATGTGCATAAATCGCAGGGCTCTCTTATGTAGCAGAGAGCCCGTACTAGCGCCGCTACCCATTCTGGTGACCTGGCAAGCACCAGCGGCCTAGTACCCCCTGGACATAGACTAACCAGCACTGCAGTATCACTTGGTGACGTGGCGAGTCCCATAAGTGCAGTACAAGCTTGTGTGGCTAGCACGAGTAATGCCCCGCAGCCACAAAGAAGACAAACACAGGTCCGCAGCCATAGTGCCCTATGGGGCAAACCCTGATTGGCAACCCACTATTGATGCAGCTCCCGTACTTCCCCCATTCACTGCCCAACCCGGAATCACGGTGAATACAGCTGATTTTACGGCCGTTGACTTTTATTCGCTGTATTTCATGGAAGATCTTTATAGATCTATTGTGGATCAAAGCAATTTGTATGCTGGTCAATTCATCGCCACTAATCCCCATTTGACACTTGCCAGAGATTGGAAACCAATCACGGTTCCAGAATTTAAGACCTTTCTGGGCCTTTCCTTCCTCATGGGCATAACTAAAAAAACTGAGTTGCAGTCATATTGGTCCACTGACCATATGCACGTGTTCTCTGCTTGCACGTCCAGGACACGATACGAGCAGATTTTGCAGTTCATGCACTTCAGTGACAATGAACTCCGTCATCCACAGGGTGACCCTGAATTTGACCGGCTCTACAAAATTCGGCCCCTCATAAACCACTTCAACCAGAAGTTTGCCACACTTTTTATTCCCAACCAAGTTGTGTGCGTGGACAAGTCCCTGTTTAAATTTTCTGGCCGTCTTGCTTTCAAGCAGTACGTCCCCAGCAAGCGTGCCAGATACAGGGTCAAACTGTATAAGCTCTGTGACAGGGCTACAGGTTATACACATAGTTTCATCATTTATGAGGGCAAAGATAGTCACGTAGAGCCGGAAGGATGCCCAGACTACATAGGGAGCGCTGGCAAGATTGTGTGGAGCTTGGTGTCACCCTTATTCGGAAAGGGGTACCACTTGTACGTTGACAATTATTACACGAGCGTGCCACTTTTTAGTCACTTGTTTGATCATCAGATTGGCGCATGTGGCACCGTGCGACCTAATCACTGGGGCTTCCCCCAACGGCTTGTAGATTCCCGTCTTAGTCGGGGGGAGCCTGCGCTAAGTGTAATAATTTGCTCGTGATGAAGTGGAGGGACAATCGGAATGTTTTCGTTCTGACCTCCCTTCATGCAGATACGACTGTCCAAATTTCTACAGCGACTGGTCTTGTGGAGAAACCCCTCTGTGTCCACGAATATAACCTAAATATGGGAGGGGTGGACCTCAATGACCAGTTACTGGCACCGTACCTAATCACCCATAAAGCTAGACGCTGGTACAAAAAAGTGTCTGTATATCTTTTTCAATTGGCTTTGCTGAACGCTCATGTCTTATACAGAGCGTCAGGACTGATGGGATCCTTCCTCAAATTCATGGAAGAGATCGTCACAGCCCTTCTGTTTCCAGATGGTGCTGCGCCCCCACTCCAGAATGTGAATGCAGTTAGCTGGCTGCATGGGAGGCACTTTCCACGTGTCCTCCGTGGTAACCCAGGCCACAGAGCGCCCCAAAAGAGATGTCGTGTCTGTAGACGACGCGGATACAGGCGTGACACCCGCACTTATTGCCCCACCTGTCCTGACCAGCCTGGTCTCTGTATCGATGAATGTTTTGAACGCTATCACACATTAGTGAATTATTTGCATAGGGTACAGCAGACACAGTGATTAGGCACACGTACATAGGGTCTCCAAAGATGCCAGTGCATTTTTGAGAGACCCAAAGCTGGGACCAGTTAGTTTTTAGTTAAAAAAAAAAAAAAAGGTGTACCAAAAAAAAAAAAATTAAAACAACAAAAAAAAATAAAAAATGTTAAAAAAAAAAGAAATATAAAATAAAAAAACAAAAACAGTTGTACATTTCTTTTTTTTTCTCTCTCTTGTTTTCTCTCTAATCTCTCTCTATTGTTAAAATTTTGTATGCATACCTGTTTGTTACTGTTTTTATCGTTTTCTTTGCAGGTATGTCATTTTCTATGTTAATGCTTACCTGTAATGTTATATTGTTAAGGTGTTTTATATTTTTTTCTTTTTAGCAGGTATGCATTTTTTTATGTTACTGTGTTTTATTAATTGTTCCTTTTCAGGTACACCATTCAGCTGCAGCACTGATTTATGAATGGTGACAGCAAAAGCGTTTGCTCCCACCATTCATAAAGCAGCGACTACAGCTCTGTTGGCGGTGATTTCACCACCACAGTTAAAAAAGAGCAAATATACCGGAGCATAGGGGCAGTGGGTGGAAATTGGGGCGGATTGCCCCTATGCTCCGGTATATATTTTTTAAAAAGTGGCTATGCCCACCATTAGAAGTGGGAGGATGAAGGGAGGTATTCTAATGGTCTGCATACCCACCGATTGATTCTTTTTTCATGAAAAAAACATTACAACATATGCCCAACAAGGACCAGCGACATACTAGTATGTTGCTGGTCTTCTCAGGCTTTCCTGTCCCACCGGGGAATGCGAGAATGCAGCTGATGGTTCCGCCAGCTGACCATAGAGATGATTGAAGACTAGAATGGCTCCAATCATCTCCATGGCCTAAGAAACCGGAGGCTATGAGCATTTTGTGACTTCGGTTTCGCCAGATACAAACAGCGCCATTGGGAAATCTGGGAAGCATCTTATCACACCGCTTTTGGTGTGGTCAGATGCTTTAAGGGCTGGGGAAAGATCTAGAGTTTAGTAGACCCCAAATTTAAAAAAAAATAAAATATGCGACAATACCTATTTTTATAATAGGGGATATTTAAAATCCCTGTGATAAAAATAAAAATGATAAAAAAAGTGAAAGGGACAGTATAAAAATAAAATAAAAAAGCAAAATGAATAATTAAAAAAAAAAAAAAAGGAACCCCTGCCCCCCATGCACACGCGCAAAGGTGGACGCAAGCGTCAGTCTCGTGTCATATGTAAACAACAATTTCACCAAGCATGTGAGGTGTCAACGCGAACGTCAGATCGAGGGCAGTAATTCTAGCAGTAGACCTCTGCAGATTTAAAGTGGTAACCTGTAAAGGCTTTTAAAAATGTATATAGTTTGTCGCCGCTTCACGGGTGTGCGTCATTTTTAAAGCATGTCATGTTTGGTGTCTATGAACTCGGCATGAGATCAACTTTTATATTTCACAAAAAAACAAATGGGAAAAATAGTGTGTTTTTGTGCATTAAAATTAAAAAAAGTTTTTTTTTCCCCAAAAAAATTGTGTTTGAAAAATTGCTGCGCAAATACTTTGTGGAAAAAAAAACTGTAACACCCACTATTTTAATCTGTAGGGCCTTTGCTTTAAAAAAATATATAATTTTTGGGGGTTCTAAGTAGTTTTCTAGCAAAAAAAAGTATTTTTTCATGTAAACAAAAAGTGTCAGAAAAGACTTGTTGGTTCAAGTGGTTAGAAGAGTGGGTGATGTTGGGCATAAAATGCCAGGACAGTTTAAAGCCCCCCAAATGACACCATTTTGGAAAGTAGACACCCCAAGCTATTTTCTGAGAGGCATGTTGAGTCCATGGAATATTTTATTTGTTTGTAGTAAGTGATTGAAAAAAAAGTTGTCACTGAAAATGCATTCTGCTGCTTCTCCTGAGTACGGGGATACCCCATGTGTGAGACTTTTTGGGAGCCTATGTGCATACAGGACCCCGAAAACCAATCACCGCCTTCAGCATTTCTAAGGGCGAAAATTTATGCCTTCACTCCACACTACCTATCCAGGTTTCGGAGGCCATGAAATGCCCAGATAGCAAGAAAAAAACCCAAATGACCCCATTTTGGAAAGGAGACACCCCAAGCTATCTGCTGAGAGCCATGTTGAGTCCATGGAATATTTTATATTTTGCCACAAGTTTCGGGGAAATTATATATATTGTTTTTTTCACAAAGTTGTCACTAAATGATATGTTGCTTGAACATGCCATGGGTATATGTGAAATTATACCCCAAAATACATTCTGCTGCTTCTCCTGAATACGGGGATACCACATATGTGAGACTTTCTGGCAGTCTAGCCGCATACGGGACCCCAAAATCCAATCACCGCCTCCAGGCTTTCTAAGTGCGTAAAAAGGTGATTTTACTCCTCACTCCCTATCACAGTTTCATGGAATGCCCAGATAGCACAACCCCCCCTCCCCCAAATGACTTAATTTTGGAAAGTAGACACCCCAAGCTATTTGCTAAGAGGCATGGTGCATATTTTGCAGCTCTCATTTGTTTTGGAAAATGAAGAAATAAACAGATTTTTTTTTACTTTTTTCAAATTTCAAAACTTTGTGACAAAATGTGAGACCTGCAAAATACTCAAAATGCTTCTCAGCAAATAGCTTGGAGTGTCTACTTTCCAAAATTAAGTCATTGGGGGGGGGGGGGTTGTGCTA
>BLSH010139742.1:1996067-2012103 GCA_018402905.1 Glandirana rugosa | reverse complement strand
GGATAGCACCTGGATTTAGTGCATTTGCAGCCAGGTTTTGTGCTTCATGTCTCACTTGTGCTCTGTACAATGCAGGGAGGCCTGTCCATGTTCCCCAAAAGCATTCTCCTAAGCCAGATTTCCCCTTTCAAAGAATTCAAATAGACTACATTCAGATGCCCAGAATAGGCACCTATGAGTACGCTCTAGTGTGCATCGACATGTTTTCAGGCTGGCCTGAAAGTTGGCCGGTGGCCAAAGCAAATGCAAAAACAACAGCAAAGAAAATTTTGAATGAAGTAGTTTGTAGGTATGGAGCTCCTGAAACTATTGAGAGTGACAGAGGAACCCATTTTACTGGAGAAGTGATGAAAGAGCTAATGGAAGCACTTGACATACAGCAAGCTTTCCATACACCTTATCATCCACAAAGCAGTGGTAAAATTGAGAGACTTAATGGAATTTTGAAAAACAGATGTGCAAAAATTAAAGCAGATACAGGAAAAGGATGGGTGGAAGCTTTGCCAATAGCCCTATATTCTGTATGAACTACCCCTAAACAACCACATGGGCTGTCCCCCTATGAGATTTTATTTGGAGGGCCACCCAAAACAGGGCTATATTTTCCTCTACAGTTGCAGGCATGTCACTCTAGTCTGTTAGAATATGTTCAGATTTTGCAAAGAACATTGAATAAAGTACATGAAGGTGTTTACAACTCTATCCCCGACCCAAATTTTGTTCCAGGTATTCACAGAATCCAACCTGGTGACTGGGTGGTGGTCAAGCGACACATGAGAAAGCCACTAGAACCAAAATTTGATGGACCACATTTGGTGCTTTTGACAAGCGGTTCTGCTGTCAAGTTGGATGGGAAGCCCACCTGGATTCACGCCAGTCATTGCAAGAAAATCCTGAAGTGATGATATCCTTTGAAATAAAAATTATGTTTCTTTTTTTGTTGTCTGTGAGAACTGAGACAGGGAAAAATAACCCTTTCATCCAAATGTTAAAACTGTATGCAACCCATAGAAACGCTAGTAACTGCTGGGTGTGTTCTCACTTATATCCCCAAACGGGAACAATACCCATGATAGCAATGCCTCTCAACTTCACTGATCTAAACAGGACCAGAATAAATGGCTCATACATTGTTTCCACAGTTAATGAGCACCGATCAGTAAATTTGATGGTCTCAAAATACATAGACACTCCACAGATTTGTCTAAACATTACATGCCCATTTAACACTAAATGTACACGGCTGGGCAATTCAGATTGCACCGCAGCAAAAATTACAGTTTATGGAGGAAACCCTGTTCAGTATTTTTATATCCCAGATCCAGAACTAAATAAAACCCTTTATAAAACAAATTGCACACAGTTCTCAATATGTGGAAATATCGGTTACCTGGGATTCAATGTTATTGCATCTAGTCTTTTAGGAGCAGGTATATCATCCATACGTAGAGGGTTATATTTTATATGTGGAGATAAAGCTTTCGCCTGGCTTCCTACTAATGTTACAGGTACATGTTATATTGGGAAGTTATTACCTACTTTGGCTGTTTGCAAAGACACAGTGCGACCCGGTCAAAGACCAGAATACCCTTTAGTGTTCAAAAGAGATCTTTTCACTAAAGGTGACATGGCATGGTCATGGTTCCCTTCCTGGACAGGATGGGGAATTGAAGCAATGAAAAGAATAAACAATTACACTAGAATTGTAGATGAAATTATTAACCTTACTACCACTGATATAGGTTCATTAACCACTTCCCGCCTGGCGCATTGACAAATGACGTCCGGGCGGGTGTTTCATTATCCTGACTGGACGTCTATTGACGTCCTCAGGATAATCCGCGATCGCGCGCCCCTGGGGGCGCGCATCGCGGCGATCGGTGGTGCCGTGGGTCAGTCTGACCCACCGCATTACCAACCGAGGTAAAAGGCTTCGATCCGAAGCCTTTTACCATGTGATCAGCCGTGACCAATCACGGCTGATCACAGTGTAAATAGGAAGAGCCGTTTATCGGCTTTTCCTCTGCTCAGGTCTGGAGACCTGAGCAGCGGAGGGCCAATCGGCTGCTCTCCTGACAGGGGGGGGCTGCGCTGAACGTTTATCAGCGCAGCCACCCTCAGGATCACCCCCACTGGACCACCAGGGAGCCGGATCAGGACCACCAGGGAGCCCCCCCCCAGACATCACAAGGTGGCCACCCAGGACCACCAGGGAAATAACACAGAGGCTGCCCAGGACCACCAGGGAGCCCCCACTAGACCACCAGGTAAGGGCAATATTATGCACTGTGCCCATGTATGATGCCTGCCAGTGCCATCCCTAACAGTTCTTGTTGCACCAGTGCCCACCACTGCCACCTATAAGTGCCCACCTGTGCCACCTAAAAGTGCCCACCTGTGCCACCTAAAAGTGCCCCCTATCAGTGCCCAGTGCCGCCTATGAGTGTCCATCAGTGCCGCATATCAGTGCCCGTCAGTGTTGCTTGTCAGTGCCGCCCATCAGTGCTGCATATGTGCCCCATCATCAGTGCAACCTTATCAGTGCCACATCATCAGTGCCAATCTGTACTGCCTCATCAGTGCCCGTCAGTGTAGCCTCATCAGTGTAGCCACATCAGTGCCCGTCAGTGAAGGAGAAAATGTACTTTATACAAATTTTTGTGACAGAAACAAAGAAAAATGTTTTTTTTTTTTTTTCAAAATTTTCGGTCTTTTTTTTTGTTATAGCGCAAAAAATAAAAACCGCAGGGGTGATCAAATACCACCAAAAGAAAGCTCTATTTGTGGGAACAAAATGACCGTGCAATTCTCATTCGAATCGCAACAGCACTGAAAGCTGAAAATTGGTCTGGGCAGGAAGTGTTCTAAGTGCATGGTATTGAAGTGGTTAAGTGATGAAAAAAGCTTAGAAAAGTAGTATTAGAACACAGATTGACGTTAAATTATCTCACTGCAGCCCAAGGTGGAATGTGTAAGGTTATTCACACTGACTGTTGTATATACATTTCTGATAATGAGGACATTATTAAAGGGCATCTTGCTAAGATAAGAGAACTACAGAATGAGGCCAGAGATATTGTTAAAGATGGATGGAACCCCTTTAAGGGATTAGGAGGTTTTGGTGATTTTTTATATGGCATAGCAACATGGTTACAGAAATAAGGTGTTTACATTGTGATGTTTCTGTTTCTCATACTTGTTATTTACTTCCTCATCAGGCTGTGCCTCGGTGTGATCACCCACTGTATAAATAGATGGTCCACCACCCCTGATGAACCCATTATTCTGAGAGAGCTGATCAGGACGCTGTCTCTCTGGGCCAACGTAGCAGGAGCTACTGGCAATCAGCTGAATGTAACGCGGAGAAGAATGGTGTCAAATAAACAAAAGGAGCAAAATGACATGGACTTTCACTGTATTGTTCATTTAAGCACAAGAGACTCCATTTTGCTCACACTGTTGCAATGTGTTCTGTGGCCTTCACTTATCACACAGATACACTTTCTCCTGGAAGCTCTCTCTCTCTACTCCCCCCTCCCCTCTCTATGTTTTACTTTTGCAATTATTCTATTTGCTAGCTTTTAATATATTTCTATTTGTTAGTTTCTAATAACAATTCACACCACCCCTTTCTTATCTATGTATAAAATATCATATAATAATACATTTTTAGAGTCACAACCAGAAATTTCCGTAACATACTTCAAATCGTTTTACTCCAAGCACATCCACGGGTCCTTTTTTAAGGTGCTATATGAAAAAACATTTGTCTAACATGTATGTATTTAGGCATTTGTCATTTTTTGGGTTAACCAGTTATGTCTAAAACCTTTACGTACACATTAAAAAGTCACTCACTTCCAAAGTTTGTGGAAAAGAGGGCAGAGAAGACATCAGTATCCCAAGACTGTGTGGATGCTGGCTTCCTCATGGTGTGATCTGATGTCCCCTCCCTAAAATGTCAAATTTCAATACACATCCACCTAGTGGCTTCTCACAGTTTAGGTCCAGGATGGCATTCCTAAAAGGGATTTATTTCCAACCAGCAACATTTCTAAGCCGCCAAATGACAAAATGTGTAAAAATATGCTAGATCCCATCAGGGGGTATCAAGTGTTTCTGGAGTGAAACTAGTAGCTTTGATAAAGGGGTTTGCACCCCAGAAACACGCCAGTTCAGAACCCGTGATGGTAACTGACGCGTTTCAGTGCTGCAACGCCCCTTTATCAAAGCCACTCTAGTTTGGAGGAAGGGGGGTTGCACCCCGGAAACACGGCACTTGATACCCCGTGATGGTATATAGCACATGTTTTATTTAACAGTATGTAAAATGTCTTTAAACATTAAAAAATAAAGTATAAACTTGAAAACAAAAAAAAGCCAACAGTTGGGAAGGTTGCATTGTAAAGCTGTAGCAGCCTACTTGATATTCTCCAGCTCCTTACAACACTGTATAATCTCTCCCCTCAATCTGCCAACAGTGCAATGTGGAACATCATGACCTGTTAATAAGAGTAAAATGGATTAGGGCAATGATGGTGAAGTGGCTGAGGCCCTACATAGTGATTTCTGGGCAAGTTAATATTGAACATCATTAAATACTTACCTACCCAGTGGATTGTTGGGTGCAACCTGCTTGCCCCTCAGACACCTACACTTCTCTGAATTTAAATACTGATACTACTCTGTAATCTTTGCCCTGGTGTCTGGGTCTACAAAACTAGGCTACCTATCATTAAATTAAATGAATTTTTTTTGTTCTAATTTTGCACTTACCTTTTTTTCGGGAAGGTGGCCTTGATTCCTTCTCTGTTGTTGGGCCATGGATGGAAGCCTCCTTTCGTCCCTTGCGGTGACTTGCCTGCAGTTTTTTTTTTCCCTGTTGAAAGAAAAAAAATTATACAAGTGCAAAAGCTAAAGGAATGCTAAAAACATTAAGAAATTTGATTCTTCATATATGCTTGCTTTAGATTTACCTTCAAAGTTGGAATCCCAAGGCATACAAACCGTTTATAACCTCAGCTATAATTCTCTCAGGCTACTTTTGCCAAGAGCATATCCAGACACATAATTTACACATATACATATTGCTTACATACAACTATTACTTACTTTTTTGAAGGATCTTCTCCAGCTGGTTTTGTTCCTGTGTTTTAGATCAGACCATAGTTTTCTGATTTGATCTTTCGATCGCTGTACGCCATTTTCTTTCTTCAGAAATGCCATGATCTTCTCCAAAATAAAGTCTTTGTGGCTGTTGGGCCTCTCATAATTTTCCAACTTACAATCGTAGTCATGTCTCTCCATGATGCTCACCATGTGCACCATCTCAGCCTTGCTCATCGGTGTGGCTTTTGCCCTACGATACAATTGTGTACCACGGGCGTGGCTGCAACTTGGCGAATCCACCATATTGTTCCCGAACGTCGCATGGAGGATAGGAGAGCTGTTCACGCCCCAGCGTCATGACGCATGTGAGAGCGGAGTTGGACGCATGCGCAGTGTATAAAGCCAGATCGCACATTCAATGGAATGGCCGTAGGTACGATCTGTGAGTGGAGGACGATCATTTGGCAACGCAAGAAATTGTTCAGATAAAGAAGGCTTAGATGGGGGGGTTAATGGTCAATACTGCTTGGATTGAGGCCTAGATGGGGTTAATGGGCTATACTGCTTGGATTGAGGCCTAGATGGGGGGGGGGGGTAATAGGCTATACTGCTTGGATTGAGGCCTAGATGGGGGGGTTAATGGTCAATACTGCTTGGATTGAGGCCTAGATGGGGGGGGGGTTAATGGGCTATACTACTTGGATTGAAGCCTAGATTGGGGTTACTGGGCTATACTGGTTGGACTGAGGCCTATATTTGGTCCAGCTTAGGGGTATGCCAGATGAAGTTGCATTATGCTTTGTCTTGTATTGTGTCTTGCAGGCATCATGACTGATAATTTTTTTTTTTTTTTTTTAACAGATGACTGATAAATTGAACCCTCCTGAGTTCCTGTCACGGGTTATAAACATGTACCGTGAGCTACCTTGTCTCTGGAAGGTGGAGAGCAAGGACTACTTCAACAAAATAATGAAGTGGGCAGCATTGGACAAACTGTCAGAGGTGTGAAAACCTATTTACCCTCATGCAGACTATAAATGCATGCAGGAGAAACTTGGCAACCTCAAGACCACCTATGCAAGGAGGGAGCTGAAGAAAATAGAAAAATCAGATCAGGAGCTGCAGCGGCTGATGTCTATGTCCCCAGGCTGTGGTACTTCCAAAGCCTGCGGTTTGTCAGCAACCAGTCTGAGCCCATGCCATCTCTCTCCACCCTGCCATCAACCTCTGCTGAGGCCACAGCTCCTGAACCTGTAGCTGAAGCTGTGGAAGAGACAATCTTGACACAGGTATAGTGTTGAACATATTGTCAAGAAAAAACACAATGATAATAAATAAACTTTATTGGCCAAATATTTAAGCCTTAGCAAAGTTGGTTCCATATCAAAACACAGTCGTGCCCTAAAATAATTTGAAGGATAAATCCAAATGCTGGTTCCAGAATGATAGTCTTTTGTATTTCTAATTATTCAATTAGCAACAGTGAGGAAAAGCTCTGCCTCTTAACCACTCCCTCAGGACCAGTGAATAGCATAAAAAAGGCATGGATAGCCGCCCCCCCATTCTTTGTAACAAGCCACATACCAGAATGCACAGGGTGGGCCCATATGCTGCCATGGTTTGGCGTCAGGAAAGGAAAATTACAGTAAGTATTTGATACAATTTTCCGTTTTCCTGACGCCAACATGGCAGCATACTAGTGATAAATAACTAGCTGACAGGGAGGGTTCTACTTGCCAAACCAATATTCTAATTAGGATGGGACAGTGGACTGAATAGTCCTTCCCACAAAGTCCTCTGATGACAAGGCACCTATGTCTACTCCGTAAGGTTTGAGTAGGTATACTGGGATGACCATGATACTTCTACAGATGGATACTATAGATGCTCCCAAGTGGGCTGCCTATGAGACTGCAATCACCGCAATCACTTTGGTAAAGTGCACCACCGCTGACGGAGGCTTACGCCCCCTCGTCCTATATGCACCACCAAGCCTGCTAAAGTCCAGGCAGTAACCTCTTTCCTTAATGATCCCCAGCTGGAATGACAAAAGGCTTATTAGATGATCTGAAAAGACCAATTGTGGACAAGTGCTTCTTTTTGAAAACGTCCAGGTCGTGCGACTTTTCTGTGTGATGTTCTGGAAATTTAGGCAATTCCCAGATGTCTATTAAATAGAGAGCTATTGCTATACCCTGGATACAAGATGACCTACAAGACAGCCCTCTACTCTTTTTGTAAAGAAAACTTTTTTTTTTTTGAAGCTCCAAGAGCTTGAATCTCAGACAAACTTCTGCTTAAAGTTTTTGCAATAGATACTGTCTTGTAGGTAATGGCCCAAACCAAATACTGCTCTGTTGGAGCAAACGGTTGAATGGACAAGAGATCCAGCAACACCAATCGACCCCACTAGGAAAGACTCCTTTCCGTTTGTGACTGAATCCTTACGGCTGCCTTCAAAAGTCGTGCAGACTGAAGGATTCTTGACCCATTTAAATTTGTTATTGCCAATATAGCTGACACTTGCCAGCTCAGTGAGGATAGGCTAAGGCTCATGTCCAACCCGGCCTAGAGGAAATATAGAACAGCTGGGGGCAGTAGGATCAATGTCTCACCCTACCGAGATAACACAAACTTGCTCCAGATTTAGGCATAGATGTAAGTAGAGTGCCTTCTAACACTCAACAAAGTAGAGACTGCTGTGGAGCAACCGGAGTTCCCTCCGCCTCCCCTATTAGCACCCTGCTCGCAGCCCCGGTCTGCATATGTGCATAGGGGAAATGTCTTCTGTATTCTGAAGTGAATGGCCAAGGAAATCTGAAGGCTTCATGGCCAATATGGAGGATTGGCTATGACAGCCATGTACTCCCTTGACAGACTCTAGAGGAATCTCATTACAAGAGATGTTGGGGGGGGAAAATATATAATCTAAATTGCAGCCCCAAAGAGAGACCCGAGTGTATGCCCCCTGCACCTTGGGGTGCGGAAACAAGGCCAGACATACCCAACATTTGCAAAAAGGTCTGTCTGTGGTAGGCCCCACTTATGGACCAGCTCAGAGAAGACCTGGGATGTAGACCCACTTGTTGTGCCCTGGGAAGCTTGCATGGTAGTCAGTCTGCCTATGTGTTCAAAAGTCTGCTGGGAGGTAAACCGCTTCCTGAATTTGCTAGTGATCTTCCGTCGCAGACGTTATGGGTTTCACCTCTCTCAATAGCATACTGCTGATAGGGAGAGTTCCTCCCTGGAGCTGAATATAGGCAACTGCTGCCCTGTTGCTCAACTGTAAGGAGACTGGTCTTCCCTTGATTCTGTGTAGCAAGGCCAAAGTGCTAAAAAGGCTGCTTGAACTTCCAGCGCATTTGAGACTACCCTCCTTGGCTGGAAATGTCCATTTACCTTGACCGACAGTCCCTCACAGTGTGCCTCCCAGGCTGTCTTGCCGACATGATTCATAACAGTGAGCCAGTGTAATGGTTCAAAAGGGCTGAGACTTCCTCAGGGTCTTTCCATCACAGTTGACCGCTACTCATACTGAGTAACACTGTTCTCAACTGTGAAGACATTGAACCCAGAAGACTGAGGCACTGAGAAGCTATCAAACAAGTGAAGGTAGCTGTCCTCAGAATTCTCCTCCTGACTGTCACTGCCTTCTCTGACGTAAGCAAAACTGAGGAACTAGCAGAGCACCCCCAACTACACTAACTGTTGGGTTGGAGAAAGTCAGCTTCTCTTTCCCCTATATGTTTATTTTTTTAAGTTGATATCTCTGCAGCCATATCTCTGCAGGTTATGTATGAGAACCTCTTGGTGCGACAGCAATTGTTCCAGTCCTCTGGATAGAAGAAGAATGACGTCCAGGTAGGGACAAACCAGAAGACCCTGTTCTCTGAGTGGAGCTGACATGGCACTGAGCCCCTTGCCAACATTCTCAGAGATATTTCTTATCTATAGGACACACGGTAGCTTAACCACTTCACCTCCGGAAGGTTTTCCCACTTTAGGACCAGAGCACTTTTTGCGATTCGGCACTGCGTCGCTTCAACTGACAATTGCACGGTCGTGCGACGTTGCACCCAAACAAAATTTGCGTCCTTTTTTTCCCACAAATAGAGCTTTCTTTTGGTGGTATTTGATCGCCTCTGTGTCATTTCTGATCGCCGCTATAAACAAAAGAAGAGCAACCATTTTGCAAAAAAAACCCCAAATTTCTTTTTGCTAAAATTCAAATCCAAAAAAAAAATATAAAAAAACATTTTTTTTTTCACCGGTTTTGGCCGATTTATATTCTTCCTCATATTTGTGATAAAAAAATCGCAATTGGCGTTTATTGATTGGTTTGCGCAAAAGTGGCCGCGTTTACGGATGATGAGAATTCATTTTTGGGGTTTTTATTTATTTATTTATTTTTACTAGTAATGACGGTGATCTGCGATTTTTAGCGGTACTGCGATATTGCAGCGGACATGTCGGACATTTTTGACACTTTTTTGGGACCAATGACATTTATTCAGCGATCAGAAATGTAAATGTCCACTGATTACTGTATAAATGTCATTGGCAGTGAAGGGGTTAACCTGGGGGGGAGAGCTAGGGGTTAACTGTGTTCCCTGGGTGTGTTCTTACTGTGGAGGGTTGGGCTACCATGGGCATGAGATATCTAACTGATCCCAGTGACAGGGATCAGTAGATCACCCATGCCTGCACTGTCAGAATGGGGAACCGGCGTGTTTACATCGGCGGTTCCCTGTTCTTTGCCTGTGGCCGCTCATCGCGGCTTGCCGGCGGATATCAGGTCCGCCCGAGCCACGGGCACACTCCTCAGAAGTGCGGCGGGCGCGCGCGCGCCCTATCGGCCGTTCGCAGATCATCGTCTTTTTACGGCGATTCGCGCACAGAAAACACGGCAGGCGGTCGGGAAGTGGTTAAAGCACCTACACTCTTTATGGACGGGTGATCGGTTCAAGCCCGACAGGCTGTCATTTTGCTGAATGGGTGAAGAGTCCAAAGCGCTTAGACTTTTAATCAACGAGTCACTGGTTTAAGACCCACAGCTTTCAACAAATTCTTTCCTTATCAACAGGGCTGTTAAAGTGGAGATGCGTCTAATCGATCACCAAACTTATTTTGGAAAGAAAAGGAAATTTGGAATGTGAGGATAGGCATCCTGACAACCCAGCAGTAGCATCCAGCCGACTGCTTGTACTGTTTTAATGGACTCCAACTTGATAGATCTCTAAGAGGGCCAACAAGGTTTAACCTCTTTCGATCTACAACTGGACACTAGCCTCTGTCCCCTGCAAACTAAAAACAGGGTTGGGTAGAAAACCTGCAATCTTTACTGTGAATAGGACCGGGACAATGACTCCCTGAGTCTAAAGTGTCTGTAAGTATTGTAGCAGCCCACCCGCTTTTGTGGTGGATTTGGCAGAGAAATGGTCTGGAGGAGAAGTAGTGAGGAATCCCTGAAGTGACCATGAGTGCGTAATACCTTCCTCCAAGGATCTGTACAACATGCTGACCAGAAACCCATAAAGCGCGCCCTCTGGCTCCTACCTCAAGTGTCTGGGCATGCGCTCGTCAAAAGGGCTTAGTGGGTACTTGTGGTATACCCAAGGATTTTCACTTATGGGCCTTGTGAAAGGTTGCCTGCATTCCCTTACATCCTCTACCTGGGACCCTGGCCTGACAGCTGGCCCTAGGCTCCGTGGACCTAGAAAAGCGGAACCTGCTGGGGGAAACATTGTCTTTTCTTTCGCTTCCGGTCTTATGGGAGCAGATCGGACTTACCTCCTGTCACTTATGATATGGCTGTCTCCAGTTTCCTACCAGAGATCTGCCATAAAGTGCTTCACCACTTTTGTTCTTAGGAAGCAAGACACCGCCCAGGGTCTCAAGCATAGGGCCCCCCTAGACGTGACTGAGTATAGCATCGCTATGGACAGGCACCTGGTTGAGATTAGTGCTGCTTCTGCAATAAAGTTTACAGACACATTCATCTTGGCTAGGGTTCGAATGGTATCAGTGTTATGGATTTCCTCTCCAACGGCTGACTCTATCTTCTGGACCCAAAAAGCACTGGTCACTCCCGGATGGCAGACCCCTGTTGGTCGCCTCGTTACTAGGCTACAGTCGCATTTACTGTGGGCATGGATTTCAGTGATGCTATATCCGGTCTCAGATTGAATACATTGGAAAAGGACATCATTGAAAGCAAAAAAGAGAAAATGCTCAGAGACAAATTGGATTTCGATACCGATTCGGTATATGTATGGAAACGTGAACGATTTAGATCTGTGTCCTCAGGCAGACACGTCAGTTTTTCAGAACCAGAGAGTGAACACCTGGGAGAATCAGCTAGCTCATCAGACTCAGATCAGGCTCAAGCACAGCCAAGTGGGACTGTTTTTAAGAGAGCACCTGGTTCAATAATGTCCACGGCACAAAAAAACTGGCCCAGAAAGTAAAGATCAAACAAGAAAAAGAAAGTATAGGAGGACAAGGAGAGGGGGTAAGTGGAGGAGACGGAACAGCATCGGGTCAATACCCCCTACAGAATCCGAATCGCAAGAGATAGAAGGTACCATCAATGTTTTGAACTTATCTAAAAGATCCTTAACAGAGGGAGAGACTAATTTGTTGTCAACTGGTTTGAATTTTTGTCCTTCTAGACATTTCAACCTCTTTGACACAGTTTTGGACATTAACAGGTTTGTTAGAAATTATAAGCATTTCTGTAAAACTGATGAGACAGAAATATTGAATGCAGCCTGTGATGTGTACTCTGATGACTCAGATTTGCCTTGTGACTTTAGAGATTTGTGTGCAATGGGAGATCTAGAAGACCTGTTATGTGAAAGTGGTGCGGATAGTGAAGATAAGATCAAATGTGATATTGCAGATATTAAGATTTCACAGGACAGGTCTGATTTTTACCCCACTGGCTCTCGTTGTGCAGAGATGGATAGGTTCCAAAAATCTGTGGAAAAAGATTTGATAGATTTAGCTCAAAATAACCACAGAATAAATGCTAAACAGGAGAACCTCACACAAAGAGAAAAAATAGCCTTGAGGGAACTTGAAAATGACACCTCGATAGTCATTAGGAATTCGGATAAGGGGGGCCTAATAGTAGTTATGGACTCTGACAAATATAGAGAGGAAGCTGAATGTCAACTAACTGACACTTATCAGAGACTCCCTGCAGATCCAACAAGGAAGTATAAGGCAAAACTATATTTACTGATAAAAGCTGGCATTGCGATAGGAGTCTTTGATAAAAAGATGGGGGAAGCTTTAATACCTGAATATCCCATAATCCCCATTTTCCATCATCTTCCCAAGACACACAAAGGTTTAATACCCCTACATGGCAGACCGATCATAGCGGGGATAGGCTCCTTGAATGAGAAGCTGGGTCAGTGGCTGGACGGGGTTTTACAACCGATCGTCCGCCGTTTACCCAGCTATCTCAAGGATACTAACCACCTCTTACAAATCATGGACAATATTCATTGGAAAGACACTTTTCTATGGGTGACATGCGATGTTAGTAGCTTATATTCTAGCATTCCACATGACTTGGCGATTAAAGCGGTAATGTTTTATTTAGAAAGATACACAGATTGGGCTATGGAGGTACGTGTGTTCATCCTGGATGTTTTACATTACTTGCTCACTCACAATTATTTTATATTTAACAACGATTATTTTGTACAAAAGAGGGGAGCAGCGATGGGGGCCAAGTTTTCCTAATCTTTAGCGAACCTCTATATGGGATGGTGGGAGCGTCAATATATATATGGTCCACAAAATCCATTCAGAGACAATACATGCTTATTCTTTCGCTATATAGATGATCTGATTTTTGTGATGAGTGAGATGTCAGTATCTAAGGAGCCCCTTTTGGAATATTTCAATGATAATAATATGAATTTACATTTCACCGGTCACATCAAACAGAGGTAGATTTTCTAGACG
This sequence comes from Glandirana rugosa, assembly GCA_018402905.1. Lineage (NCBI taxonomy): Eukaryota > Metazoa > Chordata > Amphibia > Anura > Ranidae > Glandirana > Glandirana rugosa. The sequence continues at coordinate 1,999,014 of BLSH010139742.1, read as the reverse complement.
TTCATATGAAAGCTATAGGAACAAAAGTCAGTACAGATTTGTATAGAAAACCACTATCAGGTAATACACTGTTAATGGCCAACTCGGGACATCCCCAGCATACCATTAAAGGGATTCCAGTAGGACAATTCTTGAGAATCCGACGAATCTGTAGTACACAGGAGTCTTATATTATACAGAGTCGAGCCCTATACAACAGGTTTCTAAGGAGGGGATATCCACGTTGGATACTAGATAGAGCCATTAATATTGTCAACTCTAAAGATAGATCCACACTCCTAAAAAATAGCCATGCAAACAGAGCAAAAGAGGGAAGAAAACAATGCTCATATAATAAAAATAAATAAACTTTCACTACAGCTTTCAGTTTGGAATTTAGAGAAATTAAACAGATTATACATAAATATTTACCCCTCTTACATGGCGATCAAATCTGTGCAGACTTCTTGAGGGAGGGTATAAATGTAGTACCCAGACGTGTACCATCTCTGGGTCAACATTTGTCCCCTAGTCTCTATAGATCCACCATAAAACAATCCCCTACCTGGCTTCACTTTAAGGGCACCTTTCGCTGTGGAGGCAGAGAATGTCCTTGTTGCAGCCATATTATTGAAGGAGACATGGTGGTCTCACAGATATCGCATAAACAACATAGAGTACAGTCTTTTCATAATTGCAATTCAAAATATGTGTTATACATCATTACATGTAAGATCTGCCACATTCAATATGTTGGTCGTACGACTAGACGTCTAAGAGACAGATTCTACGAACACCTGTATAGTGTCGGTAAAGACAGAGAAAAAACTACCAATGTGGGTAGACACTTTAAGGATGTTCATGGAGGGGACCTCACGGCCATGGGAGTACAGATAATAGAAAAGATAAGTGTTCCGAGTCGAGGAGGGGATATCTTTAAACATCTTTGTAAATGAGAGGTTTTTTTGGATTTTCTTCTTTCAGACGCGCATACCAGCAGGTTTAAACTACGAATGGGATATTACCCATTTTTATGATTGAACACGTCTCAGTATAAAAATAATTTATTTTTCTCCTTCCCCAAGTTACTGCCTTTTTTTTTTTTCATTTATTGGTTGCCCCCTTTCCTTTTCCTTTTTCTCTCTTTTTTTTTTCATTCATTGGTTGCCCCTTTTCCTTTTTCTCTCTCTTTTTCTTTCTTTTTTTTTTTTAATTTTTTTGGTTGCCCCCTTTCCTTTTCCTGTTTCTCTCTCTTTTTCTTTTTCCTTTTTTTTTTCTTTCTCTTTCTTTCTCCTCTTTCTTTTCTCTTCATGGTTTTTGTCCACCCTTTTTCTTTCCACTCCACTGCATTGAAGGAACAATATACAGTGGAATAGAGTGAAAGCACAACATAAGGTGTTAGGAAATAGGGTGTTGAAAAATGTGCGATCAATAGATATCTTGTGCAAGTAATAGCCAGTTTATGTGACTATAGAATATGATTGGATTGTTTCTAGTGGAATATATTTCCTATCTTGGATTCTAAGGTTTCCTTTCACTTCTCTATGTATTTTTGAGAAACAGGCCTGTCTTTTTAACAGAAATGGTTTATTTGTTCAAATATATGTGATGCTTTGATATGATAGTATGTCTACGATGTTGTTTGCATACAAAAAGTTTTTTGTTCTGTTTTTTTTTCTTTTTCCTTTACCATATTTAGATTTATACATGAATGTTTTTAATTATGTATCTGATTATGTGGGTATATACAGCTGCTTGTGGGCATTACTTCCTTCATGGGTTCGGCCACAAATAGCTGGATTCTGACATTTGGCATTTGTAATGACAAAGCTCGGAGGCACCGAGTGAAACGTGTCTACCTGTATCCATCTGTACCTGTACATGCCGTATTGAAATAAACTGCAAGCAAAGAATATCCATTGAGTGCCGCCTGTTTGTCTTTTGGTGCATCTAAGTGAGCGGTGGCGAGCCGCGGCAGGCACCGTGGTCCATATCAGGCACAGGTCCGGACCTGGAGCTGTGTATCCCCTTTTTTCATAGTATATCCGGTCTCTGACAAGGACAAAACCTGTATAGACAATCAAAGGAGAAACCTTCTCTGGACTTTGCACCAAGCAGCTCTGGGTCTTCCTCTGATGAAGAGGAGCTATTATCTGCAGGCTACCTACTCACCAGGGTAGCACAAGCCTCAGCCCACAAACACTTACATAATGGCAGATTTCGTTCCTAAAGTGGAAACACTGCAGGGCCCCATCAAGACCCACAGAAGGGGCACCCAGGCTTTTTAGCGGCCCAAGCACTGGGTCTTTGCGCTGTGAGAGGCTTGAATTCAGACGGCTACTGCACAGAGGCAGAGGTGTGAGTGGTTGAGCGCCACATGCCAGCATCTTGCATCATAATTAATAAAGATATTTGGTGTTAACTGCGAACTCCTCCGGGCGGTCTTTACTCACCAGCCTATTGTCTACAAGCGCTGTGCCACAAGCCCTGCAGGATTCTTGCTGGGGCATTGGCGTTGCTCTGGGGAAGAGGCGATAAGACATCTTCTTTGGAACCTTTTCCCTTGAGTGGGTGCGGCATCTGCAGCTACACACTTATGAAGACCGTCCACCTTTCCCTGGCTCTTGATTCTTGAGAGCATGAGCATGCAGGGCTGAAAACACTCAATGCAATCTGCATAAGGAGGCACTCTTTTCCTGCAAACTTACCAACTTGGTGGTTCCGTACCTTTGCATTTGAGGGTCTGACTTATGGCTTTAGGACAGATAGGACGGCCAGCTGAAATGAGGATAGCCAGAAAGGAAAATAGCACTAGAAAGAGAAGGTCTTTCGACATTAAAAAGAGAGGAGAAAAATATATATGCCTTCGTAACAAACAGAAAATAAACTTTTTTTTTTTTTTTTAACCAAAATAAAAAATACATTTATATATATATATATATATATATATATATATTCTACAGAATAG
>BLSH010139742.1:1983792-1996057 GCA_018402905.1 Glandirana rugosa | reverse complement strand
TTTTTTAGTAAAAGAAACAAATTAATGCAGTATACCTATATATATATATATATATATATATATATATATATATACACACACACACATATACACTTTTTTTGTGTGTACTACCTGCTGAAAATCAGCAGGGGGAGCTTCCCCAGGACTGCATCCCTCAATACTAGCAACAGTGGGCTTTTGCCCATAAGCAAGATGGCCGGCACAGTCCAATGATGTCATCAAGACTCCCCAGGCAGCATGGTCTAGAGTCACATGGGCAAACAAACATGGAGACATGTGAGGCACTCAAAAGAGAAACAGATCAAGGTAAGGGAGAACGCATATGAGACAGCACAGAATATGTATGGTGCAAGGAACCAAAAAAGGAAAATGAAAGAACTAGCTGGCCCTCCCAAGCCTCAGCCCACAGGCACTTACATAATGGCAGTTTTCATTCCTAAAGAGGAAACACTGCAGGGCCCCATCAAGACCCACAGAAGGGGCACCCAGGCATTTTAGTGCAATTTAGCAGCCCGAGCACTGGGTCTCCGAACTTGGAGAGGCTTGAACCCAGACGGTTACTGCACAGAGGCAGAGGTAGGGACATAGAACTGCTTACTCTTCACTGGTGTGTGGAGGTAAGAGGAAAAAAGGAAGAATGGGGGGGTGGCTAACCATGCCTTTTTTATGCTATTCACTGGTCCTGAGGGAGTGGTTAAGAGGCGGAGCTCTATCACTAGTATGCTGCCATGTTGGCGTCAGGAAATGTCAATTTGGTTTGATTGATAACCCACACAAACAAATATACTCTAATAATGTCACATTTTTTACACAGGAAAGTGTCACCAAAACTGTCACTGGGGATAAGCCAGCTGCATCTTCCCAGGCTGTGGAGTCGCAGATCCCTCCCCTGCGTCTTGGTGGGAAAAGAGCCAGAAAGACACAAAATGTGGAGGACAGCACTTCAGCTTTTTTCAGCCAGGCCTCAGTAGTCCTCCAGAGGGACCCTGATGAGGAGGAATCATTGGCTGCCTACACAGCTGCAAAACTCTGCCGTATGACCCGATACCAAAGTAGCAGGTGTCAGGAAATTATTACACAGGTGCTGAGCAAGGGGGAGAGGGAGCTTATCATGGACAATACTCACCTTTCTGAGTATGTGGCTCCACCTCAACAGCCATCCCACCCACCACAGCAGCATGCCGGTCAGTGGCAATATCATCCCCATGGCCCCCACCAACAGCCATGTTCTGGGGATTATACCCAATACCCCATTGATGTTTTTTTTGTTTTTATGTATTTTTTTGTGTATTATTTTGTTTTGGTTCTTGCCCACGTTTTGGGAATCTAATGCACTTTTTGTTTCTGTTTTTTTTTTGGTGACAGATACTATGCCTTATTTAATTTCTATTCTTTATTTTTTCTTCACAATAAAGAGGAATGTGAAGAAGAATACTTGCCTATGTTTTTTATTCAAATGACAGGTTTGAAGTAGGCAGTTACATTAGAAAGAAAAGTAATAAGTTAACAAGGGACACCAACATAGTCTGATTTTTCATATTTAAATATCAGGGATAATGATATTGTGGAAGCCGCAAGAAAATTAAATGCAAGAAGAATAATGTGAATAATATTTCTATCATTACAGAACAGATGTCTTTAATTACGTTTGTAACATGAGTATTGAGTATCACCAGCAAAGCAGCTTCATTATTATCACATTGAAGATGTTAATGTTGTGTGCTGCATTTCGCTATTTCAATTGGCGGTTCACGAATGTGAATTATGAATTACGAACGCAGGTTTACTCAAACGGACACTTCCAGCTCGTTCCTGGCTTCCAAACATGCTTGTTTGCACTTTCAACTTTTGTTTGGCCAAATTCTGTACACGAAAATGGGCGAACGCCTTGTCGGCAGACAAGAGTTTTCTAGTCTTCACATACAACTTCTGATGGACGACAATTGAAAATTGGCTTTCGAATGGTGCGTACTAACGGTCAGATTATTGGACGACAGCCTGTGGTACGACCGTTGTTGGCCGGTAATTGTTGTGTGTGTATGGGCCTTAAGAGCAATGAGCCATGATTGGATAGAGTCACCATGACAGCATCCAATCATGGCTCTGACAGTGCTCAGTGCCCTGATTGGACGAAGCTTTCATTGCTTTAGCCAATCAGGACTTTCAATGCACTGTGCGGCGGCACACACAGTTGAGTGCCCCGATAATTTGGTTGTTCAGCAAACAGCCAATGATAGCCTCAAGCTCATGCTCGGGCCGATCCCTAGTTGGGACACATGCATGTGATTTGTCCAATCTTCTAACATGGACATAAGAAATATACAAGCAAATGTCCCCCAATTTGACCTATTACTAAACATTACCTTGAAAAATTAGAAAAAAATTTACAGGTGCATCTCAAAAAATTATAATATCATCAAAAAGTTTATTTCAGTAATTCAATTCAAAAAGTGAAATTCATATATCGATTCATTACACATTTCAGTATCTCAGAAAATGAGAATATTACATAAGACCAATAAAAAAAAAGGATTTTTAATACAGAAATGTTGGCTCACTGAAAAGTATGTCCATGTACAAGTATAGTATGCACTCAATACTTGGTCTGGCTCCTTTTGCCTGAATTATTGCATCAGTGCAGCGTGGCATGGAGGCGAACAACCTGTGGCACTGCTAACGTTTTTTGGAAGCTCAGGTTGCTTTAATAGAAGCCTTCATTCTGCTTCTCTGGTGTCTCTGGGTCTGGTGTGTCTCATCTTCCTCTTGACAATACCCCACAGATTCTCTATGGGGTTTAGGACAGGCGAGTTTGCTGGCCAATCAAGCACAGTGATACTACGATCATTAAAACTGGTATTGGTACTTTTGGCAGTGTGGACAGGTGCCAAGTCCTGCTGGAAAATGAAATCTGCATCTCCATAAAGCTGGTCAGCAGAGGGAAGCAGAAGTGCTCTAGAATTTCTTGGTAGGGGGCTGCGCTGAGTTTGTATTTGATAAAACACAATGGACGGTCACCAGCAGATGACATGGCTCCCCAAATCATCATTGACTGTGGAAACTTCACACTGGACCTCATGCAAATATGCATGAAGGTACCCATATGCCTGGGTAAGATAGTGCTGCTTACCCTGTTAACCACTTGCTGACCGCCGATCGGCATCTGACGGCGACAACGTGGTTCGTTATCGCAAAACGCCGTCATACTCACTGTGTCCGGGGAGCGGGTGCGGCGGCTTCGATTGCCGCCGGCTACCCGCGATGGCCCCCCCGGAGCGAATGAGCGGAGGTCCGTGTATGTAAACACGGACCTCCGCTCTGTGTGAGGGCGAAGGGCTGTGATCACAGCCTTCCTTTACGTGAAGGCTGTGATAACTTCCCTTCCCCAGATAGGCAGTCCCCAATACAGTTAGAACACGCCCAGGGAACATAGTTAACCCTTAGCGCGCCCCCTGCAGGTTAACCCCTTCACTGCCAATGGCATTTACACAGTAATCAGTGCATTTTTATAGCACTGATCGCTGTATAAATGCCAATGGTCCCAAAAAAGTGTCAAAACGTTCCGACATGTCCGCCCCAATATCGCAGTACCGCTAAAAATCGCAGATCGCCGCCATTTTTAGTAAAAAATAAAAAAAAAATAAAAACCCCAGAAATGAATTCTCACCATCCGTAAACGCGACCACTTTTGCGCAAACCAATCAATAAACGCCGATTGCGATTTTTTTTATCGCAAATATGAGGAAGAATATAAATCGGCCAAAAACGGTGAAAAAAAATGTTTTTTTATATTTTTTTTTTGGATTTGTATTCTAGCAAAAAGTAAGAAATTTGGGTTTTTTTGCAAAATTGTCGCTCTTCTTTTGTTTATAGCGGCGATCAGAAATGACGCAGAGGTGATCAAATACCACCAAAAGAAAGCTCTATTTGTGGGAAAAAAAGGACGCAAATTTCGTTTGGGTACAACGTCGCACGACCGCGCAATTGTCAGTTAAAGCGACGCAGCGCCGAATCGCAAAAAGGGCTCCGGTCCTAAAGCTGGAAATCCTTCCGGGGCTGAAGTGGTTAAATATTATAATTACAATAAAGTTTGTCCCAAGGGCTTTTATGCAGCAAGCAAAATCAACTAGAAACACAAAATAATAAACATACATTTTTTATGTTTCTAATTCATTTTTCTTTCAGCATAAAAGCCCTTGGGAGAAACGTTATTGTAATTATGTCCAAAAACATATACCACTACAACATTAAGTATATAATTTGAAAAAATATGGGAAGAATTTATAAAAACACATGTAAAAAGGGACGTGTAGAAAGGAATTCAACTATTATTAATATAACAATTGATATCCCAATCCACATTCAACCCTCCTGAAGAATAAGATTTTATGTTTCAATGTTTTATTTGAAGATTTGCATAATTGAGTTATAAATGACAATTTCTGTAAACAAGTTGGATGGCCATGGATTGTCAAAAACAATTTCGCCTCATGCAAAGAGTATGGTTCGTTCTCATCATTATAGGAGATTCATATAAAGGACACGTTGTAGTTCTTTCCAATAAACATGACACCTGCATATAAACGTCTGTCTCTGATGTTTTAAAGGCATTCAATCTTATGGTAACTTTATAGCATGGTAGTCGTTACATGTCCTTTCAAGGAACTTAGTCTTATACAATTTAACTAAGACATTTATCTTGTAATTTAGACTACCTGTCCATCTCCTATGTAACAGCAATCTGCATTAACAAGGCTTGAAGATCGCTCTCCCCGCTGAGGCGTGCCTAATTCCCCCTGAACAGTGAGGGAGGGGCACTACGACCTCACAAACGCAGAGCCGCCCTCGCCGAGTCTCACAACATCAAAGCTCAAAAAGAAAAACCCGTGTTGAAGAGTAAGAAAGTATATTGTGAATCAGGGTAAAAGGTCCCCAGCCTATACCTGAAGAATTCATTGAGGAGATTGGACTATCACGACACCAAGGATGCAACGTATAACATCACAGTTAAAATGTATATCACAATTTTTATTATTGATACATTCAATTAAAATGACAAGAACAGTAGACATAGATCATAAAATCACTAAATACACCAATCTACGGTACATCTTTGAATTGTTCCCCTAATGCCCCCCTATGGCATAACCCTAACCTAAGTGAATTGAACAAATTATCCAGATATCAGAAATGGGCAGGGTTCAACCTTAAATATGCACACCAGCTGTTTAGTGGAGGCGAATTTAAAACTTTCCGCACTTTTGGACTAGAATTGTGAATACCATCCACTCACTTCTTTTTCTATTTCCAACTCAAACATGCGGTGGCAGCACAATATGGATTGAAGGGAGTGAGGCTGAATCCGTCACTGCTAGAAAAAGAAATTATGGATGATGATCATGCTAAATTGATTTCTAGGTACTATTCTCTCCTGATAAAGGGGTCCTCCTCACGAATGGAGAAAATTAAACTACAATGGAGATCTGATGGCTTGAAATTAGAGGATGAGGCCTGGGAGGAGGTGGTAGGATCACAATTAAAGGGAGTGATTGCAGCAGGTGATAAACTGATTCTGCTAAAATATCTACATAGGATATATTATACACCCTCTAGACTATTTAAGATGGGAAAACTTCAATCTCCAGCATGCCAGAGATGCGGGGGGACTACCGGAGATTTCTTCCATATGGTATGGGACTGCCCAAGGATACGACATTTTTGGGGTGGAGTATGCACATTTATTGAGGAGAAGTTGGCCCTTCCCAATATTTGCAATCCCACTAGATGTCTACTGGGTGATTTGGAGGACGAGGACCTCAGGGCGTCACAAAAGTCACTTTTATTCTTTTATGCCAAAAGAGCGATAGCAATTCAGTGGAAAAGTCCAGATCCCCCTGGGGTAGGGACCTGGATTGAACTAATCAATAACGCTCTCCCAATGTATAAACTAACGTACCTTGCCAGGGGCTGTCCTAAAAAATTTGATAAATTATGGGCCGGGTGGATGAAGGTGGTGTCTGGTGATATTGAGGTATAAACAATATATTTGACAGTTGTCTCTGGAGTATTTGGAAGTACAGAATGGGTAAGACTCCGTAGACAATTAAGTTGTTTCAATGCTTACACACCTTTCCAAGAGAGAACTCCCCACCAGACGTATTAGGTTATTGATGTTTTGATGCATACCACAAACAAAGTCACCATAGAGGGTTTGATTCACTTGTTACTTTGTTGTCTTAAATTCTTTGAGTTTGAAGGGTTATTAAGGGGGAGGGAGGTTGGATAGAGGAAATTTCTTACAAATCTGATGTAACTATGCGCTGATTGCTATTGAAATACTGAATTAAGTTCTACTGTCAGATATAGCTGTGTAATATTATCCAATTTGTTATGTAAATATGACAAAAAAAAAAACTAATAACCTCAACTTTTAAAAAAAAATACACCAATCTACATCACACCCCATATAAGCTGGGAGGGGAGAAAAAGGTTGAATGGTGTCAGGACATAGATATCGTAAACCTCTACATGTTTTGCGGGTTACCGATTCATCAGGAGGGATATATACAGTAGTTGATAATACACAATTAATGATCATCAACATGAATGTATAATACAGTCAGCAAAACATAATGTGCTAGTACAATATATATGTCAGAGGGAGGTAGAGGTATGGCTTGGCTTACCCGAATGTCCAGTCAGACTAGGTATGGCCTAGGTACATTATTGCGTCCCTCATCGGCAGAAGTGGGGTGATGTATATGGAGATAGGTCAAGCTAATTCCTATGCTAAAAAAGATTACGGTTACACAGATGTGTGCGTAAATGGGGGGGAGGGGGGTTGTGGAAAGGAAAGAAGGAGGGAAGGGAAGGGGGGGAAACCGAGAGGGTTAGTAAGGGAAAGAACAGAAAAACAAGGGGGGGAAGGGGAGGGGGAGAAAGGGAGGAGGGAAGACGAGGGGAAAAGGAGGGAAAGAAGGGATGAACAGGAGAGGGGGGGGAGAAGGAAGGGAAGGGGAAGAAAGCAAGGAAGAGAAGAGGGGAAAAGGGGGGAGGAGAAGGAAAGGAAGACGGGGAGGGGAAAGGGGAGAGAGAAGAAGAAGAGCCAGGGGAGCAAGGACCAAGCTAGGTCCACCACGGGAGGTGTAGGGGGTACCATGACGTGAAAGGACCGCACCAAGACCATCAGCACCAGTAGAAAGATTAATAAGTGTACCTGATTAAAGTAAATAAAGAGCACAATTTTGGAAATAGCACCGGCACTAATGTTAGCTCATATACATGCTGTAAATATTAGCGACGGGGGCCACAGCGCCGGAATACCGGACTAGTAAAGAGGGCCTGGGATATAAACAAAGTGAAAATAAGTCTGTGACCAGTGGCAGACCACATGGCAGTAAACCATGTGTTTCTTTTCACTGCTATTCCAGCACAAAACAGAAGCCGGGTCTCTGGAAGTCCCTGGGATCTTCTCCATACATCTGTCAAGCAGGGGCGTCCTGCTTAAATGCCCAAACGAGCAGCGCACACGCCGGCCGTCGGCTGTGTGGGACCTCACTCGGTCCAGTTGCCTGTAATGCGCGTGCACGGGGGTTAGTTGCGCGTGCATTACTCGCAGCCAAGTCCAAAGGGCAGAAGAGCCCAAGACTTGGACTGCGCAAGAGCGGCTGTGTCACACTAGATGTGGACACAGAACTGCTCCAGGGTCACTGCACTTCTGCCGAGGGAAACAGACATGCACCACTGCCCCCTAGTGTCAGAGTTCACATATGTGCAGACCAACCAAAATAGACTAAATATACAAAGCAGTTAAGTAAAAATGTATTATGGGTTATCAATATAAAAGTGTTTTGTGCTATCCAAAAATCGAATCTAATTCAATAATAACAGAAATTGGTCTAGACATGTTTTAATTCGGGCAAGAAGGTGCCAGTGTAGTCATGGTCCGGGGTAGATTATAACAGCCCTGGGACCCACAAGTCAAGCAGTCAGAAAAAGAAAATGGCTGAATCCTTCCTAATGGAACAGGACCATAATATCTGGCCATTGAATAATTTCATCTAGGAACTATTGCGGTTTATCCTAACCCGCAATTTTATTTTATTTGACAATCAATGCTACCTACAAATACAAGGGGTAGCCATGGGGACCTCTTGTGCACCCTTGTATGCCAATATTTATTTCATCGATTCTCTTGTGGTACAGATTCATTGATGATCTATTTATGGCATGGACTGGCCCCAGAGAGCTCTAGATGGAGTTCATCCACCTCTTAAACTCTAACAAACTTAATTTGTTCTGTACTTACCATATTAATGAATCTCAAATGTAATTTCTTGACCTCCTGAGCACCAAGGATCATGAAGGTCACCTCAGTACTAACCTTTACCGCCAGCCTACGTCCGGAAACACACTCCTCCATGCATTCAGTGCACATCCCAGACCCTTGGTACGCAGCATCCCCTACGCACAGTATCTCCGCCTTCGGAGAAATTGTGCGAAAGAAGATTTCTGCATCCAGGCGGACCTCCTACGTGTTCGTTTACTTCAAAGGGGATACTCCCACTCCAATCTTAGGAAAGCCTTTATTCGGGCATTTGCCCGCACTAGATCTTCCCTTCTATATACCACTCCACGGCACCAACACTCGGATACGGTCAAGATCATTACACCTTATTCGGCCCATCGTGCCCAGTTAAAACATATACTATCCCGACACTGGCATTTATTAACAGAACACCATATCTTGAAGAAATACGTCAAACCCTCTCCGGAACTAGTGTTCTGGCGAGCAAAGTCTTTACGAGATCGATTGACTACTAGTCACTATCGTACACCAGATCAGGCTCCCCGGGGACGACATGGCACCTCACCATGTGGTGTTTGCCCTAGATGCCCTAGTTTTTCAGCCAATTGTAACACTACCGGAGTAATCTATCTGATGATGTGTGAGTGCCGTGCTTTTTATTTGGGGAAAACTATCAGGGAACTCCAGCAACGTATAGGAGACCACATCTACTATTCCACCAATGGAAAACTAACCACCATTGGCCTTTACCATAATTTTAACCCTCATGCTGTTCAATTCCTCATGCCTCCTGACCCCAGGGGAGGTGATTGCGATAAAATCCTTTTACAGCGTAAGACATTGTGGATCGAACGCCTCAATGCGGTCACCTCCCCTGGACTCAATGAGGTGAACTCATATAAACCCTTCCTTCCTTTAAACGTTGTCTTAATTACCTCCCATTGGTGGAAATGGTTGACGTGGTTGTGTAATTTCTCCCCCCCATTTCAGGGCATTTTTTATAGTGTACTGTGCCCAGTGAGACCACCATGTTCTGATATTGCCTTATTAGCTGTATCGAGAGCATGCCAATTCCTTCTTGGCCTTCTTGCTCTCTCTTCTGGACTGTGCCACTCTTTTCTTTTTCTTTCTCTGACTGCTTGACGTGTGGGTCCCAGGGCTGTTATAATCTACCCCGGACCATGACTACACTGGGACCTTCCTGCCCAAACTAAAACATGTCTAGACCAATTTTTGTTATTATTGCATTAGATTCGATTTTTGGATAGCATAAAACACTGTTATATCGATAACCCATAATAAATTTTTACTTAACTGCTTTGTATGTTTAGTCCATTTTGGTTGGTCTGCACGTAAGTCTACTCTGACACTAGGGGGCGTGGTGCATGTCTGTTTCCCTCGGCAGAAGTGCAGTGACCCTGGAGCCGTTCTGTGTCCACATCTAGTGTGACACAGCCGCTCTTGCGCAGTCCATGTCTTGGGCTCTTCCTCCCTTTGGACTTGGCTGTGAGTAATGTGTGTGCAACTAACCCCCGCGCACATTACGGGCAACTGGACTGAGTGACGTCACACGCAGCCGACGTGTGCACCGCTCTGTTGGGCATATAATCAGGACGCCCCTGCTTGACAGATGTATGGAGAAGATCTCAGGGACTTCCAGAGACCAAGCATTGTATTGGTAAGCGTCTACTTCTGTTTTGTGCTGGAACAGCAGTGACATGAAACACATGGTGGTTTACTACCATGTGGTCTGCCACTGGTCACATATACTTACTTTCACTTTGTTTATATCCCAGACCCTCTTTACTAGTCCGGTATTCCGGCGCTGTGGCCCCCCAGTCGCTAATATTTACAGCATGTATATGAGCTACCATTAGTGCTCGTGCTATTTCCTTGGGACCAAAATTGTGCTCTATTTACTTTGATCAGGTACACTTATTAATCTTTCTACTGGTGCTGATGGTCTTAGTGTGGTCCCTTCACGTCATGGTGCCCCCTACACCTCCTGTGGTGGACCTAGCTTGGTTCTTGCTCCCCTGGCTCTTCCTCTTCTCTCTCCCCTTTCCCCTCCCCCTGTCTTCCTTTCCTTCTCCTCCCTCCCCTCCCCTTCTCTCCCCCTCGTTCCCCTCTTCTCTTCCTTGCTTTCTTCCTCTCTTTCCCCTCCCTTCCTTCTTCCCCCCTCCTCTCCTGTTCATCCCTTCTTTCCCTCCTTCTCCCCCCTCCGTCCCCCCCCCCTTTTCCCTCCCCCCCCTTGTTTTTCTGTTCTTTCCCTTCCTATCCCTCTCTTTTTTTTCCTTTACCGAAGAGTAAGAAAGATTGGAAAGATGAGAGAAAGAAAAGAAGGGGGGCGATAGGGGTAAGGAGAAGGGACTCCACTCTCCGGCCTACCATAATCTAGAAAACGGCTAGTCAGGAATTGTTCGTGGACCATTGCTCAAATAGCGGATCCAGGGCTCCCATATCTTTTCAAATTTCTTGACTTTATCCTGTAATATAGCTGATAGCTGTTCATTGATCATAAGCCATGAGAGTTTGCTTTTCAATTGATCAAAAGGTATGGTTGCCCTTTTTCAGTTCCTGGCTAATGTGGTTTTAGCCCATACAAATATAAATTTTAGGAGTCGTCTCTGGATCCCAGAGGCCGTATCCACCTTACCTCCTAGCAGAGCATGTTTTGGGGACTTGGGTAGATTGATTTGGGTACGTGTAAAAATAAAGTTATAAACCCTTATTCAAAACCATCGTACCTTGGGCCACTGCCAACAAATGTGGTAAGTCGTACCTTCCTGTCCACAGCCCTGAAAGCATCTTGAAGAGGCTCCCGGGACAAAGGCAGCCAATCTGGCCGGCACCAAGTACCACCTCATCAGGACCTTATAGTTTGCTTCAACTATAGAAGTATTAAGGAGTGACGTAGTGGCCTCCAATGCTATCGAGTGCCATTCATCAAGCTCTATCGTCATCTGGGTGTCCAGTTCCCAGCTAGCCATATAATTCAGTTTAACCTGGGAATGAGTTAGCATAGTGTATATTTCAGATATATGACCACGGATTCTATCATACCGATTACATAAGTATTCCATAGGTGACATGGTGGTAATATCCTGTTTACAATGCAAAGTAGACAGATGATGGTATATTTGGGTATATCTAAAACATTCAGATTCTGGCATTTGATGTTTCTCTAACATCACCTGTTTTGTTAACGGTCCTTTATGGTCACAGAGATCCACTATTCTCAGTAAACCTTTGTTGGACCACCAAGCAAAGGTAAGGAGTTGAGACCTAGAGTGAAGTCCTTATTACGTAGGAAAGGAGCCAAGGGACCGTGAGGTTGTTTAAATTTATATGGTTTAAGTAGTCTATCCCATATGCTAAATGACAACGATAAGGAAGAGCACAATATCGGGGCCGGTCCCTCGTTGGTAGCCACATGATGTGAGAGATCGATCTCGGTTGACAGGAAGAATACGATTTTAAATGGTAAACCCATTGTGTTTCTCTCTGGGAAATAATTCTTGTGCTATTAGGCCTCATACACACGGGCGTTTGCAGAAAAATAAGCAAAACGCCGAGCCTGACGTCAGGGGAAAAAACTGACGTTTTGCTTGGCGTTTTGCATTGACGTCAATGCACGTTTTTTCACGCCAGCTTTTTGCGGCGTTTTCTGCCTCTATTCAAAATCAATGGTTCCCTATGGGAGCCCATTGATTTGAATAGAAGCCGCACCAGAAGTCGGATCGCGGCGATCCGACTTGCGGCGCGACTTGTGTGCCGTGTCTTAAAGGGGAACCCCTGCAAAAAAATTTGCGTGGGGTCCCCCCCCAGAGCATACCAGGCTCTTCGATCTGGCAGGGATTTTAAGAGGAGCCCCCACGCCGAAAAAAACCGGCGTAGGGTCCCCCCAAAACCTAAAACCCCCCTGGGATGCGGCCAAAAAAAGCCGCACCCCCGAGGAGA
>BLSH010139742.1:1964668-1975341 GCA_018402905.1 Glandirana rugosa | reverse complement strand
ACATTCTACTACTCCCCCCGTGTATGGCGATGCCAAATGTGTGAGACTTTTACAGGTGTTGTTTACTCATGAGTGTGATGGTCACTGACAGGTGACTGGCGATTGTCACTGATGGGTGACTGGCGGTGGTCACTGATGGGTGACGGGTGCCTTGCGGTGGTCACTGATGGGTGACGGGTGTCTGGCGGTGGTCACTGATGGGTGACGGGTGTCTGGCAGTAGTCACTGATGGATGACAGGTGACTGGCGGTGGTCACTAATAGGTGATGGGTGACTGGCGGTGGTCCCTGATGGGTGACGGCTGTCTGGTGGTGGTCACTGATGGGTGACTGGTGGTGGTCACTGATGGGTAACTGGTGGTGGTCACTGATGGGTGCCGGGTATCTGGTGGTGGTCACTGATGGGTGTCTGGTGGTCACTGATGGGTGACGAGTGAAGGTCACTGATGGGTGACGGGTGAGCGGCGGTGGTTCCTGATGGGTGACGGCTGTCTGGTGGTGGTTACTGATGGGTGACGGGTGACTGGTGGTGGTCACTGATGGGTGACTGGTGGTGGTCACTGATGGGTGCCGGGTGTCTGGTGGTGGTCACTGATGGGTGATAGGTGTCTGGTGGTCACTGATGGGTGACGGGTGAACGTCAGTGATGGGTGACTGGCGGTGGTCACTGATAAGTGATGGGTGACGATAAGTGATGGGTGACTGGCGGTGGTCACTGATGGGTGCCGGGTGTCTGTTGGTGGTCACTGATAGGTGATGGGTGTCTGGTGGAGGTCACTGCTGGGTGACAGGTGACTGGTGGTGGTCACTGATGGGTGCCGCTTGTATGGCGGTGGTCACTGATGAGTGATGGGTGCCTGGCGGTGGTCGCTGATGGGTGCCTGGTGTCTGGCGGTGGTCGCTGATGGGTGACTGGTGTCTGGCGGTGATTACTAATGTGTGACGGGTGACTGGCGGTGGTCACAGATGCGTGACAGGTGACTGGCGGTGGTCACTGATGAGTGACGGGTGACTGGCAGTGGTCACTGATGGGTGACGGGTGACTGGCAGTGGTCACTTATGGGTGACGGGGGACTGGCGGTGGTCACTGATGGGTGCCGGGTGACTGTCGGTGGTCACTGATGGGTGACGGGTGACTGGCGGTGGTCACTGATGGGTGACTGGAGATAGTTACTGATGGGTGACTGGTCATGGTCACTGATGAGTGATGGGTGACTGGCGGTGGTCACTGATGGGTGAGGGGTGACAGGCCACGGGTGACTGGCGGTGGTTACTGATGGGTGACGGCCATGGTCAGTGATGAGTGACAGGCGACAGGCTACGTCAGTGTTGGGTGACAGGCCACTGATGTGCCGGTTGACACACCACGGTAACTGATGGGTGACGGGTGACACGCCACGGTCACTGATGGGTGTTGGGTGACAAGCCACGGTCGCTGATGGGTGACGGGTGACATTCCACGGTCACTGACGGGTGACACGCCACGGTCAGTGACGGGTGATGGGTGACACACCACGGTCAGTGACGGGTGACACGCCACGGTCAGTGATGGGTGACGGGTGACAGGCCACAGTCACTGATGGGTGACGGGTGACATGCCACAGTCAATGACAGGTGACGGGTGACATGCCACGGTCAATGACAGGTGACGGGATACACACCGCGGTCAATGACGGGTGACAGGCCACGGTCACTGACGGGTGACAGGTACACTTTATGATGACAGGTGCACTTTATGATGACAGGTGCACTTTATGGGGGCATATGGGGTGACTGTTGGGGTGACAGGTGCATTGGGGGGGGCGGGGGGGATGTGTCAGTGTGATTTTACTATGCAGATCAGTAACTCACTGATCCCAGCTCTTCTCTCCTCACACTGGACACTGTGTGAGGAGAGAAGAGCTGGTAACAGTGAGTTACCGCTCTGTTTACATTGGAAGTGATCGGCTGTGAAGTAGATCACAGCCAATCACAAGGTATCAGCCGCCGGCTGGCTGGTGATACCTGTGTCGGTGACAGGCAGTGTTCCCTAGGGACACGCCGCCACCGACGCGCAGCGCGCTCCCGATCACGCGTATGCGCAGTGCGAATCAGGGAAGTGCCATTTGTGATCAGCCGTGACTCCGTCACGGCCAATCACATGGTAAACAGCCATGCCCAATGGCTGTTCACCCCCGTCGGTGACGTGGCGTGTCCTGGGGACACGCCGACACCGACAGAACCGGGATGCGCGCGCCCGATCGCGCGCAATCCTGGCTTAAAGGTGCGACGTCATATGACGTCCACCCGGAACGAGAGCCGCTCCGCCGTCATTTGACGGCGGGCGGACGGCAAGCGGTTTATGTCTAAACTACTGACAACAAAAGTGTGCACCCCTAAGTAAAAATGTCCAAATTGGGCCCAAAGTGTCAATATTTTCTGTGCCCACCATTGTTTTCCAGCACTGCCTTAACCCTCTTGGGCATGGAGTTCACCAAAGCTTCACAGGTTGCCCCTGGAGTCCTCTTCCACTCCTCCATGAAGACATCACGGAGCTGGTGGATGTTAGAGACTTTGCGCTTCTCCACCTTCCGTTTGAGGATGCCCCACAGATGCTCAATAGTGTTTAGGTCTGGAGACATGCTTGGCCAGTCCATCACCTTTACCCTCAGCTTCTTTGGCAAGGCACTGGTCAACTTTTGCGCAAACCAATCAATAAATGCCGATTGCGATTTTTTTTTTACCAAAAATATGAGGAAGAATATAAATCGGCCAAAACCGATGGAAAAAATTGTTTTCTCATTTTTTTGGGGATTTGTATTTTAGCAAAAAGTTTGAAATTTGTTTTTTTTTTTTTTTGCAAAATTGTCGCTATTCTTTTGTTTATAGCGGCGATCTGAAATGACGCAGAGGTGATCAAATACTACCAAAAGAAAGCTCTATTTGTGGGAAAAAAAGGACGCAAATTTCATTTGGGTACATCGCACGACCGCGCAATTGTCAGTTAAAACGACATAGTGCCGAATCACAAAAAGTGCTCTGATCCTAAAGGGGGAAATCCTTCCGGGGCTGAAGTGGTTAAATAGGACATAACATCCATTGGGCCATACAGGCCTACAAATTTAAAACAAGATATGACGGTAGCAGTCAGATTGCACTAAGGCCACTTTCACACTGAGTCGCTTTACAGGCATTTTTGCGCTAAAAATGGCACCTGTAAACTGCCTCTTAAGCCACCCCAGGGGTGGTGCGCTTGCAGAACAGGAAAAAAAGTCCTGGAAGCTGCATCTTTGGGGTGGTGCGGAAGCGATGTATACACAGCCCCTGCCATTGAAATGAATGGGCAGCGCTTCCGAAAGGGCCTGAACACCGCTTTGGAAGTGTCGCACGGGCGCTTTTAACCCCTTCTTGGGTATTAAAAGCGCACGACTACCGCCCGAATAGCGGTAAAGCGCCGCCGCAGCACTTTAGTGTGAAAAGGGCCTTAGAGCTTGCCTACATGTTTTGCAGTATTAGACCGCTTCTTCAGGGCCTCGGTGTCATCATCTGACTAAACAGACTTAGTATTCATAAACAGAGTAGATACAATAAATGTGCATGTCATTAGATACATATATACACATGAAAAGCCTTTCCCCTGATCAATGGCATAAGGGGGAAAGAGACACACACACATCAACAACAAAACAAAAAAGGTAATGCAACCTTTTGAATGCATCCGGTATATACAAGCTAAGGGGAGACCATCAGCAGAGACCTAATTCATGGATGCTGACCCATGGGCCTGGTGTAAAACAGATGGTTGCACCAAATATCATGTTGATTGTACAGAGAGAGAAGAGGAGAGAGGACCATAATAAACGATGACAAATTAATACACTAGAGGTAAATTATATAACCAAATAATACAGCTCTAATCTGTGAATAGGGCCCATAATCGCAGAGTAAAGTAAAAATGTTATTCTCATACCAGGTTAAAACTGACCTTTGTAGCATGCACTGGCGAACACTACCTGGGCGGCTGACTGCTATGGTGCGGCTGGTGCTATATTTGAGGGGGCTGACATATCTGGGACCGTTGGCAGATCCCACTGGTCGTTCTTTTGGGCAGATGACTTTTTGAGGGACAAACACTGTCGTCCCTCTTCCCCTCATCTTTTGCCATTCCCCCCCTTAGGGACTTTATATAAAACAAACCTTACAATGAAATATCTGACAACCTTCTTCAAGAACTTTGGCTGATATACGCCATCCTTTCTGGCCTGACTTGTCCACCCTATAGTGACATCATAACTATCGGGTGCTGGGGGCTGCTTTGACATTAAATCATTGGCTATTGGAGCACAATGTTCCTATCCAGAGAAGAATATTGTTTTTAATCATACATCTGTATGCCACAGTCCATTGTAAAGCTACCCCTGATGAAGGGCTTGTTGTTTTTCCGAAACATATATGTGGGTAACCGAATTCCACCTTCGGACAACGGATTCACTAGCATCGCACATTCCAGTACCATCTATTGAAGGCACTACCGGTGAAATGTATCTGTGATACTTTTATTGTTATATTTGATTGATTGCGCTCTTTGACATTTTGATGACCTTTTTGATTTTTTTGTATATGAATTAATAAATATATATATTTTTTTATGTATGTGGTTGGTGTACCTATTCAAAGTCCCACTTAGGGGGGAATTCCATTTGTATACTCATGCACTGCCAGAATGGTCACTTTAAAATCTTCAAATAGTAATTGGAAGCAGAAGAAAATATATATGTTTCTCTGGTCCATACTAAACCAAAAATACATTTAGAAAATCAGCAGCCATCACTGGAGAGCTCTGAGTATTGTAGACAGTAACTAACATCAAAAATGGTCCTTACGAAAAAATCAAAGGAAACCGAGATAGGTACACGATGGTAACAGCAAAAAAAGGATATCACTGTTTCCCCAAACATAGGGTCTACAAGTATCCAAAAAGGGGTCCGGGTCTCCCAAGGATCCAATGCTCCAGCAAGTTTCCCCAATAAAGTCGGTCCCCTAAAAAGGAGAAAGGGGCCAACCACTAGGGAGCTGGGCGGGCCCTCTCTCTATTGGCGTGAGAAAACTAAAGTAAAAAGAATGGTGGCTATATGATAAACCTGACCGTGGCCATCCCGGAGAAGAGCTACTGTGCACACCTTCAGCCCCTCCGTTCCACTCGAACAGTGGAAGTGACGTGTGCTTGTGTCATCAAAGATGGCCGCCGGACCGGAAGTGTGTTTCAAATACGGCGCGGGAATCAGAACGTCTAAAACAGGAATCAATGCGTATACTGCGCTACAAACCAAAGTGCCATCAAAAAAGCACTGCCCATACCTGACCCCCAGGGCGCCCCCCCAACACCTGCCCAGATGAATATATGCAGGGCATGGTCGCATAGGCAAAGAGAACTAGGGGCCCAAAGCCATGTATCCGCGTGACCTTCACAGCACACAAGCACTCCAGGGAAGAGGTTCACATAAATATACAAATAGCCAACCAGTATAAGGAAAAATACACATATTACAGCAGAATACTGTGCAACTACTACAAAAGAACAGGGCACAGCTAGGCTTAACTGACAATTGCCAACAGAGACCTGGCATGAATGCACATGAGGGACACAAAAAAAGGGGGGTTATTATTTAAAAACTGTTAGCATGTGTAAATTATATTTCCCCCTAGGTCAGAAGGCGCAGATTCTGGATGTGAGTCACCACTGCAAACCTCAACAAACAGTAAATAAAAAAATCAAAGGGGAGGGGAAGTACTTTTGTTACATCAAGTTTCCAAACAGGTGGCATAACTGATAAACCCATTTAGGCCAGGTGGACAATTAGCCCTCAAGGTGAAGATCCACCTGGATTCTGTATGCAGGATGCGATTATCCAAATCACTTCCCCATATGTTAGGGTACATCCTCTCTAAAGCTGTAAATTGTATAGAGTCTGGATTACAAATATGGCAATCCCCAAAATGCACCGCAATCTGGCTTTCTGGGATGCCATCTTTGATATCAGCGACGTGTTCCTTTATTTTTTGCCAAAACATTCTCTTGTTTTTTTATACATATAAGGCACCGCAACCACACGTCAACAGGTAAACGATGCCTTTTGTTTCACAATTTACAAACTGTTTAGGGCTGATTGTGACAGAACCAATTCGAAAGGATTCCCTGGTGACTCGAATGTATTGGCAATAGTCGCGGTGACCACATGAGAACGTGCCCCTTGGGCGTGTTCCGCACGGATCTAGTCCTCACTGTCTATCAAAGTGACTGGTTATAAGTATATCCTTCAAAGTGCGACTTTTTAAAAAATTGATCCGTGGACTGGCATCCACGAACTGTTTGATAGTATTGTTTTGCCAATGTTTCTGAAGGGTGGCCTTAATTTAATCGCATTGCTTGTTATACTTGATGATTGGTTTGATTTTAATTTCTTCTGGCTGATGTTCGCCTTGAAAGAGCAATAGCTCCCGTGGGCTACCTTTCGCTTTTTTATATGCCCTCTTAAAGGGGCTTGAAAACAAATGTCGAGACCTCAGTATCGGGATTTTCACAGCAATGTATAAAAGTGAGATTTTACTTTTTAATTAAAATTGTATAAAGTTTATTTCTTACACATTATAAACATAAGAATAAGATTTACATAGACAGGCTTTCGGTTATACATACAATACATAGACTATATGAGATCACATAAATAGAAAAGTTAAAATTCAAGTCCTGAAAATGGTATTCCCCATTGGTAATTTCTACCATACATGACTGCAGATGGTTTCAGTCGAAGGGGACATCCAACGTGTTTCGAAAAATATGCATAAACAGAATCTTCATCAGGGATATTATACCATTTCTGTGAACATAAGGATCAATACAGTTACAATCTTAATATAACATAATGCAGCATGATATCATTGGTTAAACCAAAAACACTTATATAGCTGGATGCTAAGTGGAGAAAACCCCCAGACTAGGCATCGCCTCTTCATACAGTGTATTTGAATGCCTTGCACGCCATACAAAAACCGGTGGAAAAGTACCAATGATCAGGATCCAACAGGATGACAATTACTGGGGATAAAAGGAAGGCAAAATGGTAGTAGCCATTCACCTCTGTGTAGCATACCAAAAAATAGTGGGTAGTCACTTGATGTGGTTACTCAGTCAAAGCAACTATAACTTCTGGCTCAAAGAGAGCTGGCTACTGACTGGTGATATGAAGGTGTCTAGATAGACAGTTAGGAATCACCAGTGAGATAAAAATATTTAACCAACAAATATTCACTATTTTTTAAAAATCAATATTAGGATTGCTGGGGTGTTGCTTCAAAACTGGGGGGGGGGCTTTTGGTAAAACCCTCCCCAAGAGAGAAATGTAAACATCCGGGGAATCGTGTTAGGCAGAGAGTCTAAAACCGTTGACACAGAAAAGCCCCTTCCACATGGGCCCACACCGAGAACAAGTCCCGAGTGTGGATCCCAGAAGGAGGAGAAACCAAGAGGCCCCACACATTATGTGGGGGCCTTTCTGTGCCTGGCATGACGTGGGCATACACTGCAAAAGGGAGGCAAAAGAACAGGTTTTACTTTACTAAATGGCGAACATTTTTGCCTAAAACACTTTGCGCACTGCAAAACACAAGGGGTGGTATACCTCATGCAATGCCAATGTCGGTCATTCTACATTGGCAAGACATGACAAGAATTAGGAGAACGAGTTGCCAAGCACATGCATTGGCAACTTATACCTATCCCTGGGCCGACATGTTGCCAAAAGACACAAATAGCAAATGCCCAAAATAAATTTCACGGTCCTGGACCGCGTTCATATTCCAACCAGAGGAGGTGACTGGAATAAGGTCTCGCTCCAGCGCAAAATGTGCATGTTCACAGAAATGTTATATTATTCCTGATGAAGATTCTGTTTATGCATATTTTTTCAAAACGCGTTGGTTGTCTACCTCTGCTGAAACCATCTGCAGTCATGTATGGTAGAAATTACCAATGGGGAATACCATTTTCAGAACTTGAATTTTAAGTTTTCTATTCATGTGGTCTCACAATCTGTGTATTGTATCGATAACAGAAGGCCTTTCTATGGAATTCATTTTATGTTTTTAATGTGTAAGAAATAAACGTTATACAACTTTATTTAAAAAGTAAAATCTCACTTTTATACATTGGCGTGAAAATCCCGATATTGAGGTCTCAACATTTGACACAGACTCCTATGGGTATTCCAATATACTCTTGAAGGGGCTTATGACTATATCCTCTTTTGATAAACCTGTCTCTTAACGCATCAGCCTGTGTCTTAATCACTCCAGCCCCGAATGGATTTCCCACGTTAGGCCCAGAGCACTTTTTGTGATTCGGCACTGCGTCGCTTTAACTGACAATTGCGGGACGTGCGATATTGTACCCAAACAAAATTTGCGTCCTTTTTTCCCCCCAAATAGAGCTTCCTTTTGGTGGTATTTGATCACCTCTGCGTCATTTCTGATCACCGCTATAAACAATAAAATAGCGACAATTTTGAAAAGAAAACCATATATCTTACTTTTTGCTAAAATACAAATCCCAAAGAAAATAAAAGAACAAATTTAGTCATCAGTTTTGACCTATTTATATTCTTCCTCATATTTTTGGTAAAAAAAATTGGAATCGTCATTTATTGATTGGTTTGCGCAAAAGTTGCCGCATTATAAACCATGAGAATTAATTTCTGGCGTTTTTACAATTTATTTTCTTTACTAGTAATTTTTACTGTGATTTTTATTGGGACTACGATATTGCATCGGACATGTCGGACAATTTAGACACTATTTTGGGACCAATGACATTTATACAGCGATTAGAAATTTAAATATCTACTGATTACTTTGTAAATGTCATTGGCGGTGAAGGGGTTAACCTGCAGGGATCAATGAAGGGGTTAACTGTTTTCCCTAGGCGTGTTCTAACTGTGAGGGGGCTGGGCTGGCAGGGGCAGCAGAGATCTAACTGATCCTGAGTACAGGGATCAGTAGATCTCTGACATGCCGCCTGTCAGAATGGGAAACCGCTGTGTTTACATCAGCGTTTCCTTGTTCTGGCTCTGTCACAGGGCATCGTGAGATGCCAGTGGACATCGAGTCTGACCAACCCGTGGCCCCGCTCAGGGAGTGTGCGGCGGGCCGCCGTGCAATAAAGTGATGACTATAAGCACCGATTCGTGGGATAGAGCCACGTTGTTGCCGCTTATAGTCGTACGGTGGTCTGCAACGGGTTAAAATCCATATAATTTCTACAGTCTCTACACATGTATATTGTGACGTTATGCGAGGCGAGATAGTGGACAGGCATTATCTGTCACCTCGCATGCGTTCACTTGGAGTGGACTAGAAAGAGTCCAGCCCGGTACCATATAGAGAGGTATTCTGTTCTGTATAGATTAGTGCCGGATGGCAAGGAGTTGTTTTTGCTATTTTATTTGTATTATGACTTGCAAACTGGCAACCCACCAGACTTTTAAGAACGTTTGCATGCAAGCTGCCTTTTTCCCAGGAAAGGTGATCACCACAAGCTAATCTCCCACAATATGTAGATATTGTCCCACAGGTATCCCCCTAATGATATGTTTGGGGTCGGCACTCTCTGCATGCAGCAGGGAATTGCCTGCTGTAGGTTTCCTGTATACATTTTTGGCA
This sequence comes from Glandirana rugosa, assembly GCA_018402905.1. NCBI lineage: Eukaryota > Metazoa > Chordata > Amphibia > Anura > Ranidae > Glandirana > Glandirana rugosa. The sequence goes on along the minus strand of BLSH010139742.1, from coordinate 1,965,649 downwards.
ATAGAGCCATCAGAGTGCTTGGTAATTGTTAAATCTAAAAAGGGTAGTGTTGTATGGTCAAAGTTAAGGTTAAAGTGCAGGTTGAGATCATTTGTGTTCAAACTATCTTCAAACCTGATCAACACATCCCGGGGTCCAGTCCAGAGTATCAGGATGTCGTCAATGTACCTCCGCCATAAGGACACATGGTGGAGATACTCAGACAACTCCACAGATCCAAAAATTTGCTGCTCCTATCCCCCCAGGTACAAGTTGGCATATGAGGGGACATAAGTAGTCCCCATAGCCACCCCCTGCACCTGGAGGTAATGGGAGCAATCAAAGATAAACACATTGTGGGAAAGTATAAATTCCAGCAATAATGTATTGTAGTAACGGTATTCAACACTTCTTTCTTCCAGAAATCTAAATATTACTCAGAGGCCCTGCTTGTGTGGTATACTAGAGTAGAGAGATTCCACGTCAATATATGCCAGAATCGTATTGGTCTCCACATAAAGACCATCCAAGATGGTCAGCAGGTGTATTGTGTCTTTAACCCCTTCCTTACCGGGCACTTAAACCCCCCTCCTGCCCAGACCAATTTTTGGCTTTCAGCGCTGTCGCATTTTGAATGACAATTGCGCGGTCGTGCGACGTTAGACCCGTCCTCCCCCCAAATTCACGGGCCATTCCTTCCCCAATTTCTGTGTTATGTGGACGACTGGTAGAACCTACCAGAAATACACCTCTGGTTATGCTAAGACCGTATATAACTGCACCTTAGAGAGATGAGATCATATGGTGTGTTCGTCCCGGAGACTCATTATAAATCTAAAGACCTTCTTTCTTCACAACTTATGGCAATGATGTTATGTAATAACGACCTTAAATATGAAAGGGTGTTACACAAATAGAAACTAACGAGGGTAATGGAGGTCCACGTCCCCCACCGATACCCCTGATGAATACAGGGGAGTATACGGTTGAACATGGACCCCC
>BLSH010139742.1:1920516-1950920 GCA_018402905.1 Glandirana rugosa | reverse complement strand
GCGTTTGGCTCCTGTGACCCCGGCTTTACTCTGAGAGACTTCCTGCACCTGTGACCCCGGCATCCTGTTTGACCCATCTGCCTGCTGCCTGCCCTGACCTTCTGCCTGCCTCTGACTACGCCTCTGCCTGATCCTCTGAACCTTCTATTGCCCGCACGTTGCCGACCCTGCCTGTACCCGACTACCCGCTTGCCCGAACCACCTGTACCGCACCGCCAGCCCGTTACCGACCCGGCCTGCATCACCGACCATCCACCTGCACAAGCTTCAGTGGACCATCACCTGTCATCTGTGACCTAGTCCAGCCCTCGTGCCCCCCTGTGCTCCAGAGTTCCCTGTCTCCACTACCAGGGGCTCTTGAACCAGGGCCGCAAGGGAGGTTGCCCCCGCATAAGTCAGACTCAACCATCAGGTACGTGACACTGGCTGGGGTGAGGTGTGCTCTATGAGCGATCTTATACTGTATGAGACGGTCCCTTAAGGACACCAAAATCTTAAACGGAAAGTCCCATACACCCTGCCACTCCTCCGCGTCTAAATCTGTTATGTCCTCCCCCCACAGTCCCCTAAGGCGGGATAGCGCCGGAGAAGACACCCTCACCAGGTGATTATAGAGCACCGACATTGCCTTTTTCCCACAGTCAAATCGCACGACCCTCTCTAGATCTGATTGTACCATTTGATATGTCCCTCTGGGAAACTGCTTCCCAAAGGCGTGGGACAGCTGCAGGTATCTAAAGACATAAGTTGAGGGGATATTGCAACGCTCCCTGAGCTCCTCCCAGGAGCCCACGGAGAGATCAACCGTGAGATCAGAGAGAATCTTAATACCACACCTGGTCCAGCATGTTGGGTCAGGAATCAGCCAAAGATGTTGCAGGTTGGGGTTCTTCCAGAGAGGGGTATTAGGGGAAATGGCTGTTTTTGGCTACTTTTCCAGGGCCAGACCCTCCCTCCAGGCTCTTAAGGTGGTACGCATCGAGGGGGTAATGTCATAGGGAGAACTTGAGCACCAGCTTGGTCAGAGCCTCCTCTGAGCCCAACACCGCCGCTTCAGTGATCATTGCCGGGTTCGACCTATCCGGGACCAACCACCCCACCGCCGCCGCCAGTTGCACCGCTAAGAAGTACTTATAACAGTCTGGCATAGCCATACCACCCTGCGAGCAGGGTCTCATCAGCGTGGATAGCTTAAACCTCGGTGGGCGAGCGCCCTATAAAAAGGACGAAAAAAGCGCGTTTAGTTGGGTGAAGAATCTCTTAGGAATCCATTGCGGCGAGTTTCTGAATAAATAGGTGAGTTTAGGCAAGATTTTCATTTTTATCAAATTTACTCGACCTATCAGGGACAGAGGCAGATGCTCCCACGCCTTCAAGGCTGCCCTGGTCTTTTCCATAGCTGGTAGCAGGTTTAGTGTCATAAAATCCCCCGCATCTCTCGTAACCCAGATACCCAGATACGTGATTTCCTCAACCCATTGTAATTGTACATCCGTGGGGGCCTCCCTCTTCGCTGCCTCGTCAATTGCCAGGAGCTGGGACTTGGTCCAATTGACCTTGAGACCCGTCAGTTCCGTAAACTCGTTCAAAATCCCCAGAGCCCCCCCTCAGCGACGGGCCTGCATCGTTCAAAAAGAATAGTAAATCATCTGCATACAGGGCCACCCTCTCCTCCAGCCAGGAAAATTTAAGCCCTTTAATATGAGCCGAAACTTGGAGTGCCTCAGCCACTGGCTCCATCACTATGGCAAATAGGGTCGGAGAAAGAGGGCAACCCTGCCGCGTGCCCCTGGTCAAATGAAAAGTAGACGATAAACCGCCCCCCAGATGAATAGCCGCTGTTGGCGAGGAGTAAATCACCCTAAACCACTCTATAAATCTCAAGGGAAACCCCATCCTACGCAGAATTTCCCACAGGAAGGGCCATTCGACTGAGCCGAAAGCCTTTTCGATGTCTAACGAGGCTACAACTCTGGTCCCAATGTTTTCATGCGTTGCGTGGATATTAGTTAACAGCCGACGGAGGTTGATATCAGCGGATTTATGAGCCATAAAACCCGTTTGGTCTATTTCAATAATCGAGGGGAGGAGGGGGCTCAACCTGGCTGCTAGCAGCTTTGTTAGAACCTTCATGTCTGTATTGAGAAGTGCAATTGGTCTGTAGGAGCAACATGCTCTAGGATCCTTACCCGGCTTGGGGAGTAATATTATGTGTGCGTGCATCATCGAGGCAGGAAGAGAGCCCCGACTCAGACAGTGATTGTACAATGCTGCTAATCTAGGGGCGAGCAGCCAAGCATGCTGAGTATAGAAATCCGGCGGAATGCCATCTGGGCCCGGAGCTTTTCCAGAAGGCAAAGACCGGATCACGTCCATGACCTCCTCCGCTGTTATCGGGACCACCAGCCCTGCCCTCTCCTCATCCGAGAGCCACCCCAGCGCCAGGGGATCCAGGATTGTCTCCAGCTTCCTCTGATCCAGTCCCCCCTGAGCTGTGGTGGCATACAACGAGGTGTAGAAGGCCCTGAACTCCTCCAGAATAGTCTCCGGAGCAGTAATAGGTGCTCCCGATTGGGAGGTGAGCTCCGACACCAGAGTAGAGGGAGTATCATGTCGCGATATTACCGCCAGGAGCCTACCATTTCTATCTCCCTGCTCAAAGAAATTTTGCTTGGAGGTGTATAACTCAAATCTAGTGATCTCTGTGAGATGTAGATGGAGTGCCCGTTTATGTACCTGTAGACTTTCAAAGTTAGCCTGGGATTGACAGGAGTAATACTGGTCTGTGGCCCTCTGAACCTCCTCCTCCAGTGATAACCTTGTGCTGACCTGTTGTGCTCTCACCCCTTTAATGGCCGAGATGTAGTGACCCCTAGTGACCGCCTTAAAGGCATCCCACACTACATCCAGAGAGGAGGCCCCATCATTCTCATCCCAGTATGCCGCCAGCGCCCGTGGGGCCTGAGCCACAATATCAGGGTGTGAAATCCACTGGGCACCCAAGCGCCACAGGGGACCTGCCTGTGAGGGAGGAGACCGAAGTTTCACCAGAAGGGGACTATGGTCAGAAAGCCCACTGGGCAAATAATTAGCATCCACCACATCCGCCAGCATGGCGGGATTGGCAAAGGCAAAATCTATCCTGGATGCAGTCTTGTAGGAGGCGGAGAAGCAGGAGAATGCTCGCTCTCCAGGGTGCTTCCATCTCCAGACCTCCGAGACCCCCGCCGCCTCGGCCCAATTGGCCAGATCCCCATTGAAGATTTTACACGGAGAGGGTCTGTCCAAATCCGGAGAGAGAATTGCATTAAAGTCACCAAGTAGGATCAATTTAGCTGGGCAATACTGGGAGACCCTCTCCAGGATCCTGTACAGGACCTCGGTGTCAAAAGGGGGAGGCACATAAACCCCTACCAACACATATTTCTGCTGCCATACTGTAACAACAATAATAACAAATTTCCCCTGCGTGTCGGTGTGTACCGCATCCACCACACAGGGGAAAGACTTGTGGATTAGTATAGATACACCCCTTGCATATGTAGAATATGAGGCATGAAAGCTTCGTTGAACCCATGTTTTTTTAAGAGTTAGAATTTTACTGCCCACCAGGTGCGTCTCCTGCAACACCACCACCTCTAGGGTGTATGTCTTGAGGTCTTGTCTAGTAGGAGCCATGTAAACCAGTGGTTGAATCATCCAGCACCGTGGATGGGGGGGGGGCAACCCAGGGGCACCCGGTGGGCAGCAGTACAGCCAACTCCAGCGCAACAGAAACATAACCAACATGTAAAAACATTTAAACAAATAAAACAAATAAGAGACAAAAGAAAATATCCCCAAACCTTTAGGGCACTGAATGCCCACCCTGCTGTCTCCCCCTCTCCCCCAGAACCTCATGAGGTAGCGAAGGACACAGCCTATACCCTGAACCACAACCCCCCAACAAAACAACTTAAGTCAGGGTGACTTAAAGACCCCCAACTAGAGGAGGCGTGGACAGCCGCCCACCTGGAGAGCCTCCTAGTGGTCCATAGAATAGTCCGCCTGTTGAACGGATAAATTGTCCCTGCAATAGTTAAGCTTAATAGTACTAACATCTCCCGGTGGCTCCCCCCCCACCCCCCCAACTGAGGGTGGCCGGAGGAGCCCCCGGGGGCACCCCCCTTACAAGTTACACAGAATCATCAAAAAAATAAAGTTCAAAAACAGCAAAAAGTAAGGATAAGAAAACAGATCAGTCCGAAGTAGTAGCAGGACCCAAACGACCGCCCGGTCGTTCCGTGGATCCCAAGCATATCTAGATGCGGCAACAGTGACCCGTGGAAATGACCCCACATTATGTATCGGGATCCGAAGCTGTGCTCCAGTCACGGCCCACACACAGCCCACACTGTCTGCGCCCAGGCAGAAGGTCCCCTCAGCAGAAGGATCACAATAAACCTTTGCCTTAGCAGGGTCCTTACAAGCCAGGGACACCATCACCACATCCACAGAGTACCGTGCAGAAAGAAATCCAGCCCACCGACCGAGCGCTCGGGGGACACTTTATGCCGCTCCTTCCTCATATATTGATAATGTCAGGATAGTTCAGGTAGTTATAGAAGAAGGATCAATGAGCGGGACACATCAAAAGTTCCAATGTGAGGGTAGGAACAAACCTCAAAAGTTGCACTTGGGACGGCAAGGATCCCCCCGCCAACGAGCACACCACGAGGACCCAGAGGGGCTCAACCCCCGGGCAGCGTCTCCAGCCAAAGTGCTGCCTCCGCAGGTGAAGTAAAAAACCTCACAGTCTCCCCATCTTGAACCCGGAGCTTTGCTGGAAAAAGCATACTGTATTTAATTTTGCGCTGTCTCAAGGCTTGTCTCACTTGATCAAAGGTGCGGCGTTGCTTTTGGGTTTCAAATGTGTAGTCTGGGAACAGCATTAGTCGCGCACCTTCATGGCGCAGTTCTCCCACCTTCCTAGCCTCCCGAAGAGCCAGATCTCTGTCCTTGTAATTCAGGAGCTTAAATATGAACGTTCGTGGAGGAGCTCCCGGGGGCCCCGGGTAGCAGGCATTCTATGTGCCCTCTCCACCACAAAGCAACCAGAAAAAGCAGCGCCCGGCAGGAGTGAGCGTAGGAGATTTTCAGTGAAGGAAGTAGGATCTGCACCCTCTGCATCCTCCGGCAACCCCACCACGCGGAGGTTGTTCCTCCTGTTTCTATTTTCAGCGTCCTCCGCACGGATCTCTAGTGCTTTGACCTTGGTCTGGAGGACTCTGATGGAGCCTGAGTGCTCCCGGAGGGTGTCCTCGGTCGTGCCCACCCAGAGCTCCGCATCAGATAACCTAGAACGGAACACATCCATGTCCCTTCTTACCAGTCCAAGCTCCAGCTGGAGCGTTTCAATTTTGCCAGTAAGTGTAGACTGACAGGTAGTGATAGCCTGCATTAAGGCATCAAACCGTGCCTACTCTCCCATCTCCTCCTCCCCTCCATGTGTCTGAGACGCCATGTTGGCCGACACCTGACTGCGCCGACTGAGCCCGGGACCATGTCCTACGAGAAGGATAGCACTTGTTTTTAGTCGCCCCTCTCCTCATGCGAGCCATGATTACTCACACTCCTCGTGCGGCTTCTCTGGTGCAGGGAAATGACTGTAGTTACGGCGGACCGACGGAGCTCTCTCAAAACACGTCTGCACCCGTGGCCATCTTGGACACGCTCCCTCCTAGGCCTAATTTTTTAATTGAAAATGATTGTATGATTAATAAGGTTCACATCTACTTTAAATAGTTTGCCCGACACTCTAACTGCTACATCTGTATGACAGTTTTGTTCTGTTCAGCTGTAGGGCTGAATCATAATCAATTATATTTCATAAAAATAATTCAAAGTGAAAAGATTATGCAGCGGGCTAGTCCATTTTGCTGAAATTTCATTGCAGCAACTCAAAATGGTAATCCAGTAGTTTGTATGGCCCCCACATGCTTGTATGCATGTCTGACAATGTTGGGGCATGCTCCTAATGAGAAGATGGATGGTGTCCTGGTGTATTTCCTCCCAGATCTGGACCAGGGCATCACTGAGCTCCTGAACAGACTGAGGTGCAACCTGGCTTCGTTGGATGGACCGAAACATAATGTCCCAGAGGTGTTCTATTGGATTTAGGTCAGATGAGCATGGGGGCCATTCAATGGTATCAATTCCTTCATCCACCAGATACTGGCTGCATACGGTGACTTGAAATAGTATTCATACCCCTTGAAATTTTCCACATTTTGTCATGCTACTACCAAAAGTGTAAATGCATTTTACTGGGATTTTATGTGATAGACCAACACAAAGTGGCACATAATTGTGAAGTGGAAAGAAAATGATAATGGTTTTCAATTTTTTTTTACAAATAAATATGTGAAAAGTGTGGCACCCATTTGTATTCAGCCCCCCTGAGTCAATACATTGTAGAACCACCTTTTGTTCCAATGACAGCTGTAAGTCTTTTTGGGGATGTCTCTACCAGCTTTGCACATCTAGAGAGTGACATTTTTGCCCATTCTTCTTTGCAAAATAGCTAAAGCTCTGACAGATTGGATGGAGAGCGTCTGTGCCACAGATTCTCAATTGGATTTAGGTCAGGACTTTGACTGGGCCATTCTAACACATGGATATGCTGTGATCTAAACCATTCCATTGTAGCTCTGGCTGTATGTTTAGGGTCATTGTCATGCTGGAAGTTGAATTTCTGCCCTAGTCTCAAGTCTTTTGCAGACTCTAACAGGTTTTCTTCTAAGCTTGCCCTGTATTTGGCTGCATCCATCTTCCCATCAGCTCTGACCAGCTTCCCTGTCCCTGCTGAAGAAAAGCATCCCCACAACATGATGCTGCCACCGCCATGTTTCATGGTGAGGATGGTGTGCTCAGGGTTATGTGCAGTGTTAGTTTTCCGCCACATATAGCGTTTTGCTTTAAGGCCAAAAAATTCAATTTTGGTCTCATCTGACCCAAGCACCTTCTTCCACATGTTTGCTGTGTCCCCCACATGGCTTCTCGCAAACTGCAAACAGGATTTCTTATGGCTTTCTTTCAACAATGACTTTCCTCTTGCCACCCTTCCATAAAGGCCAGATTTGTGGAGTGCATGACTAATAGTTGTCCTGTGGACAGATTTTCCAACATGGGCTGTGGATCTCTGCAGCTCCTCCAGAGTTACCATGGGCCTCTTGGCTGCTTCTCTGATTAATGCTCTCCTTGCCCGGCCTGTCAGTTTAGGTGGATGGCCATGTCTTGGTAGGTTTGTAGTTGTGCCATACTCTTTCCATTTTCAGATGATGGATGGAACAGTGCTCCATGAGACGTTCAAAGCTTGGGATATTTTTTTTATAACCTAACCCTGCGTTAAACTTTTACACAGCTTTATCCCTAACCTGTCTGGTGTGTTCCTTGGCCTTTATGATGCTGTTTGTTCACTAAGGTTCTCTCACAGACCTCTAAGGTCTTCACAGAACAGCTGTATTTATACTGAGATTAAATTACACACAGGTGGAGTCTATTTACTAATTAGATGACTTCTGAAGGCAATTGGTTCCACTAAATATGCACGCCACACTTTTCAGATATTTATTTGTAAAAAGAAATTGAAAATCATTTATCATTTTCCTTCCACTTCACACTTTGTGTTGGTCTATCACAAAAAATAAATATATTAAGTAATAAATAAAATATATTTAAGTTTTTGGTTGTAACATGACAAAATGGAAAATTTCAATGGGTATGAATACTTTTTAAAGGCACTGAGCTCTTGACATTAGGCCGGGCATTGTCCTGCACCAGGAGAAACCCAGGGCCCATTGCACCAGTGTAGGGTCTGATAGTGGGTCCAAGGATTTAATCCCAATACCTAATAGCAGTCAGGGTGCCATTGTCTAGCCTGTAGAGGTCTGTGCATTCCTCCATTGATGTGCCTTACAAGACCATCACTGACCCACCACCAAACCGGTCATGCTGAATGATGTTACAGGCAGCATAAAGTTCTCCATGGCTTCTCCAGACCCTTTCACATCTGTTGCATGTGCTCAGGGTGAACCTGTTCTCATCTGCAAAAAGCAATGGGTGGCAGTGGCGGACCTGCCAATTCTAGTGTTCAATGGCAAATGCCAATCAAGCTCCACGGTTCCGGGCAGTGAGCACAGGGCCCACTAGAGGACCTTCTATGGCCCTGTACAGTTCTCAAATGTGTTACTGGAAAGATTCACCCTCTCTGTTAGGTACCATTGTCAAGTGATGGGGAAAAATAATTTCTTCTTCGATTCACTTTAATATGCAGTATTTTAAATTTACCTAAAAAAGTTTTTTTTAGTCTTTACCATTATAAGGAGAATATTTGACTGTACATTTCCTTTCATTTGCTTTTTATTTTATTTTTTATATGTATTTTTTCCTTTAATCTTCTATAATGGAGGGCAACTGGGAACAGCAATTTATAAGGCCCATTGATTTGTATTGTAGCTGGTAAGGCAATGATCTCTACCAGTCTCTTGTAACATGTCTTCTACAGAATGTCCCTGGTCTCCATGCACACCTTGGACCTACAGTATCTGCAGTCTCTGACCATCACTTGTAGTATGTCATTTGATGATGGAAGGATGGTAATTAAGGCACTTTATATCTTCTTAGTCTACCACCCTTGGTATATAGATGACCTGCTTCTTAGTAAAAAATATTTTTGGAACCAGTGGTGGCCCGTCCATTGGGGCTCAGGGCGCTGCCCCCCTATCGAGGCATCTGCCCCCCTGATCTACATACAGGGATGCCGGACGCATGGATTCCAATGAGGGGGGGTTGAAGCACGTGATTAGGGTGAGCGGCTCTAATAGACTTCAAAAAAGGGTGGTCTCAGGTCTCAGAACACTGTGCTCCAAGCCCACTCAGTTGAATATTCGCTATTTTCACACTAAATCTCCTCCCCGCCAATCAGGAAGCAGATCATGGGACCCGTTTCCCGATTGGCCAAAACGTCAGGTGATCCTATTGGATGCCTAGGAGGAGAGAGGAGAGCATGGCCAGTGGAGAAGACCAGCCCCCACTGTGATATGGATGCCATCCAGCACTCCCCGGCTCGGACAGGGGAGGGAGGAGGAGGTGAGATCAGAGTCATCCCAGACAGGTATGGAGGCCATCCGTCCCACGAATGGGGGGGTGTTGATCCATTGTTCATACAATCTTTGTATTTGCACCTAGATATACTGTATATACCGTATTTTTCGCCGTATAAGACGCACTTTTTCTTCCCCAAAACTGGGGGGGGGGAGTTGGTGCGTCTTATACGACGAATAGACGAGAATCCGCGGAGCGCAACGCCGCCGTGGCCTTAGGAAAGGCGGCGGCTTTGGCCTAGCTCCGGAGCTGTCAGCCATCTTGGTACACCCGGCGGCATCTGCAACAACAGTGAGGTTTGTTGGACTGGTTATTAAGGAGCAGGGGCAATGCAATGTTACTGCCTATTATTACTATGTTGGGGGCAATGTTACTGGCTATTACTAATGTGGGAGCAATGTTACTGGCTATTATTACTAATGTGGGAGCAATGTTACTGGCTATTATTAATAATGTGGGGGCAATGTTACTGGCTATGATTACTAATGTGGGGGCAATGTTACTGGCTATTATTACTAATGTGGGGACAATGTTACTGGCTATTATTACTAATGTGGGGGCAATGTTACTGGCTATTATTACTAGTGTGGGGGCAATGTTAAACTACTGGCTATTATTATTAGTGTGGGGGCAATGTTGCACTGGAACAGTGATGGTAATGACGAGTGGGGGGCAATGGTGGACATTACAGTGATGAGTGGGGGCAATGATGGACATTACAGTTATGAGTGGGGGCAATGGTGGACATTACATGGTTGACATAAAATTGTTCTTAAACTGCTGTTAACTTTATACAGTTGATATAAAATATTTTACTACAGTATTTGGTTCAGAATCTTTTTTTTCTAGATTTTCCTCCTTTAAAATTGGGTGCGTCTTATATTCCGGAGCGTCTTATACGGCGAAAAATACGGTAACTATATATTACAAATCTTCATGTCTACATAATCTGCACTCATCATAGAACAAATGTAGTTAACAGAAGATAAAAATGTTCTCTGAAAACACCAACCCCAGTAATCAAGATCATTTACAGAAGATATAACAATAATTACGGTATTGTGAATCTTGGGAATTGCATCCAGTAATTATAGAATAAATTAGAGTTTATCGATTTTATTTTTCAGTAAGTTTCTGTAAAATAGCCATGTGATGTTGATTTGTATATACATTGATTACAGCTTGTCAGTCAAAATAAATAAGTGTCAATATAATAACTTAGGGACAGTATAAAATAAATATGCTATTTAAATAAATATATAAATATTTAAGTAATACATAGCAAAAAAAATCATGCTAACATGTAACTATAGTTCTGCGTTCACACGCTGCAGAAAGTTTAACAAATCTGCAAGGAAAAGCTGGACATTCCTTTTTACTCGGTGAAAGTCACATTGATTGCACAGCTCCTACAAATAAAAAAAATAAATATGTCAGTCTTTTATTTCTACATACTGTTCATAATTTAGCCGTCAGACTAATTTGTTTGTATGGCAATAGAATTAATAAACCATGTTTTCAAAAACTGGACTAAGCACAGTCCACATGTGCAAATCCAAAGCCTTTATGCACATAACTCTTATAGCGATCTGATTCCACCTGACATGTATGATTCTCTGTGCAAGTTACAATGTTCAATAACTCAATAGATCTGACTTATCCTCCTCCCTTCACCTTCCGGGTATTCGATTCAGAAAATAGGACCATGTTTGCTGTGTTCTTTCTAGAAAACTGTTTGGTCTGTGAATGCTGTATCATGGGGGAGCTTTCTAAAGTTTATAAATATTGACCCAAAACCATTATAGTTCAGTCTGGAAGTGTTGGATACAATTAATTGGAGTGCTAACTGTAACTGTAGCTTTAAACAATCATTTAAACACGTTTCAGCACTGTTTTCTTGTTTATTCCTATGTAATTTCAACAGTGGGTATTTAAATAGTTTAAGTTAGAGATGTCACTTTACTATTTTTTTTTTTTGCTCTCACTGCTACCTGTAGTAGCGCCTCTGTAAATGGAGGCTTTATTTCAGCCATAAGTGCTAATACTGAAAATATAATGTGTCTGTACAACAAAGTCTACACGTCAGTGACCACAGCCTTGAGAGATACTTTGTGTGGTTACTTAAAACAGGAAGTTGCTCTCCCTAGAAAGCACAGCATTATAAGTAGATCTATAGCCTCCCAGTAGTTAACACAAAAGTACATCTGCATGTTTCTTAGTCCCCCTGCAAAGTCCCACAAATGCCTGCCAATGGCATCCGCCAATAAAGCTTCATGTGGTGGTGTGGGAAGCATCTTGCACTGCTCCTGAATTCTAGCAGTGGAACCACGCTTATGTAGGCTTTTCCTGTTTGCACATCAATGGGATTTTAAAAAGTTGCCAGCGGTGTGGCTATCGACTGATTCACAAGTTTGTACTGTGTTCTGTTTATTTTTATGAGGCTTGTATATCACATATTAACTGGATTTAGTATCGGTTTAGACTTCCATACAGGAGCCTTTAGTTGTGCTTTATGCAGGATGTACATTCACGCTATGTCTTTAAGACTGGGTTCACACTATCGCTGTATGCGGCCCACAGCAGGGGGCCATTACGTCCTTGTTCACTGTTTCAGGTCTGATTTCAGCCCAAATTTTTGGCTGAATTCACACCTGAAACTGACGAAAAGACGCACAGGGCTCCTGTGTAAATTCGCACCTGAGCCGCAGTGGAGATATGTGAACCGGCTCCATAGAGAGCCGGTCAAAACCTCCTGCTATGGCGAATTGGATGCGGGGAACCTACATCCAATTCGCAATAGTGTGAACCCAGCCTAAAGGTATTTTTTATGATTCGGTGTAGTGTCAGCTATTTACAAATACCCCAAATTATAAGAAGCTGTATCACACTGACCCCCGGTGAGGCTTTGAAATTGTGCTACTTCAGCGTGATTTCAAAGCCGCACATCAGTGCGATTTGCACTGCTGATTGCATTGTGACCTGCAACTTCATTTAACAGAAGTCTATACAAGTCGCAATGAAATCGGCAAAAAGTAGTGCAGGAACCTTTTTCATAATTACTGAAACATGAGTCGCGGCGATATGAACAGTTCCATTCCCGGCAGTGGGGTGCAACTTGTCATGCGATTTCAAACTGTCAATTTGCATGACAAGTGGCATTCGTGTGAACGGGGTCTTAGCATTTCAGTGATTACCAAGCGTTATCCTAGAACTGCAGCTTCATGCAAATAATTCTGCATTGTGTAAACTTATATCTCTATACTATACAGCAAAAAAGGTGAAATAAAATAATTTCAGTGCATACCAAACTTATCTCACAGCAACGCTTAATCTGTGTTTAACAAATCAAAATTAAATAAAGAATTCCTTCATTGTGCAAAAAAAAAATAATTGTGAAAATATTGAAGTATAAATCATTTAGAAATCTGCAAATAAAGTTCATACTCCATAATGTGAAACAAATATGTGAATGTAAACAACACCCAATCTTCCTCCACCAATGTGATGACGTGCTCAATACACCCCTATGGACTGAGGCTCACCAGATGCCAGATGATATTCAGCATATCCAGTAAATGAGGTAAGTCAGGTAGTTCTACCACACCTCACGGATCAGACGCCACCTCCAAACCAGATGTCCGTCAAGTAGATGATCCGACCACATATGGGAACACAATATTACCGCAAAGGTTTCTGGCTGACATTGCACACTGGATCAGCAACAGGATGACCCTTAACACCTCCATCTGTCTGATATCATGGCGGAGAAGAAGAACATCTGCTGGGGGATGCTCTGGTCCGGTCATGTGATCTCTCCAGCGACCGGCTTCAGGGGAAAGGAGACATCACTGACAATGGATGGAATGCCTGGGCAGTAATGTTACCCATAGGCCTCTGTTTTTCAGCTTTCCCTCCTCTCCCCTGAAGCCACTGCTGGGGACCAATCACATTACTAGATCAGACATTCTGAAAATAGGTAAGCATATTCCTTTCACAGGTTAGTTAGAATAGAAGTTAGAAGATGGATGAGAGCAGGCTTAAGCATAGTTGGGCAATAGCCTGCAATTTCACTTTTAATTGAGGGGAAAAAAAATAAGTTGTCACCAGACCAAGAACAGAGGAGAAATATTTCAACTGGGACACTTGTTGCACTGACCATCATCAGAGAGTGGACTTCCTTCACTTTGGAGAAACCTTTTCACTTCCTGTCATTGAGACAGGAAGTGAAAACTCCCCAATGAGACAGAGACAATTGCCAAAATAAGAGAGTTTAAACTGTTTCTTACTTTATCTAAAACTAAAGAAAAAAAAAGTTTAGGCTGTACATATATTTTAGGATATTTATATATGTTGGAGAACAAAGTACAATAACCTGCTGTTAATGTAACAAAGAAAGTCAGGATTGTCTAGCTTGCTTTGTAAAAAGGTTAAAGATAATTACCATTGGTATGACTTCTTGCTGTAAAGTTTTTTCCTGAAAGTATGAAAGAAACAAGTTACCTTTGAGAATCTGGGACAAGACATTTTAGAGCTAATATTATGCTTGCTCAGTGAATTATTTCCATTTCCCAGTGGGCCCTAATTGAAAACTGATTATGTCTCACCTGAACTCAAGTAAGTGACCTGTTATTGTGCAGCTGATGCTTTATCTGTGATTAACGCTATGTTTAAACTTAGGGGTGGTCGAAATTATAGGAACATGGCACCACAGCATCCTGGATTAAAGGTCAGTGAACATCCTTGTAGCTGAATTATCTGACCTAACATTCTGTTTTGGGATATACAGAGAAAGAAGGGGCAAAAACCAAAGTCTCCTTTCTGAAAAAGTGCTTCTATTTTACCACGTAAGACTAAAAACGTTGCATTACAATGGGGCCATGCTCAAGATCTCTCCTGTGGAAATGGTTGTGAAAAGTATACAGGTGGAAGGTGCGATTGTCAAAAGAGGAACCTAAAACATGCTGGTGGCAGCAGCAGTGGGAGTAACTAAAAAGTTAAGCTCATGATTTATTACAGAGGTACTAGAAGGCAGTAGTAAGGCCAGTTGGGTAAGCAAATCTTGGAATATGAGTATAGCTTGAAAATTTCATTGTGAAAGACTTTAAGTTGGCCCTATACATGTTTTAGAAAACCATTTGGCACCTTGGAAGTGAAGGCAGAACCATGGGAAGCATGTGCTAAATGAGAGCTTATTACTCTTGAGCATAGGAAGGAGAACAGCAGTAAACTGTAAACTCAAAGACTGTGATCTCCTAGTGGAGGAAACCTTTATGTGGAAGCCATAATCAAAGCTTAAGTTACTGTGGTGGTTGTGTATCTCTATAGTGGCGAGGCTATAGGAGTTTATCAACTATGTCTAGAGTTGGACAATGGGTAGCTTGGCTAACATATTTAAATATTACATTAAAATTGACCAAAGTGTGTATTACAACTATTGGAGTATCCTACTTATCAGGTTTCCAGGAAAGTTTATGTTATGGTACTGGGAAGGAGAGGACCACCCAACGGCTATACTTCAGCATTCAGGAGAATAATGCAATGTTTTTAAATGAGGCTGCTTGTGAGGGTACATGAAAATATGTTAGTATAATCTAAATTCCATTCTTATGGCCGTGAAGGAGCAGGGAATGAAAAAACAACCCAGTCAGATTTTTTTCCATCTGTATTTGGTTGGGAAAATTTCACTTCCTGTTCCTGAGCGTCAATAAGGATAAGGAATAAATCTTTCCACTGTGAGGGGGAATCCCCTTAATGATGGTTCTCTGAATAGATGTTTCCATTGGACAATTTTCCTTCTAGTCCTGTTGCAGTAACAACTGTCAAATTTTGGATTTCTTATCACATTCTGTCCTGCTAATAATTGTCAATAATACAAATACAGTGAGTCACCCCAGCGGGGACACAGACAGCAGCTACAATTCTGTCAGAGGTTCCCTCACCTAGAAATATACTACAAAACCACACTATTAACACAGTTCTTGAATTGGATATTTCATCCTAAAGACAAACTGTGAATCGTGTAGAATCTGCATTGACCTCACTACCATGGGTCCTTCCAAAGAGTTTTCCTCCCTCTGCCACCTTTTCAATCTGCATATCTTCCCTGCTACAAGTGTGGGCTGCATTGCTGAGAAAGCCTCAAATTTCCTTGTACGTATCCTATGACTCCTACCATGGGTAACTCGGCTTTCTCTTCATGCTATAAACCTACCACATTTTTGAGGTGCTAACATGGGAATCTAACCACACTCTGCAAAGCCTTGCAAGCTGGCTATCTGGAACCCTTTCACCGTTTTTGGCAGCTGATCAGGTTTGGCAATGAATAAGCACTGTTGTTAAGTGTGAAACGCGTCTGCTTTTGACCTGGTTCATCCATGCTAATTTGATGCTTCAATAAAGCAAGATACTTTGCCGGACTTCCTTTGAGGTGCAGTCGTTCCTTTTTCTCATTGCTAGGCGGAGACGAGCCTTGGCTAGCACTCATTGGGGTCCGCCCTGTCAGAACCCATTCACCTGGAGCAGCGGTACTCACCTCTCTATCCCCCCTTCCAGGTCATTGCCTTCATTACCTCCAATTGAAATGCTTTATCTCTCACCCCTACCCACATTATTTTCCCACTGTAGGCTATACTCATATCTCAGTAATATTACTCCTTGCATTATTTCTCAGCAGGAAGAGGGACCTATACTCGCATTTCACTGATGAGGACCTCCAAATATCATTTATAGTAATGCACAAACTAAGAACTATATATTACTTGAACTAGGGTATAGGTGACCTGTCCTCATGCATAAAATATTTCCTTCAGTACCCGATTACTCTTGGCGATGTCTGACAGAGTCCTGACCCTGGATCTTACCCTTCTGTACAAAGATCTTTATGATATATAAACAGCTAACGGGTCTTTCTGTTAAGGGAACACCTGAAATCGCTCTTCTTTCTATATTCCAGGGATCAATCTCGAATGAGGTCAGTTGAGATGTATTAAGGGAGTTATTTTAATTACCTGTCTTATTTTACAATGTGATTCCTGTCAAAATTTTCAATTTACAGATGTAAGTATTGCAACGGTTTGGACATGGATATTTTAATATTTCATGTCATTGATGTATATTTTATCTCAACCCAAAAAGGCCTGTATTTCTCTTCTCCTCAATAGACACCTCATAGACAGACAATTATTGCCAGGTAAAAGCTAGAGATATGTTAAGGAACGGTAATATGGATGATGATTTGTATGATTCTATCCATTTTAGTTCTGATTGTCTTGAGAAAGCTTGCAGATTGTAAAACGGTTGTTGGCAGGATGGATTTGAGCAGTTTTAAAAATATGCAGTTTATTGCTACAGATTAATTAAAGAAGAGTGGGTGAAGCTGGGAGTGCATTTGTGAGATTTTATTTTGTATATAATTCCCAGATTAGGGAATTCCAATATTCCTGTCTTGACCCAGATCTCAGATTGGGTGTACCTGGCCAGCAATCTATTAAGTGCTGTGCAGGATTACTGTGTATATACTATAGACATTTGAAGACAAAAGTCCCTCTGTAATCCTATCACCGTAACTAGTAGTGGAACAGCACTGTAGCCATACCATAGAACTATTGAGATTAACATATGAAAGTAAGTTTACATTTTGCAAATAATTTTTTGCAGCCTGACTGTTTAGAATGCCCCAACACCGAAAGTACAGAAATTAAATGAAAGAGAAAAAGGTTTGGCCACACCACAGATTTTTCATGCAAAGAACGGCTGACCCTCATATGTGACTTAGATCAAGACTGTGGCTTTACACACATTAATTATGATTTCTATACACCATACACAAGGAAATTTACATAACATGAGTTAACATTCATGGGTCCATTCATAGATTCAAATGTAACTTCTATATGCATAAAATAAATTAGATTCCTGCATATATGATTGTCTAGTCATATATTGCAACCTGCAGTATTGTAAAGTAGTTCTAGAAGTCTATAAGGGACATTTATCAAGCAAATTAGCAGAACACTTGGATCCAAATCAAGCTCATCTAAAGTATATGAAAGATATGTGTATTTGCAACCCCTGGGCCTATAACTCTGGGCAGCACAGGCAGTTTTGCACAGATCGGCAACAGATTTGACACTGTTGGTGAGAGTTTTTCCCTCTAAACACAAGCAAAATGAAGAAGTGGTCTGGGCCAGGTTTTATATTGTCACAATGCTACTTTAGAGCAGCAGAGTAAAGAATATACAGTCCCTTGAAAAAGTATTCACACCCCTTGAAATTTTCCAAATTTTGTCATGTTACAATCAAAAATGTAAATCTATTGTATTGGGATTTTATGTGATAGACCAACACAAAGTGGCACATAATTGTGAAGTGGAAGGAAAATGATAAATGGTTTTCAACATTTTTTACACATAAATATGTGAAAAGTGTGGCGTGCATTTGTATTCACCCCCGTTTACCCTGATACCCCTAACTAAAATCTATTGGAACCAATTGCCTTCAGAAGTCACCTAATTAGTGTATAGAGTCCACCTGTGTGTAATTTAATCTCAGTATAAACACAGCTGTTCTGTGAAGACCTGTTAGAGAACCTTAGTGAACAAACAGCATCATAAAGGCCAAGGAACACACCAGACAGGTTAGGGATAAAGCTGTGGAAAAGTTTAACGCAGGGTTAGGTTATAAAAAAAAATATCCCAAGCTTCGAACATCTCATTGAGCACTGTTCCATCCACCCTGACACCCCTAACTAAAATCTGTTGGAACCAATTGCCTTCAGAAGTCACCTAATTAGTAAATAGAGTCCACCTGTGGGTAATTTAATCTCAGTATAAATACAGCTGTTCTGTGAAGCCCTCAGAGGTTTGTTAGAGAACCTTAGTGAACAAACAGCATCATGAAGGCCAAGGACCACGCCAGACAGGTCTGGGATAAAGTTGTGGAGAAGTTTAAAGCAGGGTTAGCTTATAAAAAAATATCCCAAGATTTGAACATCTTACATTGCACTGTTCAATCCATCAACCGAAAATGGAAAGAGTATGGCACAACTGCAAACCTACCAAGACACAGCCGTCATCCTAAACCAACAGGCTGGGCAAGGGGAGCATTAATCAGAGAAGCAGACAAGAGGCCCATGGTAACTCTGGAGGAGCTGCAGAGATCTACAGCTCAGGTGGGAGAATCTGTCCACAGGACAACTATTAATCGTGCACTCCACAAAACTGGCCTTTATGGAAGAGTGACAAGAAAAAAGCCATTGTTGAAAGAAAGCCATAAGAAGTAATGTTTGCAGTTTGCAAAAAGCCATGTGGGGGACACAACAAACACGTGGAAGAAGGTGCTCTGGTCAGATGAGACCAAAATTTAATTTTTTGGCCTAAAAGCAAAATGCTATGTGTGGTGGAAAATTAACACTGGCTATCACCCCAAACACACCATGTAACACTTTGTGTTGGTCTATCACATAAAATCCCAATAAAATAAATTTACGTTTTTGGTTGTAACATGACAAAATGTGCAAAATTTTAAGGAGTATGAATACTTTTTCAAAGCATTGTATGAATTAAGTTACAGTCTTATAGTAAATATGTCTTGTGTTCCTCCTTAGTATTATCTTGCTGTGCCACAGAATTGATTAATGTTTTATGTATTGCTTTTTTGTGTGAATAAGCCTTTTTTTATCTTATATGTATTGCTTATTGTCTCATTTTGTATGCATGCATGCAAGGAAGGAAGACTTGTTACATTTATGAGGTCAGCTATAGAATAGAGAGCACAATCATTGCAAAATAACTAAAAAGGAAGTAGTTTGGCTAGTACTAGCAAAATGTTCTCTTACCAAATAAGCACGTATATTTGTATTAATGTCTTCAACAGTTTTCCTTTGATTTATTTGTTTTTTAAATTTAAGATCACGGCGTATACGTTCCAGCGAGTCAACAACACAGGCGAGAGCATTCAATGAGCAGTTTACCTAAAAGCACAATTATGATTAATGAACAGTCATTTTAAAGTATATATTGAAATACTGCAATTGACTAATGCTACTGTATAAATTCAGAACCCTATCTTTGTGTGCAATGACATACTGCACTAAAAAAGTACAGATGTTCTAGGTATTCTTTTCAACTATCCATATACTGTGAAATAAAAAGGAGGAATTTTTGACAGCTGTTGACAACAAGATTTGTGCTTCTTTTAGACATTGAAAAAAATCAAGCCAATTGACCATAGATATACCAGCATGGAATATTGCTGGGTCACTTACATTAAAGTTTAAATATATGGTCAGGAAATTATTTATTTTTGAAGAACAAATGTTCTGAGTATACATGATGTACGTTTTGGCTATTGATACAGTCATGCTAAAAAATAAAACATTTTAAAATCTGTCCCTGAAAAAAAAAAGTGTACAATACCTTAGGGTAGACCACAAAAGACATAGTGGAGTTGTTTTACTAAAACTGGAGAATGCAAAATCTGGTGCAGCTCTGCATAGAAACCAATCAGCTTCTAGGTTTTTTTGGTCAAAGCTTATTTGAACAAGCTGAAGTTAGAAGCTGATTGGCTAGCATGCACAGCTGCACTGGATTTTGCACTCTCCGGTTTTAGTAAATTAATCCCAATGTGCGAAAGTGAGACATCCCTGAAATGTGAAGAAAAAAAAAAAATGCTATGGAACTCAAATGGCCTTTAAAAAGAAAATTGCATGGTAGCTCAAGTGGTTAATGAAGAGATAGATATAAAAAAGTATATGATTATGTGTATGGCCAACTTCCGTGCTACAATAGAGCAAAATACTACAGTGCTTTAATAGAACCTTTGTCTCTGATAAGCGAATGAACATCAGAGTATACTTTCATTCACAGTTTAACAAAAAAACAACATGCCAAACCACAAGTTCCTCAAAGCACTGGGCTTGCTCACATACACTTGCAGAGTTCAAGTATTTTGATTTTATAAGCCTGTTAGAATTCTGAGAATATGTAAAGGGCGATACTATCCTAGGTAACTGTACTTCAATACATAATTTGTTCAAAAAGGAAATTAATTTAATAGGTTTAGCTTAAAAACAAAAAAACTATTATGGAACAATGTTACAGTATAGAAAAATGGAGATACCAAGATGGATAGATTCAAATATCTATATATATATTTGTATAACCATGCATGCAACCAAGCAGAAATAACAGCAATTCCAGTACAAATATTATTAAGGGCAAAGACAATGTAAAATTAAAATTACTTTATCAGCCTGACTAATCTCTTTAGGATTAAGGTAAGAATACATATTCTGGGCAAGGCAAGCAAAAAATAAAGACTTACTGGAATGTTTTGTGGCATTCTGTATTCTGCAGTAGTCAGTTTTATCTAGGAACATCAAAATAAAAGATTTAATACATTTAAGAACTATATATATATATATCATATGATATATACTGGTACAAATCCATAAAAATACAAAAAGTTGCAAAAATGTACTTACACCGATATTGATTGATTCTTTCAATGCTTTGACATCTTCAATTGCAGCGGTCAGAATATTAATTCGGTTGTCAGCAGCACCTGAGGACTCTTGTGAAAAGAGAAGCAAAGTTACCACCAGCAAACCAAATGCTTGAATCTTGCACATTGTGATTAAGTATCCAGTTAATCAGCTTGCAGCTACTATGCAAATAATGCTTACATGATAAATGCAGGTACTAAAGGAGAATTTATATGAATATTTGTGGAAATAAAACGTGAGGGTGGGAAGAGAAAGTTTAGATATTACAAGTAGTTGTAGACAGCTGTAAATGTGAGGCCATACATGTTACTTTCCTTCCCCTCCTTGATGACTCTTTGGAATTTCTTCTCAAGTTTTAGCAGCACAGAATGGATGTAGGTGAAATCCCTCATGGTTATTAGTAACCCACACTAACAGTCTTCAACTTTTCTTTTCTAATGCGTGACGTTTCTGTGAGGCAGTTTTTCCCCCTTGTTCCATGTGCCTCCAGGCATAGGGCTATAAAAAAAAATATTAATTTACCTAATCGTTTCCTTATTATTTGTAATGCAAAAATAATGCGTGTAAAATTCAAAAACAGACACACTACTATTCTAATAAGGTTGAAGAGAATACCTCTGAAACAACTTGTCTAACAGGAAATGCTTATTTCCTGTTCAAGAGAGGCTTTTCCACTCTATATAGACAATGTGGAGTTACTTAGAAAAGGACCATTGCAATCTTTTTATTCACACTTACAAAAAAGTGGACCTGTCTATAAAAACCACACATCATATGTACCCCAGTAGGCACATCAGCATGGTTAACAAAAAAAAGACAAAAAAATTGTTCCATAGTGTTACAGCACAAATGCCAAGTTCTCTGGCTGCAGGGATGTTGTGAATGTTTGACATCATTAGAGACTACAGTATCTATAGTTTTTAACTATTTTATAATATTTACATTTAGATGATCTTGATGGTCACATGAATATTAAAAAAAAAATAAAAAAAATAAAGGGTTCTAGTTTATCTTTGACCCTGTTGCTACCAGAGCTGTTGTGGTTTGTGTTTTTTTTTACAGACATGCTTAACAAATCATTTTAGCCCTGAAGATTACATAAAACCCCCAACATTTTATATATTTTCTGAAAGCAGATACCCTAAAGAATAAAATAGTGGTAGTTCCAATTTTTTATGTCACACAATATTACCTAGGGCAGGGTATGCAACCAGTAGACCTCCAGCTGTTGTGGAACTACATTTCCCATGAGGTATTGCAAGGCTGGCAGTTACAATTACTCCCAGAGGCATGATGGGACTTGTAGTTCTGCAACAGCTGGAGGGCCCCAGGTTGCCTATCCTTGACCCTAGGGCCTATGAAACCAAAATGTCAGTAAAAAATACACTAAAGTAAATTTTACGGCGCACAAATTTACCCAATATTTTGGTATAATCTTAAAGAGGAGGTTGCAGTAAATGGATACCCAACATGTCAAACCTTAAATTTGCTTGCGCTCATGAAATGGTGACAAACTTCAGTACCCTATATTTTCCTTAGGCTACACTTTAACCTCTTAAGGACTGAGCCTCTTTTTGAGATTCAGTGTTTACAAGTTAAAAACATTTTTTTTGCTATAAAATGACTTAGAACCCCCAAACATTATATATTTTTTTCAAACACCCCAGAGAATAATATGGCGGTCGTTGCAATACTTTATGTCACACCGTATTTGTGCAGAAGTCTTAGAAACGTAAATTTTTGGGAAAAAAACACTTTTTTGAGTTAAAAAATAAGACAACAGTAAAGTTAGCCCAATTTATTTATATATTGTGAAAGATAATGTTACCCCAAGTAAATTGATACCCAACATGTCATGCTTCAAAATTGTGCCCGCTTGTGGAATGGCGACAAACTTTGGCACTTCGAAAATTTTCATCGGCAACATTTAACATTTTCTACAGGTTACCAGTTTTGAGTTACAGAGGAGGTCTAGTGCTAGAATTATTGCACTCACTCTAACTTTCGCGGCGATACCTCACATGTGTGGTTTGAACCATTTTCATATGTGGGCGGAACATACGTATGCGTTCACTTCTGCACGCGAGCTTTGCCGGACCGGGCACTTTCCATTTTTTTTGTTCTTATTTATTTTATTTTTTATTTTTACACTGTCCTTTTAAAAAAAAGTTTTTTTGATCACTTTTATTCCTATTACAGGAAATGTAAACATGCCTTGTAATAGAAAAAAGCATGGCAGGACCTCTTAAATATGAGATCTGAGGTCAAAAAGAACTCAGATCTCAAATTTACACATAAATGCAATAAAAAAATAAATAAATGTAATTTGAAAAAATTCTCCTTTAAGAGCTATGGTCGGAAGTGACGTTTGACGCTGCTTCCACCCTTCAATGCTATGGAGCCGAGTGGGCAGCATCTTCAGCTCACTCGGCATCCAGGCAGTGGGGGGAGCAAACCCGATCGTCTCCGCTGCTACCGACGGGTCCGGTAAGTGGTGGAGACCACGGGAAAGTGCCAGGAGGGGGTGGGCACCTCTCTTGCCCCTGATAAAAGTGATCTCGCCGTGAATCCGCCACAGAGACCACTTTTATCTGAAAGCCGGCTGACCGCCCTTTAAAAATTTTTTATAGCAACGGTATGCAACGCCAAAGTACTGCTGTATAATGACGGTGGGTGGTCCAGAAATGGTTAAAAACCCCCTATAGGTCATCAGTTTAGTGTTATGGAGGAGGTCTGGTGCTAAAAGTATTGCTCTCATTCCGCTGTGCGTAGTGATATGTAACGTGTATGGCAATTAACGTTTTCATGCCTAAGCACTCCGATGTGTTCATACGTGTGTATATTTGGGGGGAGGAGGGGGTTTTATATGCCTGGGTGTAACTTACTATTAATTAAAAACAGAGCCCGGGATACATGGCGGGGGAGCACCATTACGGGGGGGGGGTGGGATGTGGAAGCAATCACCTGACAGACAGGAGCCTGCTTGTCAGATTTACGCTCAATCCCAATATCTGTACTCACTAGGAATTAGTGTAAACCAAAACAGACCCCCCAACCCCGTTGTCAGGTACATACGACATATAGACCTGCCAGCAAAAGGGTTAAATGTTAGCCTTGAATGCAGAGCGCTTTTGGGGAAACCAGTCAGGCATTTTGTTTTGCCTAAACCCACACAGACCTGCATATTTTTTTTTTTGCATTTTGTTCATGCATTTATTACTTATTTTTACCCAAACAACCAACGATACACGCAAGGGAGGTATCAGGACTTTAAAGGATGTGGGGTTTTCACTAAGGTGAGCACAGACACAATTGGAGTAAAAACTATTTTTTATTGTACAAAAGGTATAAAAACATGATTTAAAAATATATAGCAATAAAGATAGATATATAAATATATAAAACTTCCAAAAGATATACAACCATATATTCATAACAGTGATTGATTGTTACAGTTGTGTTACAAAGCTGATTTCCACTTCATATTATGCATATATTCCAACGTGTTTTGCTGAGTATTTCTGCTTCTTCAGGGAATTATTATGTATCTACTTGCATGATTTATACTTGTTACCCATTTTTAAAAAAAAAACACATACAATTACATAGTTAGTCAGGTTGAAAAAAGACACAAGTCCATCTAGTTCAACCAAAAAACAAAAAGAAAAACAGAAAAATTATATATAATCATACAGTCACTTATACAATCATTCACCCACAGTTGTAAGGCAAAAAACCCCCAGCAAAGCATGATCCAATTTGCTATAGCGGGGGAAAAAATTCCTTCCTAATCCCCCGAGATCGGATTCACCCTGGATCAACTTTACCTAAAAATGTTAGTACCCAGTTATATTATTTACATTAAGGAAAGAATCCAGGCCTTTTTAAAGCAATCTACCGTGCTGGCCAAAACTACCTCTGGGGGAGTCTATTCCACATTTTCACAGCTCTAACTGTGAAGAAACCATTCCGTGTTTGGAGATGAAATCTTTTTTCCTCTAGACGTAAAGAGTGCCCCCTTGTCCTCTGTAATGACCTTAAAGTAAATAACTCCACACCAAGTTCACTATATGGACCACTTATGTATTTGTACATGTTGATCATATCCCCCCTTAATCTCCTCTCTTCACGAGAGAATAAATTCAGCTCCTCTAATCTTTCCTCATAGCTGAGCTCCTCCATGCCTCTTATTAGTTTGGTTGCCCTTCTCTGCACTTTCTCCAGTGCCCCGATATCCTTTTTGAGAACTGGTGCCCAAAACTGAACTGCATATTCCAGATGAGGTCTTACTAATGTTTTGTACAGGGGCAAAATTATGTCTCTATCTCTGGAGTCCATACCTCTCTTAATACAAGAAAGGATTTAGCTTGCTTTGGAAGCTGCAGCTTGGGATTGCATGCCATTATTAAGCTTATGATCTACCAAAACCCCCAGATCCTTCTCCACAATGGATTTCCCCAGTTGTACTCCCCCTAGTATGCATGATGCATGCATATTGTTAGCCCTCAAATGCATAACTTTACATTTATCAATATTAAACCTCATTTGCCACATAGTCGCCCAATTAGACAGTGCATTGAGGTCTGCTTGTAAGTTGGAGACATCCTGTAAGGACATTATTCCACTGCGTAGCTTGGTGTCATCTGCAAACACCGAAATAGTACTTTTAATCCTAGACCCTATATCATTTATAAATATATTGAAAAGTAAGGGTCCCAACACTAAACCTTGGCTTGCCTGCATGGTGTGCTTGCATGTTATACCTGTGCATTATGCGTGGACATAACAAATAGATGCAACATAACATGCCTCGTTTATCACACATGACAGCTCAGAGGGCCACGGACGCGGTGAGAAAACATAGAATATCCCCTATATCACTGGCACACATTTCAAACCATTCAAAACCAAAATGTCCAACAGACAGTCAAAGATACACACCTATCCATGAGCGAAGATGATATTAACCACCTCCGGCAACGCCCACCATGGTAATCCTAAAAACACTGATAACACTAAAGATCTGTTATTAGTGGCAGGGTTCCATGTCGGATTACAAACTCGCAATAGGGACATGTAATTAGCCAGACAGGTATACATTTTCTGGTACAAGTTACGCTATCTTACCTCCAGTAGACTTATAGCGATCTAGACCCAGTGGTGACGGATGAGCTCAGACAAGTTACCCATCAACAACTACAGAGTCAAATCCATTCCAACCCCCACACAGTGTGACAATCAAGGCAAGTTATCCTGTGACAGCCTCATTTCATACAAACTCACTGTACCTAACCGTCACCTGCAATTCCGAGTAAGGACAGGCTGGTCCTTCAACCCAGGCATTTGGTAAGGTTCCGTTGCAAGGAGCCACTGGTTCCGCTCACCTTTCCCTAACCCCACCCCTTAAAGTTGACCCTAGTAGCCACTGAATCACTGTGTGCAGGCCTCCCCCTTTTTCTTAAACATGCCCAACTTGAATAACACCCACCACATGCCCCAGCTCAAAATACTCTCTATCAACGCCCGTGGACTCAACATACCCAAAAAAAGATCACAACTACTAGAACTCCTATGCAAGGCAAAAATGGATATAGTGTTTCTGCAAGAAACTCATTCCCGAGCCGACCATATTTATAAGTTACAGAACCATTTCTTTCCTACAGCCTACCACGCACCCAATGAGATAGCCAAGTCTAAGGGGGTCTCAATCCTTATTTCTAAAAATTGTCCATTACAAATCCAGGACACGAGACACGATTCAATGGGCAGATATATCTTTCTCAAAGGTACTCTATACAATAGAAAGATCACTCTGGCAAATTGATATGCCCCCAACCAACGCCAAGTACCCTATTTTAAGAACACTATGCAACAACTCACGGAGTTTTACTCTGGCATACTGATTGTGGGTGGGGATTTCAACGTGGCCCTTACTCCCACACTAGACTCATCGACAAGGACAACCACACTACCATACAGGGCGCTCAGATCAATCAAGACAACACTCACCAATCTTATTCTCCACGACGCATGGCGCATGCTCTACCCCAACACCAGAGACTATACTTTCTTCTCCGCTCCCCACCAGAAATACACTAGACTAGACTACTTCTTTATCTCACAAACAGATTTGGCCCTGATTAAAACCACAATGATAGAACCCATGATCCTCTCGGATCACAACCCCATTCCTATAACCTTGACCCTACCATCCGGACCTACTTGATCCCCTACCTGGCGACTGGACAATTCCATACTGCATGACCTGGCATATGTACAGAAACGTAAGGACTGCCTGACCCAATACTTCAAGGATAATGTAAGGGATGACATAACCCCACTAAGTTGCTGGGCCGCACATAAATGCGTTATCAGGGGGATACTCATCTCCATAGCGGCCACACGGAAAAAGACGAAAAACGCACAAATAAAACAGCTCTTCGCCCGCATCAACACGCTAGAAAAGGCTCACAAACAATCGGTGGCCGTAGACACCTTAACTGAACTAATGCGGGTAAGAGAAGAACTACGTGAGGAATTAGGGAAAACTCGGAAACGTAAATATATAGTAAACAAACTATTTTATGAGTTCAGCAATAAATCAGGGAAAATGCTCGCAAGGGCCCTGCAGACCAAAAAAGCAATCAACACAATTCATTCCATAACAGACCAAAAGGGCAAACAAATCACTACATCAGAGGACATTGCTGAACAGTTCCGACTATACTATCAGAAATTATATAATCTACAGACCCCGACTGACCCACACCAAAACTTGGATAGGAAACAAGCGATAGAGGACTTTCTGAAACAATATAGCCCCCCACCAATCTCGCCCGAGGAGGCCACTGACATAGATGGCCCAATCACCGACACTGAAGTCAGAACGGCGCTTAAACAACTAAAAGTAGGCAAAAGTCCTGGGCCTGACAGCTTAACAGTTAACTGTTACAAGTCCTTTACGGACATTTTGACCCCACACTTTCTAACAGCATTTAACTCCCTTCCTTCTTCCCCGAGCAAATGTCAGGAGATACTGGAAGCACACGTAACTGTGATTCCAAAACCAGGCAGAGATATCTCAGTGGTAGCCAATTACAGACCAATCTCACTCCTGAACGTTGACATTAAACTATATGCAAAAATTCTAGCGAATCGATTACTACCCTTACTCCCAAAAATAGTATCATTAGATCAAGCAGGATTTGTACCGGGTCGGGAGACTAGGGATAACACCCTAAAAGCCATTAATATACATCATTGGCTGACTACCTCGGCCAATCCCGGATTCTTTCTATCACTCGATGCGGAGAAGGCGTTTGATAGAGTGGCCTGGGACTTCATGGCAGCGGCCTTGAGGTCTTTAGGTCTGGGGGTTCGCATGCTTAACTATATTTTAGCGCTTTACTCATCCCCAACAGCAAGGATACGAGTCAATGGCCGCTTGTCGGACGCCTTCTCCGTGTCGAACGGCACTCGCCAGGGCTGCCCACTATCCTCACTGGTGTTTATACTCACCTTAGAACCCCTACTCTGGAGACTCAGGGCAAACACGGACATCAAGGGAGTCGTAATTAAAGGGAAACAATACAAACTTGCCGCATACGCAGATGACGTCCTACTCTTCCTCACAGAACCCATCACCACAATACCCAACCTGCTCACGGACCTCTCCCACTTTCACTACCTTTCCAACCTACAAATTAATTACGCCAAATCTAATGCGATCAATGTTTCCCTCCCCCCAGCTCTGTTACAACAGTGCCAAACCAACTTCGCATTCAGATGGGATCCCCACGCTATTACCTATCTTGGCATTCAAATCCCTGTTAAGCTGGGAGAACTATATGCGCAAAATTATCCCCCAATCTTAGAATCCATCCAAAAAGACCTACTTAGGTGGGCCAAAGGCCCCTCTCCTGGTTCAGAAGGGCGGTTGTCATTAAGATGACGATTCTTCCTCTGCTTCTATATCTTTTTCAGACAGTACCACTTAAACTGCCCCAAATATTCTTCACTAAGTATAGGCGGATGTGCAGGAATTTTCTCCCCGGCCACCCCCGTATAAAATGGGAGAAACTCACATGCCCTATAATGAAGGGAGGAATCGGCCTCCTGGATATGCAAAAATACTACTGGGCATCCCAGTTGAGAAGAATTGTCGATTGGCATATCCATGCTAAAACAAAAGACTGGGTCGGGTTGGAGGGGTCCTTTACACACATACCAATTCAACATTTACCATGGATACACCCAAACAAAACCCCCAGAAACAGCAAGAATCATCCCTTAATTCGCCCTACGTTGCAAACCTTTGTGACCCTGAGCAGAAAACTAAACCTTGCCTCGTACCCAGGACCATTGACCCCATTGGACCAAAATCCAGATCTCCCCCTTGGCCTGGCACACTCTACACTACAAGCAGGGGAACCCATTAGGGCTGATTCTCTGTTCAAACAAGGCAAAATTATCAATTACCACAAGGTCACATTTCCCAGAACTTAAGCTGAACTTTTTTAGATATTGGAAAATCGTACATTTTCTGACATCCACCAATCCAAACACGAACTGGTACAGGGCACGCACAACATTTGAGGAGACCTGCGTAGACTCAGAATCACAGAGGCACCTTATTTCACGGATATACGGTATGCTGTTTGCAAATGCAGACCCGAAAGAACACCCTGCCATCTTAAAATGGGAAAAGGAATTACACACAGTCATACCAATAGAGGACTGGGAACGCATTTTCTTTCACATACACAAGGGATCAATAAATGTATCCATCCAGGAGAGTAGTTTCAAACTTTACTCACGTTGGTATAAAACCCCCAATAAAGTAAATAAATATCATGCGAATGTATCCCCACTCTGCTGGAGATGTAATGAAGCCATTGGGACGATGCTCCACATATGGTGGGAGTGCCCCCTTATCAAATCCTTTTGGGAAGAAGTACATAGCTACATAATTAGAATCACCAGTTACACCCCAGACTACACGCCAGCGCAATACCTACTCCATCACACATCCATAGCACAATCTGCATACAAACAATCTCTCATCTTTCACCTCATAAACGTGGCCAAAATGTGCATCCCCAAACGATGGCGAGATAAAAGTCCCCCAACAATAGGGGAATGGCTCATTAGAGTCAAACAAATAGCAGAAATGGAAGACTTAGTCCATCAGGCAAGAGAAACACCAAACAAATTTCACAAAACATGGGCATGTTGGATACACTTTACTAACACCACAGAATTTGTTGCAATCATGAACTCCTAGACCAGAAGACTTCCTGTATTATAAATTATTTAACAGATCATTCCTATTGACACGAGCAGCACATAGTGATCTGTGGCCTACCCTCCTCTCTCTCTCCCTACCCCCCCACATAACCTATCTCCACCTCTTTCCCTGACCCCCTTTCCTTTATACCCCTTAAGATAAAACACAACCAGAGAACTGACCCTATAAAACTATATCTTGAATGTATGTTTTGATATTAAACAAATGGCTGTGGTTTTACAAAGGGATTGTATCCACTTAGAATACCCCACTGGTAGTCTAACCCATTGTTGGGATTTGAATGCATAAGCGAGCATTTCGTTTCAGGAGGGTGTCGGTCAGTATGTATTTTAATAACATTTGTCAAAAATATTTTAATCCTGTGTTTTCTATAATGAAATAAATAATATTTTTTGACACAATTCTTTGTATTACAATAATTTTATGTATGACTGGCTGTGGGAGGACTTT
>BLSH010139742.1:1883512-1896337 GCA_018402905.1 Glandirana rugosa | reverse complement strand
TGTTTAAAAAATAGTAAAACAAGGGTGTGTATCTCGAAAGAAAACCACCATAAACTAGTGGGGACGCCAAAAATAAAAAATACGATGTTTATTTTTTTCTGGTTTTTAAACCTTTTTTTTTTTAAGACAAAGACAGTGTTTTGAAACATTTATTCATGTAAAAGAGGTAGTGACTACCCGTGACTACTCCGATGTGACTGCCCGTGACTACTCCGTCATGACTGACCGTGGCTACTCCGCCGTGTCTACTACCCCGTGAAGATACGTCGTTACTACTCGCGACAATCCGTCCCGGCAGAATGGCTCGCCCGTGTGGACCCGTACCGGGTCCCCGGGGTTCACGAGTACCCCGGCCAGGTCCCAGGACAGAGAATGCAATTGTGGGACACCCTAGATGGGGCCCCATGAGCACTTGGGGCCCCTGGGCCATGCCCAGGTGTGCCCGCTCGGTAAGACGGCCCTGCCTAACAGCGCTCATCATTGCTGCATAGAAGTGCCCCATCATCTGTGCCGCCTCATCGGTGCCA
Source organism: Glandirana rugosa (assembly GCA_018402905.1). Lineage (NCBI taxonomy): Eukaryota > Metazoa > Chordata > Amphibia > Anura > Ranidae > Glandirana > Glandirana rugosa. The sequence goes on along the minus strand of BLSH010139742.1, from coordinate 1,895,810 downwards.
GTCAGTACTGCCTCATCAGTGCCCGTCAGTGTAGCCTCATCAGTGCCCATCAGTGATGGAGAAAATGTACTTATTTACAAAGTTTTGTGACAGAAACAGAATTTTTTTTTTTCCAAATTTTTGGTCTTTTTTTATTTGTAGCATAAAAAATAAAAACCGCAGGGGTGATCAAATACCACCAAAAGAAAGCTCTATGTGTGGGAACAAAATGATAAAAAATTTGTTTGGGAACAGCATTGCACGACCGTGCAATTGTCATCCAAAGCGCAACAGCACTAAAAGCTGAAAATTGGTCTGGTAGGAAAGTGTTCTAAGTGCATAGTATTGAAGTGGTTAAAGGTTCCCTATATGGGGCAAAAAAGGAAAAATCTTAAAAGGGCAAGAGATCAGATACTTACAAGTTAGCTCAAGAAACTGTTTTTTTTTTGCACTTAAGTGTAAATATGAGATCTGAGGTCCTTTTGACCCCAGATCTCATATTTAAGAGGTCCTGACATGCTTTTTTCTATTACAAAGAATGTTTGCATTTCTTGCAATGGGAATAAAAGTGATCAAAATTTTTGTGTTTTAAAGAACGGTGTAAAGATAAAAATTAATAAGTAAATTAAATAAGAAAATTTTTTTTTAAAGCGGTACGTCCCGCTGAGCTCGCGCACAGAAGCGAATGCAAACGTAAGTCCCGCCCTCATATGAAAACGGTGTTCAAACCACACATGTGAGGTATCGCCATGATTGTTAGAGCGAGAGCAATAGTTCTAGCACAAGACCTCCTCTGTAACTCAAAACTGGTAACCTGTAGACATTTTTAACCACTCCAAGACCAAGCCTGTTTTTAGGGTTCTGTGCTTACGAGTTAAAAGTTTTTTTTTGCTATAAAATTACTTAGAACCCCCAAACATTATATATATATTTTTTAACACCCTAGAGAATAAAATGGCGGTCATTACAAAACTTTATGTCACACCGTATTTGCGCAGCGGTCTTCCAAGAGTCCTTTTTTTAATAATAAATTCAGTTTTTTTTAGTTAAAAAATAAGAAAACAGTAAAGTTAGGCCAATTTTTTTCCATATTGTAAAAGATAATGTTACGCCGAGCAAAATGATACCCAACATGTCATGCTTCAAAATTGCGTCCGCTCGCGGAATGGCGACAAACTTTGCAACTTAAAAATCTCCATTGGCGACGTTTAAAAAATTCTAGAGGTTAGCAGTTTTGCATTACAGAGGAGGTCTAGTGCTAAAATTATTGCTCTCACTCTAACGATCGCGGCGATACCTCACATGTGTGGTTTGAACACTGTTTTGATATGTAGGCGGGACTTACATTGGCATTGGCATCTGCGCGCGAGCTCGGCGGGACGGAGCGCTTTACATTTTTTTTTTTATTATTTATTTTGCTTTTTACTTTTTATTTTTACACTGTTCTTTTTTTTAAAAAAAAATTATCACTTTTATTCCTATTACAAGGAATGTAAACATTCCTTGTAATATAAAAAAGCATGACAGGTCCTCTTAAATATGAATGCAAAAAAAATAAAAAATCTGAAAAAAATGACAGCCCAAAAAAAAAATGGGCCTTTTAAGACCATTGGGCGGACGTGACTTCTGACATCATTTCCGCCCCGCCTTGTTATGGAGCCGAGTGAGCGGCTTCAGCCGCTCATTCGGCTCACGGACACTGGGGGGGACGGATCGGATCATCTCTGACCGGAAAGCGGCGGGAGGGGGGGCACCTATCCCGCCGCTTCTAAAAGTGATCTCGTGGCAAATCCGCAGCTAAGACCACTTTTATCTTTTTCAGAATCGCCTGCAGGCACCATTCAGATATCACCACTCAAACCCAAGGACGTCATATGACGTCCGGCGGTACGGAAGTGGTTAAATATCACCAATGGAGTTTTTTAAGTTGCAAAGTTTGTGATGCGAGCGGGCGCAATTTTGAAGCATGACATGTTGGATATCAATTTACTTGGCGTAACATTATCTTTCACAATATGGAAAAAAATTGGGCTAACTTTACTGTTGTCTTATTTTTTTAACTCAAAAAAGTGAATTTTTTTCAAAAAAAGTTGTAAGACCACTGCGCAAATACGGTGCAACAAAAAGTATTGCAACGACCGCCATTTTATTCTCTAGGGTGTTAGAAAAAATATATATAATGTTTGGGGGTTTTAAGTAATTTTATAGCAAAAAAAAACGGATTTTTAACTTGTAAACACCAAGTCCAAAAAATAGGCCCGGTCCTTAGGTGGTTAAAGTGCTCTGTGATGATGTATCAATTCATATGTGAAAATCACATAAATTCATATACAAAAGTACTCTGTGGCTATACACGAATCAATTCCTAAGTGAAATAAAGTCCATAAAAATATAAAGTCTGTTGTGCTTGAAAGTGCTCAGTGTTGCAGATTTCATAACATTCAGTTTTGCTTGTGCAAACAACACTCCGTGCTCCACTCCTTTGTCTCTGCACGAACCAGATCAAGATGATATAAACACTTTGTATGAAAACCAACAGCCTTTCCTTTGGCTATCCCCACTGCTCTCATTTTGGATGGGATATGCATGTATTGCAGCAGGTAATGAAGATGTTTTAAAATGGGAATGGAGTTCGCTCAGAATCAGTATGGATGACTTGCAGAACTTTCAAAAGTTTGGGTCTGGTAACAATTGAGGGGAGGGGGGACATGGATGAGCTGGAGCTGAACTTTGTTGGGTAGGAAGCAGCCAGAATAACCTTAATCCTTTGTGGTGGAAGACCACTGCATTTAGCAACCTACAGAAGAGGAGATATGTATACATATCACCCTTGGCTTGTATTTCAGTATGTGGTTTGAGGCCATATGCTGGGGCTCTGCTTTTTGTTGACTCCTTGTCGAAGGTTACTTTGTATCATAACTGGTCCCAAAGAGATATCCAGCATGTACGGAGGGTTTTTTTCTGAAAAAAAATGTCAGTTTCATGCCCCATTGGAAAGTTTACATGTAGGTGAATCATGCAGAGATATGCGCTTACCACTATACACTTATGAGTTTTCCAATCCATCTGGAGATGGTGGAATGTGAAGTCAGTCGTCCACTATGAAGACCAGGAATGGCAAAGAGCCAGTCTGTCGAAAGGGAGCTATAGCTGACAAAAAGTCAGACTGTTGATAGTGGGGCTGTAGCTGAGAAACTCAAACTGCACTTACTACATTTAGACAATAGAGAAAATATCCTTAGAATGTTTTGGAGTAGGACAGATAGATGATAGAACAATGTCCTAGTAAAGGTCAAAGGAAGAAACCACCTTGGAAATAAAAGAGGACTTGGCCCTCACAACAGCCTTGCCTATGTTTATGTCAGTTCACCTGACGGCAGGTGACAGGTGCACACCGCTGGGGTTAGGGGAGCACCGCTAAGGTTGTGGACCCTTAGCTGACTGCTATGAATGGAGCTCTGGGTGGTTCAGGAAAGCAGGTCCACTATAGCACAGACACAGATTACACAGGGAGCTAGAGCATGAGTTTCAGGGCATGGAGTCTAAGAGCCAGCAGGTTTTCACCTGAGCCTCTGATGGTGAGGATGGACTTGGCTGCAACTGAATCCAGGTCACGGCCCCCAGGTTCTCCCAGCTCACAGCTGGCTACTGGTGAATAGAGAGGAAGCAGCAGTGCAGGACAACAAGAGATAGTTGGTAGGGTAGACAAGGGTCAGGGTAACAAGCAGACAGGAGAGCACGCCAAGATCGGGGGAACAAGCAGACAGGAATAGTCAACTAACAGGCCAAGGTCGGGGTACCAAGCAGACAGGAATAGTCAAAGGGTGGTTTCTGAAGAACTGAAAGAATCAGATTAAAATCCCAAGGAGTAACTGAAATTTCCCTCGTAGTGAGGAGGACTTGCTTGCGGAGTTGCACGACTTGGGCTTCCAGGACTTATATTGAAACTGAGTTCCAGTTGACTTAATTAGTCCGGTTGAAAAAAGACACAAGTCCATCTAGTTCAACCAGTAAAAGGGAAAAAAAACATTTTTTTTTTTTTTTTTTACAATCCTATATAGACAATCTTGCAGTATACCTGCAGTTGATCCAGAGGAGGGCAGAAAAAACCCAGCAAAGCATGATCCAATTTGCTCCAGCAGGGAAACGAATTCCTTTCTGATCCCCCAGAGGCAATCGGCTATTCCTTGGATCAACTATACCTATAAATATTCGTATCCAGCTATATTATGCACAGTGAGGGGGAAAAGTATTTGATCCCCTGCTAATTCATGTTTGCCCACTGACAAAGAAATGATCAGTCTATCATTTTAATGGTAGGTTTATTTTAACAGTGAGAGACAGAATAACAACAAAAATATCCCAAAAAACGCATTTCAAAAAAGTTATACATTGATTTGCATTTTAGTGAGTGAAGTATTTGATACCCTATTAGTCAGCAAGATTTCTGGCTCCAAGGTGTCTTCTATACAGGTAATGAGTTGAGTTTAGGAGCATTCTCTTAAAGAGTGTGCTCCTAATCTCAGCTTGTTACCTGTATAAAAGGCACCTGTCCACAGAAGCAATCAATCAGATTCCAATCTCTCCACAAAGAACTGTCCAAGGATGTCAGGGACAAGACTGTAGATCTACACAAGGCTGGAATGGGCTACAAGACCTTCGCCAAGCATCTTGGTGAGAGGGAGACAGCAGTTGGTGCGATTATTCGCAAATGGAAGAAACACAAAATAACTGTCAATCTCCCTCGGTCTGGTGCTCCATGCAAGATCAATGATCATGAAAACGGTGAGGAATCAGCCCAGAACTACATGGGAGAATCTTGTCAATGATCTCAAGACAGCTGGGACCATAGTCACCCAGAAAACAATTGGTAATGCACTACGCCATGAAGGACTGAAATCCTGCAGCGCCCACAAGGTACCCCTGCTCAAGAAAGTATATCTACAGGCCCATCTGAAGTCTGCTAATGAACATCTGAATGATTCAGAGGAGAACTGAGTGAAAGTGTTGTGGTCAGATGAGACCAAAATCAAGCTCTTTGGCATCAACTCCACTTGCCGTTATTAGAGGAGGAGGAATGCTGCCTATAACCCCAAGAACACACTCCCCACCATCAAACATGGAGATGGAAACATTATTCTTTGGGGGTGTTTTTCTGCTAAGGGGACAGGACAAGTTCACCGCATCAAACGGAAGATGGATGGGGCCATGTACCGTCAAATCTTGGGTGAGAACCTCCTTCCCTCAGCTAGAGCATTGAAAATGGGTCGTGGATGGGTATGCCAGCATGACAATGACCCAAAACACACAGCCATGGCAACAAAGGAGTGGCTCAAGCAGAAGCACATTAAGTTCCTGGAGTGACCTAGCCAGTTTCCAGACCTTAATCCCATAGAAAATATGTGGAGGGAGCTGAAGGTTCGAGTTACCAAACGTCAGCCTCAAAACCTTAATGACTTGCAGAGGATCTGCAAAGAGGAGTGGGACAAAGTCCCTCCTGAGATGTGTGCAAACCTGGTTAACAACTACAAGAAACGTCTAACCTCTGTGATTGCCAACAAGGGTTTTGCCACCAAGTACTAAGTCATGTTTTGCAAATCAATTTATAATCTTTTTGAATTACGTTTTTCTGGATTTTTTTGTTGTTTTTCTGTCTCTCACTGTTAAAATAAACCTACCATTAAATCATAGACTGGTCATTTCTTTGTTAGTGGGCAAACATACAAAATCAGCAGGGGATCAAATACTTTTTTCCCTCACTGTACATTTCGGAAAGAATCCAGGCATTTTTTAAAGCAATCTACTGAGCTGGACAGAACCAGGGAGGGAGTCTATTCCACATTTTCACAGGTCTTACTGTGAAGAAGCCTTTCCATGTTTGGAAATTAAATCTCTTTTCCTCCAGATGTAAAGAGCCATCTGTGATGACCTTAAAGTTCCAAGTTCACTAAATGGACCACTTAAGTACAGTATTTATACATGTTGATCATATCCCTTCTTAATCTCCTCTTCTCAAGAGAGAATGCATTCTGTTCCTCCTCCATGCCTCTTATCAGTTTGGTTGCTCTTCTATACACTTTCTCCAGTTCCCCAATATTCTTTTTGTGAACTGGTGCCCAAAACTGAACTGCATATTCCAGATGAGGTCTTACTAATGATTTGTACAGGGGCAACATTATGTCTCTATCTCTGGTGTCCATACCTCTCTTAATACAAGAAAAGACTTTGCTCGCTTTGGAAAATGCTGCTTAGCATTGCACACCATTATTAAGCTAATAATCTAGCAGAACCCCCAGATCCTTCACCATTGATTTCCCCAGTTCTACTCCCCCTAGTATGTATGCATATTCTTAGCCCCTAAGTGCATAACTTTACATTTATCAACATTAAATCTCATTTGCCACATAGTTGCCCAATTAAACAGTACATTGAGGTTGGTTTGTAATTTGGAGATATCCTGTAAGGATGTGTTTTCTCTGCATAACTTGGAGTCATCAGCAAAGACTGAAATGGTACTTTTTATCCCAGTCCCTATATCATTTATAAATATATTAAAAAGTAAGGGTCCCACCAGTGAATCTTGGGGTACACCACTAACAACCCTAGACTATTCAGAGTATGAATCAATAACCACTACTCTCTGAATACGGTCTTTTAGCAAGTTTTCTATCTATTTACAAACTGATTTTTCCAGGCCTGTTGACTTAACCTTACACATTAGCTGTGTGTGGGGAACTGTGTCAAACACTTGCTAAAACCCAAGTATACTATGTCCACAGCCACCCCTCCATCTAAGGTTTTACTTGCCTCCTCATAAAAAGACAACTTCTGGCTTTCATTAATCCATGCTGCCTGTTGCTTAAAATATTTTATGTGGTCTTTTATTAAACTTGGTCCCTTTTAAAATATCGATACCACATTGGCCTTACGCCATACCAGTGGTACTATTCCAGTGAGTAAAGAGTCCCTAAAAATTTGAAACAATGGCTTTGAAATGACGGAGCTTAATTCTTTAAGGGTGGGTGTATGCCATCTGGTCCAGGTGTTTTATTCACCTTTATGCTGTCTAGATATTTCTGGACAATATCAAATTTGAGCCATTGTGGATCATTTGGGGCTGTGTCAATACCGTCCCAATTATGGACATGAGCTCCCCCATGCTCCTTTGCATACACTGAGCTGAAGAAGGAATTTAATAAATATGCCATCTCTTTGTCCCCAGTCAACCACTCTACATTATTTTATAAAGGGCCAACATGCTCAGACCTGACCTTTTTACAATTATAATATTTGAAGAATTTTTTTGGGGTTTGTCCTACTATCTTTGGCAAACTGTAGTTAATTTTGAATTTTTGCGGCCATGATTCCCTTTTTACATATTCTATTATATTCTTTGTTACATTTAAATGATGATAGTGTTACTTCATTTCTATGTTTTTTAAAAGCTCTTTTCTTATTATTTATAGCTTTTCTAACTTTGGGCATGAGCCACATAGGTTTTATTTTTATTCTTTTGAACGTATTGCTCATGGGAATATATTTTGCAATGTGCTCACATACAGCCTTTTTGAAGAATTCCCATTTCTGGTCTGTGTTCATCAATATTCCCTCCCATACATACACAGACCTTTTGAATAGAGGAGTGTTTGCTATATACTGTAGCCCTGGATGGTGTGGACTAAATTTAGTTTCAGGCCTAGCTGCCTGCTCGAGTTCTGGCTCAACTGGTTGGGTTGATTTCTGGGCAGCGTAAGGAGTATACAGGGCAGTGTTAAGGGGTCAGTAGTATGTTGGGCAGTGTACAGCAGTCATTAATTTGTAGTGTGCAGTAATTTTACACACATAAGTCTGCTGTCCCTTACCAGTGCTGTTTCTGGTGTGGGGGAACGGTGATTGGGTGCTGCAGATGTGCCCAGCCAGTTCCAAACAGATCCCTTTTGCAGGCATCAGTGCTGAGAACCTTATCGCTACACAGCCAATAGGAAGTGTACACATTAAGCAGTGATACAGAACCTCATGCACAGAATTAGATGCATTTAAAGGGCATTTAGGTAGGGTATTATAATTTAGAATGCCAGCAGTTTAGATGGAGATAGGGGTGTGGAGCAGACAGTACGCTGGAGTGGGGATATAAGATAAGTTTTAGTTAGGTTTTATGGTATAATATTATAATTTGGGAAGACTACACGGCAACATTTTTTCAAAAATGCCATGAGGCCCCTCCCCCCCATGCCATTCCAGGTGCTCAGATCTGGTATAGTTTGGGGGGGTCACTCACACGAAAAAAAAATGGAAAGGGGGCGAATGAATGTGCATCCCTTCCCCTCCTGACGCATACCAGGCCACATGCTCTCAACATGGGGGGATATTTATTTTTTTTATTTATCTTAGGAACTTATATAGTGCTGTCAATTTACGCAGCGTCTTACATATACATTGTGCTTTCATATCAGTCCCTACCCTCAAGGAGCTTACAATCTAAGGCCCCTAGCTCACATGCATACATACACCTACTAGGGGAAATTTTGACAGGATCTAATTAACCTACCAGCATGTCTTTGGAGTGTGGGAGGAAACCGGAGTAAACCCACGCAGGCACAGGAAGAACATGCAAACTCCAGGTAGGTAGTGTCGTAGTTAATGAGAACAAAGGCCAGGGTAGTGTGGGTGACTTATCGAAATCTGGAAGCTCCCTTTAACATAGTACCCCAACTCATTCACCAAGAAAAGTCAAATGTAAGTAAAAACAGTTTTCAACAAGTCTTTTATAAATAAACAAAATATGTCTCCCGATTCACATCCTTTGTTTATCTCGTCGTCCAGAGATGTAGGTTTACATCAATCACAATGAATGAGAGCTGCCCCCCCGCTAAAATAAATAAAGGGGCATAATGACCCGGCGACACCACCAGATTTTTTTTATTTATAAAGATCTTGCGTTGTGTTATTATTTGCAGTTGACTTTTCTTGGTGAATGAGTAGGGGAATTATGTTAAAGGGAGATTCTGGTAAGTCACCCCCACATGCTTGTCCTGGTCCTCATCAACATGAGACCGCCCGGCAAAGCAACCCTTCTTGTTGAGGGCATGTGGACTCGTATGGTTCGGAGGGGGGGGGGGGCGCACGCTCATTCCCTCCTTGTAACAAAATATATACCTGGATAATTTCAACCCAACAAAGTACACATGGCACTGCAGATTGGGAGTTACCACCATATATATATATATATATATATATATATATATATATATATATACACACACCCTAAAACAGCAGTCCACAACACCTCTTCTAGCGCTTAGTTCCCTTATACACAGCTAACAGTGTCCCGGGAGCTGTTTGCCACCCAGTGTCCACAGGTGGATCCTTAGTGAGGGAGATAACAGGTTCCTTCTCTAGACCCAGGACTTCAGTGCAATGCCCTCCAGCAATTGTAATAATCAGACACCTCCTGAGGCCTAAACTGCAGCTACTTTTCCCACTGGCTATCTCCCAGGGGAGACAGCCTCACCAAGAGACTGAAACCCTCCCTGACAAGAAAATAGCCCTCTGTTTAGACCTCCTGCACTTTTATCACCTCCCCATCCACCTTCTGGATGCCTCCTTCCAAGGACTGGCCAGGGCATGATAAATAGTCAACTGATCATTTGAATCTCTATGCTCTGGAAATGTCTTTCAGAGGCAGTGGGAAGCAATCAAACTCTCAGCTCAGGAATCCTGATCAGACCAACACAATTAACAACCACTCCACTCACTACAGCGGAGCCAAAAACTAACTCTACCTAACAAACTAGCTAGGAGGGTGCTACACACATTACACTCATATTTAGGGTGTAACATGCCTCGGCACATGTCCTCCGAACCCCCCGTGAGGCCCCATTCACACCTGAGTGTTTTATAGCTTGAAGCCTTCAAGCTACAAAACGCTGGAGGGGAAAAAATCAATTATTCCCTATGGAGATGGTTCACATCTCCACTCCAAAATGCCTGAAGCAAAATGCCTGAAGCTCAAAAAATTACAGGAGCTTCTTTTTAGGCAGATTACAGGCGGTTTTCTGCTTTTTACATTGGTGACCTTTTGACCTGTACAAAATCGCGGTAAAAATGTTTTTTTCTGCCTGAAAACAATACGCTTAGGTGTGAATGCAGCCTGACAGCAGATGAAGGATCCTCTCCCTGCACCTGCAGTCACATTTTGAAAATGGCACAGCTGTGTGGGGCTCCGTCCACACATCTGCATCATTCATTCACAGGAATCTGCGAATGAGAGAACTATAAGTCACGTCTTCCACCATGGCAGATGGCTTGTAGTTCTCAATGAACTGCAAGACTGTGGATGAGCACGCTCTTAAGCCTCGTACACACGGGACGACGATCGTACTTACGATCGTCTCAAATTGTATGTTGGATAATGTAAATTGCATACTGACTGCACTACACTATCGTACGACCACAGAAAGAATGTTCAGGTGCATGTAATTAGCATCCGGCCGTTCCTGACTTCGGAGCATGCGTATTTTGCACAAAACAACTTGTTGTACCAACTGCTCTGTACTCACGATACAACGGTCGTATGACCGCTTGTTGGTACGACCGCTTGTTGGTACGACCAAGTTTTCTAGTCTGCTCATACAACTCCCCTTGTACGACCGTCGTATGTCGGCTGTTCTAATCGCGCACACAACACGACCTGTTGTATACAATCGTCGTCCCGTGTGTACGAGGCTTTAGTTCATTCACAAGCCTGCAGCTTTCAAAGGGACAGCACGTACGTAATAATGGGAGGAAAGCTAATCTGCAGGAGCCTGACATTGCACCCATGATCCACTGATCACAAGTACAATGCTTTGCAGGCTCCTGCGGGAAACAATAATTAATTCACTTTTTTCTGCAAAACTATGTGCGTTTATTATGTTTTCCCAAAAGGTGAACATTTAAGTTTCAGTACTCTGTATCTCCCAGTGCAGGAATCCTATCTCATAAACTTGCTTAATAAAGTAAGCATACAGTAACAATCTACGTGACTATACTGTGAAATTCTGAAGATGTTACAGAATCCTTTTTGGACTTTGCTATTTCAGAAAATTAAAATTTTACTTTGACAGAGGATGCATTAGGCATTTTAGTCTATGCCAGTTTCGGATTTAAAGCAAATAGCAGTGATACCACAAAATGATGCATTTACAAAACGTATAACCTGTAATGTCCCTTTTCTTTGGGAGAATAGGTTGTTAGAGAATTGTTAATTTATTATGAGGCTGACCTTAGAGACACAGCAGGCTGTGGTCTATTAGGTTATGCAACTAATTCATTCCACTGAGTAAACCACAATGACTCTCAATGAAGAGTGAGGCCATGCATACAGTAAGCAGGTAAACGTAAGACAAAATGATTATTGTAACCAAAAGTTTTTTCCAGGCATGTGTCATTCAATTAAATGATAGCTTATAGTAATTAGTCAGGTTAAGGGTTTGCACACTTGAATAAGGAGGACTAATTTATTTGTGGGAATTTGCCAATGTGATATTTTTACACAGATAATAATAATTGTAAAATGTGGTAAAACATGACATTTTGTGAAATGATCTAAATTGCCTTTAGAGGCCTGAGAACTCGCCAACGCCACAGATTATTTCACACCCCATAATGGATATTTCCAGGAAAAAAACTTTCAGTAATTTAGTCATAAAGAAGTCAGGTGTAAAGCCCCATACACACCATCAGATTTTCTGTAAACTTTTGTCTTTAGATTTACCAAAACCATGTAGTGCAAGGGCCTGCCTGATTGCATGTTAATTGAAACTCTTAAGGTTTCACTTCATATTATATGGAAAAAAGAAATGTGATCTGGCACCTCCACTATGATCAAGCCTCCATCCCTAAGAGCCCATTCACACAGGGGCGACTTGCGATCCGACTTGAGTTGCCTCAAGTCGCCCCAAGTCGCTTGACATTTGAAATCCCATTGAAATGAATGGGAGCCGTTCTAATATACACGACTGAAGTCGCTCCGACTTCAAGGCGACTTCTGAAAAGGTTCCTGTACTACTTCTAGGCGACTTCTATCCGACTTGTGCCCATAGGATTCAATAGAAGTCGCCTCCAAGTCGGATCCCCACCCATACAGAAGCGACTTGAGGAAACCCTGTGTACCTCCTAATTACCCAATCACCCCCTCCCCACTGAGCACTTCCTGGATGCCGTGTGCCCTGTTTGGTTGTGCGTGTTCCAATAATGGCATCAAGAGCTCTCAGGCTGTTCAACAGAAATACTGTGGACAATGAGGTGCTCATTAGGCACTGCAAGGATCGCCCAGTAC
>BLSH010139742.1:1850154-1865443 GCA_018402905.1 Glandirana rugosa | reverse complement strand
CCTTCTGCTGTCCATCTCCCTTGTTTCCTCCTCCCATGCTCGTCTCCAGGACTTCTCCAGAGCCGCTCCCAACCTCTGGAACTCTCTACCCCAATCTGTCCGCCTATCTCCTACTCTGTCCACATTTAGGCAATCCCTGAAAACTCATCTCTTCAGGGAGGCCTATCCTGCCTCCAGCTAACAACAGAATCTTCTACTCTCCTCATCAGTTCATCCCCCACAGTCCCTACCTTTTGTTTCACCAGCCCCCCCTCTTAGATTGTAAGCTCGCAGGAGCAGGGCTTTCTAACCCTCTTGTTTTAAATTGTACTGTTGCTGTAATGTCGCTCTTTATATTTTTAAGCGCTGCCCAAACTGTTGGCGCTATATAAATCCTGTATAATAATAATAATAATAACTTGTGCCCATAGACTTTAATGAAAGTTGCCTCCAAGTCGGATCCTTATCTTAATTGATGTGATGTGGATCTGACATTACAGGAAGATTACCCAGGCATTCCTTAAAGTTGCTTTGAAGTTGCCTGACAAAGTCGTGCCGACTTTCAGGTCGGGGCAGTGTGAAACTTTCAAGGGAATCTGTTGATAAAAATCAAACTGTGAAAACTTAGGTGTGAAAGGGACGCAGCTGGTTCTTTATAATAAGTATCCATTTAAAAAAAAAAATTGTAATCCACTTGTATCATCCAATACTAAAAGTTTCCCTTCTCCCAGTTCTGTAACATAAGAAATTGCTTCTGACTTTGTCAAAAAAATCCTCTTCCATACGCAACCCACCTTCTAAGTTAGAATATGGTTTTGGGGATTACCACATGCTTGTTTTTTCTTTGCAGCAACTACAAGGGAAATCAATGTGAGCTTCTTGTGGTTAGGTGCTTCAGAGTGCAGGAAAAACAGCATATGCACACATAAGGGAATAAAACATCTTGTGGTTGGATCATACTTGGTGTTATTTGATTTTATGGTGAAGTAGATAACCAGATTATCAAAGCAGATGGAGTTTTTATTTGCAGCAAATGGAAGAGCTGTGTGATTTTGAATCCTAAAGGCAGAGATAAGTTTCTTATCACTGAAAAGAATCTAAAGAAAATAGTGAAAATAGATCAGCAGTCAGATAAGTCAAGTGTATGGACCAGACCAACACATAATGGGGCTAAATCTGAGTAACTGAATGTTTATCACCAAAGATAAATGTAATATAAATGAGGAAAGAACAAAAATGTGTAAGACAAGCACATCCAATGACAGAAGAGGTTATACACATGAGTCCACAAGTGCAATCAAATGTTAGAACTGGAGACAAAACCAATTCCGAACAATTATCTACATAACCCAGGTATAGTTGCCAGAACTTTTGGTAGATGTTTGCAGTTAGATCTTAGCTGCTATGGTATCAGTATCATAACCTAATCACAGTTGTGATAGTCTTTTTACCATTCTCTTTAATCCCCCATTTTCAACATATTCAGCAGCATTTGTACATGTCAATTAACTCACCGCAAAAAAAAAAATGTTCCATGCATTTTTGCGTAACTTGATTTCTGCATCACAATGGGAAATGTGTAGGCTGAAAACTTGCAAAGGGCAAAAAGTACTCCTAGATCTTCAGTGTTGTGAATGTAAAAATGCTTTAATGACAAAAAGTTTCCTTCATTTTTCCCTCTAGTTGTGTTCTTTTATAGAGATACAGTATATTCTAATAAAGATTTTTTTAACCATGCCATGTAATATAATGTATTTTACTATGCCTAAAACAAAACATTTTGCTAATACAGTGACAAGGTGAATTTGTAACAGGCAAATACATTTTTGTTGAGCAGTCCTCAGCTATTTTAATTGAGTTATTCTTTATGTTAAGCTAAGACAAAGTATTAGCTCAGTGTATATATCTATATACAGAAAGGTATATGAAAAAGTTTCATTTTCTTCAAGTCATTTTACAATCACAACTTAAATGACCCCCATCACCCTCTCACCTATCCATCATTTTTGCTTTTAAAAACGTCTAAAACACTTATCTAGGTCCAACGCCTGTACTCCTCACTGGCACTGTTCCTGAGTGCAGTGGACTGGTAATCCAGCTTTGCAGATGTGTCCATGCTGATCAGTCCCTGCCCATCCCCTCGAGCTAACGTCATCAGTGAAATCAATTTTCTGGATTCTGAGAGGACCTCTTTGCTAGTAGGAGCTGATAGAAAGCGTCTATGTCACAGAGGCAGTGACATGGACATCTAAAGAAAGACCTGTCCTACTGTGCACAGGAGGAGAAGTCTTGAGAGCTGAAGGTAACATGACCTTAAATTTATGGGCTTAAAAGGGCATTTAGGTAGGTTTTTTATGCCATACATTAGTTTGGCAGTTTGTGTTGTGGAAGGGGGGATTCCAGCATGTAGAGTCGCTTGACAAATGAGCCTTTGCATCAAGGCTTATATGTCTATGAGGCTCTCAATTGTGATAATTAATTGAAGACCAAACAATGTATGTGATCACATTGTGCTGAACAATGAGTGAGGCTCTAAGGACACGTATGTTAAACCCAGAAAATATTAAAAAATATTATGATTGTGGTCCCACCAAGCGGACCATGTTTTCAGAAATTTTGAGTGAGTATTCTTCAATATAGAGGTAAGTTTTTAGATAACATTTTATATTTTGTTATATTTAAACAGATATGTGGGCATGTGATAGGAGTATGTATGTGTGGTTTTGTTTAGAAGTGTTTTATTGCTGCTGTAAAAAGTATCCGGATAAATTTTGTTGTATGTATACAATGACAATAAAGTATCTTATATATACGTTTTTCGTGAACCATGGTACCCATGATCCTCGTCTCACTTCCATAAGGTTTAGGGATGGCCGTCTCCAAGTTTTAGTGATAGTCTGATGTGTTGCCATAAAGATGAATGATACCAATCTCCTTTCAGATCTTGTGACGTCTGGAATGGGCCTATGAAGTAAACTTTCCCTAGGATTCTGTGCAAGGGTTTTGTTAAAAATACTGTGGATCAAATTGTATACTCATGTCCATGATCTCTGAACTTAAGGACATTGCCACAAGATATGAAACAATGTACCCAAGGCACCACATCCTTGGAAACATAATGGGGCTGCCAAAGGTGCAAATTTTGCTATCCATTGTGGCATCATGTACCATTGCAAAGGTACTTCATGGGCTTTCTCCTGGGCTAGGATATTGATTGAGCACCCAGCTGTGGTTGATCAGATATTGTTACATTCTGAGATGTACAAGGATTTCCCCAAATCATGTTCCCAGTTGAGAACCTATTGTGGCTTGAAATCATCACAAGGGAAAACCAGAGCTTCATACAGAAGAGATATTAAACCTGCTGAGTGAGGGTTATTTTTGTATCTACTCTCAAAAGGGCCAGGCAGTTTGTGGTATTTTTAAGAATCGTAAAACGGGAGATTTGAAGCAAGTGGAAAGATTTGGATTGAGGGAGGTGCCAATGTTCTTGGAGAACGCCTTAACTCCACTCAGTGATAAGAGCTCATGTACATATTTTATACCTTTTTGCGACCACCGGGTAAAGGCCAGAGGTTTATTAAATGTGGGAGAGGGAGCATGAAATTGCAAATAATGCCTGAGGTGGTAATTATGGGAGGTTGTGGATAATTTGATCCCCAGTCAATAACCACACAAAGTAACAGAGTGTCCCCCGTAATAAAAAATATATTACAGTTTATTTATACAGTGATAAAATGTTATTCATCAAAAATGCAAAAATACACATGAATAAAAATCCATCACCAGGTAAATATAATTCCTCCAAACAAAAAGGGGGGAGGAGAACAAGGAAAAGAAAATACTGTTGAGGAGTTGAGCCGTGGGCATCTATAATTTTCTACATGTTTCGCGGATATGCAACCGCTTCTTCGGGAGAGATGTCTATGGCAATAAAGGAAGAAATCAAACATTGACAAATAAGGGGGTATACATCTTTGAATACAACATGGAAAACATATTTAATTACAAAATTGGGGAAATATAAAGCGATCCGCCTACCCACATACTTACTCCCACCAGGGGAGTAAGGAAAGAGAAAAAGAGGACGGGGAGGGCAAGGAGGGAAAAAGGGAAGGAGGGAAGGGGAGAATAGGGGGGGGAGAAAGAGAAGGTGAGAAAGGGGAGGGAGGGCAGGAAAGGAAAGGGGGGGAGGGGGGAGAGGGGGGAGAGGGAAAGGGACCAGGGAGGGGAGAGACTGACAACGGAAAAACAAAGGTATAAACACCGGGAAGGAACAATAGGAGTGAATAGAGACGGAAAGTGCCAGGGATCCCCAAGATTCACTGATGTGTACGATGGGATGGTCAGGCTGTGATACAAAAGAACAAACCTGTGATGGCAAATTAATGGATATAGCAAAGATCCCAGGATTATATACGACACCCACGCTATGCTCTACAGGGCGTTGGAGTAAAGATCAAGATCATGAAATAACGCCAGTCTAAAGATAAATAGGGTTCAAACAAGGCAAATATTAAGTTAGGATAAAATTAGAGGTGAGGCAGCTGGAACGGCTGCAAGCCATGGCCGTCACCGATCAGGAATGTAAAGGGCTTAAACTCAGCATCGCCGCACGTGGTGTACAGTCAGGTGCATAAATATTGGGACATCGACACAATTATAATCTTTTTGGCTCTATACACCACCACAATGGATTTGAAATGAAACGAACAAGATGTGCTTTTATTGCAGACTTTCAACTTTAATTTGAGGGTATTTACATCCAAATCAGGTGAATGGTGTAGGAATTACAACAGTTTGTATATGTGCCTCCCACTTTTTCAGGGACCAAAAGTAATGGGACAATTGGCTGCTCAGCTGTTCCATGGCCAAGTGTGTGTTACTCCCTCATTATCCCATTTACAAGGAGCAGATAAAAGGTCCAGAGTTCATTTCAAGTATGCTATTTGCAATTGGAATCTGTTGCTGTCAACTCTCAATATGAGACCCAAAGAGCTGTCACTATCAGTGAAGCAAGCCATCATTAGGTTGAAAAAACAAAACAAAACAAAACCATCAGACGTATGACCTGCTCATAGTTTGGACTGGTCCTCGTGATATCTTGCTTCAATTCATTCATAAATTGAACTTGAATGATCTCAACCTATTCTGCACCCATACCATCAGTGATGGTATCTTTTTTGGATCTGGGGATCACAAAGGATGCAGAGGGTCATCTTACTACTAACTTATATCGCAAGCCTACGTCCGGGAACATACTCCTCCATGCCTCTAGTGCACATCCTAAGCCCCTAATACGCAGCATCCCCTATGTGCAATATATATTTCTTCACCCAGGCAGGACTTCTACGAGAACGAATGTCACAGAGGGGTTACACTCATACCAATTTAAGGAGGTCTTGGTCCATGGCCTTTGGACCATACACTGCTGCCTCTATTTCTCTCTCTCTCTCTTCTGTTCTCCCCTTTCCTCCTTTATCCCATTCCTTTGCCCCTCTTTTCTCTCTCCATTGGTGCTTGACCTGACTTATCTGCCTATTATGCCAAGCACTGAATCTTGTCCTATGCTGCTCCTGATCTCCCTCCTGGGGATTGCCTTGTGGAATTGTTATTATTCCTTTGTTATTAGTTACACTTCCCTGTATTGTACTATTATATTAGTAGGCACAATTGGCTTATTGGCTTATTTTCAGTATTTTCGATGTTTCTTATGGCTTAATCCTTCATGCAATTGTGTACAAGTGAACGCTTATCCACTTTCCCCTTTCTCCACTAGATGGCGCTTACGCTGGCCTTGTTCCTGTCAGGAGATTTGTAGCAGTCCTGAAGCAGCATCATTATCTGCCCTCAGCAGATTCTCTCTGCTTTTACTCAGAACGAGGCTTGGGCGGTCTGCCCTTCGGCCTCATATCTGCGTGTACCGGCGTGCGCGATTACCTCACACGCATGCGCGGTATGGACTGCTAGACCCAGTGGCCTCATGCGCGGTAGACGGCCGCGACATGGGCCACATGGGTTGGGTATTAAAGCAGGACGCCCCTGCTTGTTTGTGTTCGGAGTGGCTCCCAGGATACACGTACACCATGTGCGGCGATGGTGAGTTTAAGCCCCTTACATTCCTGATCGGTGACGGCCACGGCTTGCCACCGCCTCACCTCTAATTTTACAATAACTTAATATTTGCCTATTTTGAACCCTGTTTATGTTTAGACTGGTGTTATTTCATGATCACGGTCTTCACTCCAATGCCCTGTAGAGAATAGCGTGGGTGTCGTATATAATCCTGGGATCTTTGCAATATCCATTACTTTGCGATCACAGGTTTGTTCTTTTGTATCACAGCCTGACCATCCTATTGTACACATCGGTGAATCTTGGGGATCCCCAGCACTTTCCTTCTCTATTCACTCCTCTTGTTGCTTTCCTGTGTTCATACCTTTGTTTTTCCGTTGTCAGTCTCTCCCTTCCCTGGTCCCTTTCCCTCTCCCCCCTCCACGCCCTTCCCCCCTTCCTTTCCTGCCCTCCCTCCCCTTTCTCGCCTTCTCTTTCTCTTCCCCCCCTATTCTTCCCTTCCCTCCTTCCCTTTTTCCCTCCTTGCCCTCCCTGTCCTCTTTTTCTCTTTCCTTCCCCTCCCCCCCCCATTTTTTCCAGGGATTCACCGTTTCAAGCCAGATAATATAATTATGATCCTTACAGGTATCAAATTATTAAGGACATTAGTATTTCTCCTTACACTACCCCTTCTCTGCCAATGAGGAGCACTGCCCTTTTGTATTGCGTCCCCTGGTGGGAGTAAGTATGTGGGTAAGCGGATCATTTTATATTTCCCCAATTTTGTAATTAAATATGTTTTCCATGTTGTATTCAAACATGTATACCTCCTTATTTGTCACTGTTTGATTTCTTCCTTTATTGCCATAGACATCTCTCCTGAAGGAGCGGTTGCATATCCGCAAAACATGTAGAGAATTATAGATGTCCGTGGCTCAACTCCTCAACAGTATTTTCTTTTCCTTGTTCTCCTCCCCCCTTTTTGTTTGGGGGAATTATATGTACCTGGTGATGGATTTTTATTCATGTGTATTTTTGCATTTTTGATGAATAACATTTTATCACTGTATAAATAAACTGTAATATATTTTTTAACAGTATTCATGTAATGCCTTTTCACTAACATAGTGGTGCCGCGATAGTCCGGTCCACCGGTCCCCGGGGGGACACTCTGTTACTTTGTTTGTGTGGTTATTGACTAGGGATCAAATTATCCACAACTTCCCATAATTATCACATATTCGGATGAGGCACCCCTATTTTTGTCTTACATTCATGTTTATCAATCTCATGAGGTAATAATCACAATGCCTGGCATGGGATGGGTCAGCCAACTAGAATACTTGACTGAGTCCCATTGTTTGAGTGCGTGTCATAGAGTATGATCGTCCCCAAAGGCCCACTTATAGAGCCAGAAAAACAGATAGTTAGGACAGTGAGTCAAACACTATTTGAATGTTGGGATAATAGCATAAACTCAAGAGATCTGGATGTAGCTAGGTGTGGTAATTGAAGCACCAACGGATCTTGTCGCCAGCTTGCCTCGTACATAACTACTTTGTCTTTATGTACGAGTTTCCCTGGGAAAATGTTAATTCTATTAGCTAATATTTTAAACAGGAGTTTAACATCTGTATTCAATAGTGATATAGAGTGATAATTAGACCAGGAGTGTAAGTTCTGCTGAGGTTTGGGTAACATAACTATAGTGGCTTTCAATGCTTCTGGGGGAAATGCATTGCCTTGACGGAGATAATTAAAAGAAAATATAAGGTGTGGGATTCAAATATCAGAAATGCTATTGTAAAAAAAAAAGGTGTAGCCTTACAGGCCAGCCCACTCATTGGTCTTGAGGGATTTATTAGTGTCAGAGATCTCCGTCACTATGATGTCTGAGTTAAGAGCATTTTTACACTGCATGGGGAGGTAAGGCAATTTAAAGCATGGAAAAATTGTTCTGCATTATCCATTGACAAATGGGATTGGGGGGCGATAGCGTAGAGGTGAGAGACATGCTGATGAAACTCAGAGAGTATCTTAACTGGGTTACTAGTCAGCTTATTATGAGGAGTGCAAAGGCGGTAGCGTAGAGGTGGGAGACATGCTGATGAAACTCAGTGAGTATCTTAACTGGGTTACTAGTCAGCTTATTATGAGGAGTGCAAAGAAATACGGCTAGGTTTAGGATCAAGGCATTGCAGATGTTTAGCGAACATCCTAGTGAGCTTGTTACTTTGCAAGTAAAATTGTTGTTTAGTCCAGCTTAACTGTTTTTTTTTGGCAGAATCAGAGGGGCATGAGTTTAATTCAAGTCTGGCTTTGTCTATAGGGGCGCAATTACTCTGAGAGGGATAGTGCTGTTGTGAAGCTCACTCTAGGCCTTTGCTCCACGTCAGTGTTTGTTCTGTTTCTTGCGAGAAGAAGATATTTGTATTATGTGTCCCCTAAGTATCACTTTGTAAGCTTCCAAGAGGGTTGCCGAATCTTTGTTAAGTAGAAAATTCTCAGAGGAGATCGATTTAAGTTTTTTTGACAACCTTGAGGATGGACAACAGGAAATCATTAGGAGACCAGGATGGGTCATTAGGTTTTGATTGCAAACAGCAATAATAAATAACTGTTGGGCCATGATCTGTTGTGGAATCATCCTCTTTACTGTCATTCAACCCTTCCTCACACAAGGTAAATAACTTTCTTCAGTAGTGCCTGAAAAATGAACTCAGAACATGCTGAAGGTTCATATTTCTGCCACATCTGCTTTAATTGGAAATAGATGGACCATGAATCTCCTTGTAGTGAGTTCCTTAGGGCACGTTTGAAGATTCATTCTCCTAGAAAGCCAACCTTTCCTCAATGGGACTTATCTATAGTTCTATCGGTCCCATCTTCAGCATTTTGTCAACCAGGTCAGGACTGTTCTTTTTAGAACCTGACTCTCAAAACAGCCTTCCTTGTAGCGATCGCTTTTTCCAGACACTTCTTAGAGCTTCAGGCGTTGGCTGTTTATACTCCGCTTTGGAATTTTTTTCAGGATTTAAAGACTGAGTTTAGTAAAATGTTTTAAAAAATCTGCACAAAGGACATTCCTAGGGTAAAGGCAATGTGTGCCTTGTGCTGCTTGCTACTGATTTAGTTGAAATCTTCTTTCCTCTAATTCCATTCCATTCCACTTCCATTCTTGCTGCATGTGCTACAAAGAAAATTATAGTTTAAATTGTCAGAAGATTACATTCATGTCCAGGTTTTTTTTCTTTTTTTTTTTTATTTAAACACACAACCCCCTCAAAGGTCCCCTGAAACATATTGCAAATTCATGGAGGGGGTCTGTGTACTTTTTTTGAAAGTTGTCAATGACGGCTGTCAAAGCCATTTGCCAGCAATTTTAAAATGTTTTTCTTTTGTAGATGTCAGCGCTGCAGCACTTTCTGTACATCATAGAGATCCATATCTTCACTAGCAGGATTAGGACACCCACAGGCATGGGACAGCAGACAGTAGGTTCTAATACTAAATAAGTAAATACACACACACACCTTTTGTATGGATAAGTTTTGGCCACAGCCTTTATTATTGGCTTAAAAATGTGAATACATACATTTTGTTTCTTTTTCAAGAATTTCAAAATATACGAATTTTGTAAAACAAGAAGTAAGAAACTGTCCCCGTTATAAAAGGTGACACTGCCACAAAATAAGTAGTCGTGACTTCAGAGAGGGAGGGAGGGAACACCACAGCTGCTACTACTGAGGCGACAGAAAAACTGGGGTTGGAGCTCCCTTTTTATTTAAAATTTCCCCTGGCAGAACCCCTAATTTGCCTGGATACAGTGGTCAGCTGGTGTTGGTTGATCTCGGTTGGTATCTATTTCTTTTTGACCTCCACCAGGAGCCCAGAGCCAACGGGGAGCTTTCCTGCATTTTTTGAAACTGGGGAGCCTTGAAACCCCACTGCCACTATCCCATGAGGAAAGGGGGGGCTTGAAACCGTTTTCCCCCCTTTTCCTGTCATGCTGTTTAAAGGCATAGGACATCTTCGTTCTTCCACTTTCAGCATTTAATCACTGCTCCTGGCCAAATAGATTTTTTTTTTGTTACTTGCATTAGTACATGTTTCCCAGGGAAGTGCCCACCCCCATGCTATTTTTGTGACACCCCCTTGCCTATTGATCAGAGGGAAAAGTCTAAGAAAAGTTCACAACTTCTGATAATTTTCATCCTTGACATGTTTGTAAAAAAAAAAAAAAAAGTTTACCGGTAATTTCATTCAGAGTGAATATTCACTTATCTAATAATATGACAAGAAAATCCATACTTATTTCATCTGCACATGACGGAATAATTTAAGTGAATCTTCACACAATTTACTTTGTGAAGATTTTCAAATCCTTCACCTTCATTTTACCGTGGTTCCCCGAAAATAAGACATAGTCATAAAATAATTCCGCGCAGATGGAAGTGGAATACTCTATTCATTTTAGAGCTGCTGCCTCCACCAGAAAAACTTCACCTGGGTGTAGCCTTTCAATAAATATATTATTGGTGAGATCTAATAGGTCATTCTATAAACAACAACAAAATTAATGGTGGGAGTGGCGCTGTTTTGAAGAAGGCTCTTGATGAGGTGATCTAATAGGTCATCATAAGGGAGAAAATATGGGAGAAAATACTAAAGTCTCACCCACTATACCCACTGGTGGACCATACGGATATGTACTTATTGCCCTCTGCCTAGTTATATATTCGTTAAATATAATTGCGGTTATGTATATAGTGAAGACAGTGATGCGGTAAGTCCTTCTCATAAATGACTGGATGTGTGTTGAAAAAAAGGAATATAACTGAGGTAAAAGTGATCTGATAGATTACCCGGACAAAAAAAAAAACTGCTAAAAAATGTGATAAAGAAAGTGTCTGTGGAAAGTGGTAATCAGAAGTTCATTTCACCAGCAACTTGTTAAATCAAAAATTCAAATAACTACACATGTCTTAGGTAAAAGTCATAAAGTGCTTCATGCTGTGCAATCAACCCTGAATAGTGTAACAAATTCTATATGCAGATATGGTAGAAATATTCCGCGTATTTTATATATATTCAACAATCCTCTGGAAATCCTCTAGGCAAAAAATATATGGTGACTTCAGAAACACTCCAGTGTATAGTGATTCACTCCATGCTCCGTGCTCCCCAATTCCCAGAAAACTCACCAGACCACGGTCCCCACTCGGGGGTGCTCACATGGATATCACAATGGACAATGGCGAATTGGAGCCGTGGTCTTCCCCGTAGTATAAGCATGTAATGAGAATGAGCAGTATCTCGTGTGATACGTTTAAAACAAGGTTCTTTATTAATAGTCTAAAACCAATGCACTCACATTTTAGTAGTACACATCAGGCACGACACACAGAATCCCTGGAGGTCCGCCGTGTTCTCTGCGTTCCCGCACGAATGGTCGGTCGGCTCTGGTGTGTACGTTCCACGAACGAATGGTCAGCCGGAAGTGGCGCAAGACGCTTGGAACCGCCCTGGGCTGTGGAACGTACACACCAGAGCCGGCCGACCGTTCGCGCGGGAACATGGCAGACCTTAAGGGATTCTGTGTATTGTGCCTGATGTGTACTACTAAAATGTGAGTGCATTGGCTTTAGACTATTAATAAAGAACCTTGTTTTAACCACTTCAGCCCCGGAAGGATTTCACGCTTTAGGACCAGAGCACTTTTTGCGATTCGGCACTGCGTCGCTTCAACTGACAATTGCGCGGTCGTGCGACGTTGTACCCAAACAAAATTTGTGTCCTTTTTTTCCCCACATATAGAGCTTTCTTTTGGTGGTATTTGATTACCTCTGCGTCATTTCTGATCATTGATATAAACAAAAGAAGAGCGACAATTTTGCAAAAAAAAAAACAAATTTCTTAATTTTTGCTAAAATACAAATCCAAAAAAAAAATATAAAAAAAACATTTTTTCCATCGGTTTTGGCCGATTTATATTCTTCCTCATATTTTTGGTAAAAAAAACAAAAAATCGCAATTGGCGTTTATTGATTGGTTTGCGCAAAAGTTGCTGCGTTTACGGGCGATGAGAATTAATTTCTGGGGTTTTTATTTTTTAAAATTTTTTACTAGTAATGGCGGCGATCTGTGATTTTTAGTGGTACTGCGATATTGCATTGGACATGTCAGACCATTTTGACACTTTTTTGGGACCATTGGCATTTATACAGCGATCAGTGCTATAAAAATGCACTGATTACTGTGTAAATGCAATTGGCAGTGAAGGGGTTAACCTGGAGGGGGCGCTCTAAGGGTTAACTGTGTTCCCTGGGCGTGTTCTAACTGTATGTGGGCTGCCCTGGCTGGCGGAAGGGGGTGATCATGGTTTCCATATACAGGAAGCCTGTGATCACAGCCCTTCCCCCTTATATGACGGCGGTTTGTGATAACGAGACACTCTGTCGCTGTCAGACTGCGGTCGGCAAGTGGTTAAACGTATCACACGAGATTCTGCTCATTCTCATTACATGCTTATACTACGGGGAAGACCACAGCTCCAATTCGCCATTGTGACATCCATGTGAGCACCCCCGAGTGGGGACCGCGGTCTGGTGAGTTTTCTGGGAATTGGGGAGCACGGAGCATGGAGTGAACCACTATACACAGGAGTGTTTCTGAAGTCACCATATATTTTTTGCCTAGAGGATTTCCAGAGGATTGTTGAACAAATATAAAATAAGCGGAATATTTCTACTATATCTGCATATAGACTTTGTTACATTATGCACGGTTGATTGCACAGCACAAAGCACTTTTTGACTTTGACCTAAGACATGTGTATTTATTTGAATTTTTGATTTAACAAGTTGCTGGTGAAATGAACTTCTGATTACCACTTTCCACAGACACTTTCTTTATCACATTTGTTAGCTGTTTTTTTTTTGTCCGGGTAATCTATCAGATCCCTTTTACCTCAGTTATATTCCTTTTTTTTCAACACACATCCAGTCATTTATGAGAAGGACTTACTGCATCAATGTCTTCACTATATACATAACCGCAATTATATTTAACGAATATATAACTAGGCAGAGGGCAATAAGTACATATCCGTACGGTCCACCAGTGGGTATAGTGAGTGAGACTCTAGTATTTTCTCCCATATTTTCTCCCTTATGATGACCTATTAGATCACCTCATCAAGAGCCTTCTTCAAAACAGCGCCACTCCCACCATTAATTTTGTTGTTGTTTATAGAATGACCTATTAGATCACATTGCTAAGAGTTTCTTTCAGTGCAGCGCCACTCCCACCAATAACTTGTCGATATATTCATAAAACAAGCCGTAGCAGGATTTTTCCGCCTCTGCCCAGTATAAGCCATACCCCGAAAAAAAGGCATAGCGGTAGGCGTGGCTATTCACGGCGTGGAGCGGTAAAGACGGGCAGCCCTTCTTCTCACCCCATTGTGACAGCTGCTACCGTACCTCGGAGGTGACCGGAGGTGTGGGCAGCCCCATCAACAAGGTCGGCTCCCCCTGTCAGGTCCCGCATGCTGCAAGACCTCAGGGGGAAAGAAGTAAAACTCAGCACTTACAGTACACATCAGCTTTGCTGGCCTATCTCTGCTTTTCCTGAGTAAGTAAATAAGACATCCCCTGAAAATAAGCCATAGTGTGTTTTCTTGAGGAAAAATAAATATAAGACAGTGTCTTATTTTTGGGGAAACACGGTACTTATGTGCATAAAGCTGAGGGGAAACCCCATCTCCCTCTGTTCCATACAACCCACAAGGTTAGGAACTACTATATTTGTGAATGTATAGTGACCCATATGATAACTTAGAAAGATGTACACATTTCCTGTTTTTCAGGTGTTTTCTTTCTGTCAAGCAAATTGAAAACTGCAGTGATTCACTAATCTGCAGTTATGATCTTGGAAATTACAAGGTACAAATGACTGCTCATACTAAAGTCAAGCTAGTTTGTTACTTATGTGAAATATTGCATCTTATTAGTGCACAAAACACTTCAAAACCACAACTTCACATTCCCAGAGCCTCTGACATTTTTTATTTCCTATTATTCCCAAAATATTCAAAATATAAACTTCAGGTAGGTGTTTGGTAGAAATATAAATGTCAGGTTATTGCAGTGTTTCTCAAACTTTTTTGTCTTGCTGCGCACCAAAAAGATCGAAAATTTTTTACGGCACACCTGAAAAGATTTAACAGTTTTTGTGGTGAAGAGCTTTGTTATTTTTACACATATATTTAATTTTAAACTCAATGTGAAGGATGTGCCTGCTTTTGATAGCAAATCAGATTGAAGCGTTTGTAATCTTCTTGGTACTTTCGCTTGTTTCCTTGCTTTTCATTTAACAGTTTCTCTTTCAGGGTGTCAGATTTGATTAAGTATTTCTCCATCGCTAAACAATGAACAAACTTTATCCATAAGCATCAACGTTGGAATGGAACGGTCTGTATTATAATATAATTAGAGCAATCAAGTTCTCCCGAGATCTCGCACAAGTCGCACATTACGAAAGGAACCAATGAATGGTCAGACTGACAGAGATTGTGTTTTTTTTATATGTTACTCTTTTAACTTTTGTGACATTGATCTACCATTTAATTTTTTTCAATATATTCAAAGTTTCAAAACGCTAGCAATTTTAAATATTTTTTAAAACTCCCATGGCACACCTGCAAGTCTCACGTGGCACACTAGTGTGCCACGGCACACAGTTTAACCACTTGCCGACCGCCGATCGGAGATTGACGGCGGCAAAGTGGCTCTGTAACGCAAAACGCCGTCATACGACGGCGGCTGCGATACAGAGATAATGTGAGCGCGCGCGCGCCGCCGGAGGCGCGCGCGCGCTCACTGTGTTCGGGGGGGGCCAGGGAGCGGGTGCGGCGGCTTCGATTGCCGCCGGCCACCCGCGATGCCCCCCCCGGAGCGAATGAGCGGAGGTCCGTGTATGTAAACACGGACCTCCGCTCTGTGTGAGGGGGAAGGGAAGTGATCACAGCCTTCTCGTACATGAAGGCTGTGATTACTTCCTTTCCCCAGCTAGGCAAGTCCCCCTACAGTAAGAACACGCCCAGGGAACACAGTTAACCCTTAGAGCCAGGCACAAATGTATGTGCCTGGAGGCGAGTAAGCGAGGCCCCCCCCGTAGCGCCCACCGGCCGCCGTTAGCTTCGGCGGCGTGGGCGAGGGACCGGGGGGGGCTTGTGTCACTCGCGCGCGCGCGG
>BLSH010139742.1:1814449-1850144 GCA_018402905.1 Glandirana rugosa | reverse complement strand
CTAATGAAAACTATAGTAAATACTGGTTAGAGTTTGGACACACTATCTCTTTAGACTGTTCCCAAACTACCAGTCAGTCTGAATGCATATACAAATGAGATTCCACCAAATCTTGTTGGTCCAATGAATGGTCCACAAGAAACCATTTAGGTAGTCACTCCACACAGTAAAATTACCAAGACCTACTGTTCTATTATGTCTATTATGTAACGTTTTATTTTGGACATGACAGAGATAGATAAACGACGGATGAGTTTACGAGTGTGTTATTGGGTCACTAAGAATTGGTGAATTCCTGGCCTTCCTAAAGGTCGAAATCCTGGCCTCAACGTCGCACGACCGCGCAATTGTCAGTTAAAGCGACGCAGCGCCGAATCGCAAAAAGGGCTCCGGTCCTAAAGCTGGAAATCCTTCCGGTCCTTAAGTGGTTAAGAATCACTGGGTTATTGTGTGAGCATTTGAGTAGGCAGCAAATAGATAGAGACAGTACAGGTTTTATTTTGCAATGTATTATCTGTATTATCTTGTCATCCAGAACCATTAAAATGACACACCTCACTGATGGATTTACCAAAGAACACCTGGTAAGTAACCTGGTTGTTCTAAACCACCTTAGAGTAAACATATACGTAAGTCTGACTGACCATCAAACCCTTGTCAGATTTCTCTATCACACAGGTTTGAGATTGGTCATAAATGATATCAAAAGTAATCCACAAACCATCCACATTATATAAGATAAATACTCTATATCTGTTATTGTCTTGGTGAACTAATCACACAAACACCCGGCTGCTGCTGCAACACAAGCCCAAGAATCAGGGGCATTTTCTGATAGCAGTGGCACTGTGTACAAGACTAAAAGTTGGACACTCTGGACTATGAATGGTAAAATGCAGCACACGCAGCGTCAAAAATGGGCGTGTTTCTAATTCTGCTGAATTTTGGGTGTGGCCTACAGAGATGTTACATAAAGTCTAAAATTAACTTACATAGTATAGAATGAGACAGTTATGGGCATGAATGTACAGCACAGTATTTTACATTTTTTTTTTGTAAATTACTTTTTATTGAGCTTTTTATAAAGAGATATGACATCAAGTTGCATAAACCAACAGTCAGTCACCTTTAAAACTTGACTAGTTTACAACCAAAAAATTATACAGTGAAGAAAAAAAAAAAAAAGCAGAAGAAAAATAAAAACAAAACCTATACAACACTTGCCCAGACAGTCATGTATATTGCAAGAGCCTCCAAAGGGAGGTAGATATACAAATGACTAGCTCGATGACACCCTCATGGAACTAACACGATCATGCCTGCACTTCGGCTCCCCCCACACCAGGCATAATAACAGACCAGGAAAACACTTAGGATAGCATACCTTTGTCATTAGAGCAACATGTATTTATTTATTATTTATTTATTTATTTCAGGTACTTATATAGCGCCGTCAATTTACACATCGCTTTACATATACATTATGCATTCACATCAGTCCCTGCCCTCAAGGAGCTTACAATCTAAGGTCCCTAACTGACATTCATACTTACACATACTAGGGCCAATTTAGACAGGATCCAATTAACCTACCAGCATGTCTTTGGAGTATGGGAGGAAACCAGAGTACCCACACAGGCACAGGAAGAACATGCAAACTCCAGGCAGGTAGTGTTGTGGTTGGGATTCGAACCAGCGACTCTTTTGCTGCTAGGCAAAAGTGCTAACCACTGTAGTCGCCTCTCGCCCCAGAGACCCCCCCCCATCCGAACATTGATTACAAAGGAACTTAGTTACACCTTTTGTGGGAGTTAATCTGATACCATCTATAGATGCCCTCCAATCCCCCCATACCTTGTCAAATTTAGCCAAGACCCCCCTATTTAGATAAGTTGCTTTATAAAAAGGTAGTACTTTGCTGACAAGGGATTTCCAAGAGGCCAGATTTGGGGCAGAAGAACTCTTCCAAGATAGGATAATCCATTTCTTGGCATAGAAAAGCAGGAGGGTGAGAAGAGTTCTTATAGCCCTTGTAGTGGCCAAGGGTTCAACCAGATGCAACAGCATACTTCAATTGACCGAAGGATTAAGATGGAAGTAACCGACCTGATATACTCCACTATGTCTTGCCAGTAGGGCTTAATATGGGGACAATCCCAGAATATATGCATGACATTTGCAAGAGGTGCAGAACATCTCCAGCATAAGGAGTGCTGGCTCCCGAACATCCTAGCTATTCCGGCTGGGGTGAGATATATTTACCATGAAAAAATTTGTATTGGATCAGATGGTCTCTAGTAGAAACCAGGCATTGAAATGTGGCCCCCCATATGTCATCCCAGTGATCCCTGTCCAGACCGGGAGCCACCACCTCCCACACCATTCTACAAGTTTCCATCACCCGAGCCGTTTCTTGGAAGAAATCTTTGTATAGACTGGAGACTGGTTTATGTAGGGAGTCGCTACGTGTCAGTAATTCCAAGTCGCTGGGTTCAAGGTCTACAGTGTCTTTGCCAAATTGAGAACAGAAAGCATGTCTCAGTTGAATGTATCTAAAGAAGTGGGCATTAGGTAGGTCATAATGTTCTTTTAATGCATTAAAAGGGTGCCATTTAGTACAATATGTCGCAAGGTCTTGATGCCATATTTGGTCCAGACTACCGGGTCCTGGTAGTCGATAAATTGTGCTAAGTTTATATTTCTCCACGGGGCAAATTAGGGGAAAATCTGTTAGGACTAGACAGCCTCAACCCTTGGGCCACGGACCATGCCCTAATTACCTCTATATACTAAGTGGGAGAGCGCCTCATATGATCCCATACAGGCAGCTTCCAGGGACACCGAGGCATCATCCAGAGCAGTAGTCAGCCAGTGGGGGGCCACTGTCAGCTGCCCAGTGAGGAAATATTTGTAAAAATTAGGCACCTCTAGACCCCATTCCCTCCACGGCTGCTGCAATATGGTCAACTTAATGCGGGGTCCCCCCGTGCCACAAGAAAGAGGAGAGCATGCTCTCTATGGATTTAAAAATTGATTTTGGGATCCACATTGGAGAATTTCTTAGGGTGTATACGAGTAGAGGCAGGATTTTCATCTTAATCAGGTTAATCTTTCCTATAAGTGACAGAGGGAGGTTCTTCCAGGCATGCAAATTCTTAGTTATAATACCTAGCAATGGGGACACATTAAAGCCTATGAAATCCGCCACCAAATTTGTTATCAAAAGCTCCAAATATTTAATTTGTGTAACTCATTGAAGGGGATTATCGGGGTCCACTTGTCCAGGCACAAGATGAGAGCGTAAAGGAAGTATTTTGGACTTGGTCCAGTTAACCTTTAGGCCTGAGACCACCATAAATTTGCCCATAATTGACAGGGCAGCATGCAGAGAGGGTCCGGTGTCTTGAATAAATAATAACAGGTCTTCTGCATAGAGGGCTGTGGTTTCCCTCAAAGTACATACACTAATCCCTTGCCCTTGAGGGGATGAGCACAGCGCAATCGCGATAGGCTCCATAACGAGTGCAAACAACCCTGGTGAAAGGGGACATCCCTGCCTGGTGCCCCTCGACCATTAAGATGGATGGCGGCCACTAGGTGATCATAAAGCAATGATATCCATTTAAGGAAAATGGGGCCAAACCCGATATGTTGTAATACGAGGGTCATGTACCCCCAATTAATGGAATCAAATGCCTTCTCCAGGTCGAGAAAAACACCAGAGCTCCCCCAGAAGACATCCCCTCATCCAACTGCATGTGTATGTACACCCTCCAAAAGGTTAATATCAGTGGCCTTATTAGGCATGAACCCTGTCTGATCTGGTGATATCAAGTGGTGCAGTACTTTCATTAGCCTGTTGACAACCATTTTGGACACAATGTCTAGAGGATTACCACATATACCAGCGCTAGCGTCGCCAATATGGAGTGGTCCCTAACACCGGATGTTTTGAGCACGATGAGTCTTAAAATGACGGGGAACACTATGTTCCTTCCGGCCCTTTTGTATGAACCATCGATGCACACCCCCCGCGCTTCCATAGGGTGTGCATTGTACGGCCCACATACAACATGTTACAAGGGCATTTTAGTACATAAATCACGTACTCCGAGCAGGTTATGAATTGTTTTATCTCGCTCGAGAGCCGACAGCCAGTCCCAACTCATCTCCCATCCGGCTCATCCCGTCTGCTATCGAGGCTGCTGCCCATTTGACTGAGCCACAGTTGAGGGTCTCGGCTGCACCTTAAGCCACCTCACGCCTACCAGAGAGTCCCGTTGCTCCCACTGCCCACATGCACGGTGTTCCCACAACCAGTGGGAACCCCATGTGGGGTTGAGCTCCGCTCCCCCCCTGACGGATTAGGGATCTCTGCGTGCAGCTGTATTCCTTTTTGGATTAAGCGCTCCAGCCGATCCTCCACATACTTTCATCTGGTTCCCCTTTCCCCGCACACAGCTGCGAGTGGATCACAGTTGGATTATTTCATCCCTGCAGCGCAGTGAGGTTGGGACATTCCTGGATGGTTGAGTAATGGCCAACTATACCCACGGTTAGGTGGATACAAAAGTTGGTGATACGAGGAACTATCCACATGTTCCACATCACATGATTGTAGATTTTTATTTTTAATTTTCACAATTTCAATAAACTTTGTAATGGTTATTTTATGTGGTCTCAATCAGAGCCTTATTATTGTTTACCAGAGGGTATACCCCCTCTTCCTAAATAGGGTTGACACTAGCGCTGGTTTATGTGGTAATCCTCTAGACATTGTTTCCTGCCTCCACACCGCTCCTGGTGTGGTTTATTTCCACAGAAGCTGCTTTTTGACACCCGCTTGTTTCCTACCACTTATTTCAGGGTGGTCCTAAGCCCTCGCCATTGAGCGCCAGATACATTGTTGGTAATCATTTTGGTAAGAATCTTGAGGTCCATATTGAGCAGTGCTATGGACCTATATGAGGAACAATAAAGAGGGTTCTTATCTGGTTTGGGCAGCAACACTACATGAGCCTCGTAAAAGGCTAGGAGATAAGAGGTCTAAGTATTTCTTGTACCATTCTGCAGGGATCCCATCAGGGCCTGGCGATTTACCATTGGGAAAGGAAGCAACAGCCGTCGCCAACTCCTTTTCCATAAAAGTTGCATCTAAACTAGCTGCCACCTCTTCTGGCAACACCAGGAGTCCAAGAGAACATTAAGAACCTGAACGTCATATGGTGGGATAGGTGAGTATAGCCCAGAAGAGTAGGAGACAAATGCTTGCATAATGCTCTCTCCATCCCTTACCAGAGTACCCTCTGATGAATAGATATAAGGGACCACCGTACGCGCCCTAGCATCAGCTATCAGGTAGGCCAACAGTTTCCTATTTTGTCTCCCTTCTCAAACAGTTCCCCTGCTCGAGTTCTGAAAACAAATTGAGTAGCATGTATAGTTCTCTGCATCCAGTTCCTGTTCAGGGAGAGTATTTTGTTACCTGCCAGATGGGTCTCTTGGAGGAGGACTATATGGGGGTTCTGAGATTTAAGCTATTGAAGGACCATTGATCTCTGGAATTTCAAATTTAATCCATGGACATTCCATGAAAGGAATTTGAGGTCACTCATAAAATAACAGTTGGTATATCATATGGACAGAATGGGTATAATGTAGAGGGAGGGTAAAAGAGGCAGGACCCAAATGCAGAGATCTACAGTTCACCAAATATCAATATAATAGCAGTACAGACGACATGAAGCTATTAGCAAGCCCCTTAGTTTGAGCTTCATGGGCAAGTTTTAAAAGGCAAAAAAAGCCCACCAGAAAAACAGAAAAATAAAAATAGAAAAACTGAACAGTGTAAGATCTTTAGTCCCAAAACTTTGAAAAACATGAGAAGAGTGTTCCAAAAGTTCCACTCAAAGAAGAGCTGTGGAGACATTTATCTAACTTACAGCACCCAAACACAGTACCTTGGTCTCCCGCAATATACGGATAGGCAATCCCGACTGCCTAGGTTGATCAACCTGCGTAAAACAACAATGTCAATAGAAGAACAGTTTATGAACAGATAACAGTAGGAACAGTTGTTGCAACTCCCAACCCTATCCAACGGAGAATGTTAGTATGCATGTGCCAGAGGACCACGGGCACCAAACAGTCAGACCATGCTACTGAAACACATCATCTGGCAATGGAATCCAACCAGTTATGGATAACTTTCAGCTGACTAGGATACAACATGTTGTACACAAGGCCCTTCTTCCTCAGGCGTCTGCGGATATCTGTGAAGGAACGCCATTTTTTTTGCAGGTCAGGAGGGAAATCAGGGTATGAGTGTATTACAGCATTCTCAAACTTCAGCTCAGGATGTTTTAGAGCCTCTGCAAGGATCAAATCTCTGTCCCTGAAATTTAGCAGGCAGACCATAAAGGCACGGGGCATCAGACCAGCAGGCCTCAGTCCAGTGGGCACCCTGTGTGCACGTTCCAGGATGTATACTGCAAACAGATGTTGTAGGCCCAAGGGTTGCTTGAAGAAGGCCTCAGGAAAGACTACAGGATTGGGATTTTCTGTATCCTCCGGGAGCCCAATCACCCAAACATTATTACGCCGGTAGATGGTTTTCAGCGTCTTCCGAGGGGGCCATGAGGACTTTGACTGTTTGTTGCAGATCAGCTAATGTCTGAACAGCGGAGGTAGCAGTATCCTCCACTGTTGAGATGCAATGCTCTGCCTCAGTAAGGCGACCCTGGAATTTGTCCATGTCCTGCCTGATCAGCCCACATTCTATAGTCAGGGTATCTATCTTCCCCTCAACAGATGACTTACTGTCCTCAATGGCCGCCAGGATCGTTGCGGTGGACTGGTCGCCATGGATACCAGATTCAGCACAATGTATCAGGGATGAGCCATCTGTACCAGCAGCCTTGTCCGCCGCCATCCAGGGATCTGTCTGTACCGCCACTGAAGCTGCATGTGCAGAGGTAGCAGGCAAGGTGGCCACCGCACGAGTTTTTGGCGGTTTGGTCCTGGAGCTTTGAGAGGTTGCCTTCTTTGCCGATTTATGCAATCCAGTCATGGGGAGAACCGGGGTAGCTCCCCAGACAGCTGGAAGTTGTTTGCTGAGCAGGATGGCTAATGGAACAGTAGGATTCGGGCGGATTATCTGAGCAGATGGCGGGAGCCTTAGCTAGGCATGTCTCTTATCTCTCACATCCCAGCCACGCCCCCACTGTTTTGCATTTAAAAAAGTCCCTGACCCTTTCCAAAATTGCAGAGGCCCAAAAATGTGGAACGTGTTCCATAGGAACCCATGTTAAAAATATGTCCTGTGTCTCTGCAAAAAGCATGAAAAGGTGCATTGGTGTGAATGGAGCCTTTTAGGGAACTGGGAGACTTGTTCCCCCATCAGTTCAGCTTGCTTTTGATTGGCAATGCACACTCTGATCTCAATCCTGGCCATTGACAAGTTTGTGTACTGGTTTCTGACATGTACATGAATCTGGTGCATGCACCGATAATTTAGGTGAAAAGCCCAACAGAATTCAAAAGTTTGTCTACGACATTTGGAAGACAGTAGAGGCAGGTGTTGCTGAGTGTGACACCACTTCGTATATATATTGTGAAAAAACAAAAAAAACCAGGAGGATAGGAAAGTGGGACTTTAAAGGCTGTCACTATATTTCCCAAACAGGAAAGCACTGCAGTGAAATATTTCTAAAATCAGTGTTTATTGTAATACATTAAAACACAAATATAAGCTAGTAGCATATTGTGCATGTCAAAGACCAAAAGGTACAGATAGTACACTGTCAGCAAATATGGTGTCTGGTAGGCCCAAACCAAGTTTACTGTGAAAACATCCAGTGTTGCTGGAGGGCCCTGACGGGATGACTCTACTGCCACACAGCAATCACTACGCGTTTCACAGAGAGCTTCTTCAGGTGATCCTAGTGGTCATTGGGCAAGAGATTTTTATTAGTATAGCCAACAGTAATCTCATTTACAATTAAGTCAAATGCACAGCATATTAGTACATTACATATCTCTATTTCACGGTCTGCACACATTCTATATTGGTAAGATTTCAGCCATTAGGGCTGGAATCAATACAAATTACATATGTAACAAAAAAGTATTTCTCCAAACAATAAATAAGTAAATGAAAATAAATGGAATGTCCTTATTTCCTCCAACCATCCATATCCACCCCCCTTGACCGGGAATAATACATACCGATGTTATGGTAGTAACTCCACTCCGTCCAGTCTGTGAGAGGCCAACATCCAGGCAACTGGGTCCGAGAGAGAAGAAAAAAAAAATATATAAATAAATAGTGATGTAAGTGAGAAGGCGAGGCTAGGGAGTATTGTCCAAGGGGCCCTATGTGAGGGGCTCTCTGTTGTGGCACGTAAACCACTATTGGACAATAATGTTGCATATATATATTTGCATATGTGTGTATGTAGTCGGGCACATATGCGTATAATTGGAAAACATGATCCTCTTTGGTTGTAATGGTGCGATAACTGAAAAAAAGTCAGTAAGAATATATCCAAAGTGCATAAGTACATTTGTTGCTTATTCCATTAGATGCAGATTGCGTGTAGAATAAGTAGTAGGTTGAGCAAACTCCACCCAAGCATCCATCCCTATGTCCTACTATGGTCCCATCGTTGATCTGTATACATATGTATATATATAGGCTATATATTTATAAGCTACAAGTAAATGCACATAAGGAAAAAAACCCTATGCAGAGGTCTAGGAGCAGTTACATACCTTGCTTATAATTGTGTGCTGTTTATCGAGAGTTTTCCTCAAAATAGCACCTGAACGTGCTTCCTATGGCAGTGAGTTCGTCCACGCCGGAAGCAAAGAAATGGGGTATGGAGATAAGAGAGAAAAGCCATCACTCATCTATTGGGGAGGGGAGACTGTTCAATTCATCTAAAGTTGGGACCAAGAGGGAAACAGGATAGAAGATTAGACATATATTGCAGAGGCAGTGGTCCTAACTGTCTTCAAATAGGATAAGAAAGTGTGCCAACCTGTATAATAATATGTGTCCACAAAGCGAACGGTCCGTCTCCTAAGCCGTGTCCAGGGCTTATAGTCGTGATGCAGGTGGACACGGAAAGGCTCCCTTATGTAGCGGTGGTGGTTTCCCGCCATGAACAAGGCCCCTCCCACACGCCCACCGCGCTGTATAGCGATGGCGTGGGGTGGATATGTTCCCAGAAGTGACGAGGCGGAAAGGCATCTGCCGCGCATATCCGGAAATGTCGGGAGGGGAAGTGAAACACACAGGTGACATGTGCTGGTCTGGCACGCCATAAAGGGTCCTTCCCCTGTGAGGGGGGATTTTGATCCTGGATTCTGTGTGAAACCCCTCCCACCAAGAGGCGGATCGTAACGGCCAACTGCTAACATACTGGACAGCGATACTCAACTCGGGACGCACACAAAACCGGAAGCGTTAGACACAGAAGCAAGACAATACACAAAATGTACACAAAAAACAACATATTACAAAACTCGGTAAACAAAAAAACAAACAAAACCACACACATATAACATTTACGGGAAAGGGGAAGATAGGAAATACGGACAGGGTGGGAAAAACAACAACAAATACGTGGCTCTGGCCTCTCATATCCGTGGGCCGTATTGGACAGGGAAAGGAAAGGGAGGTGGGATGTGAAGATTGGGAGGGTATGAGGAATGTGGGTGTGATGGGGTGGGTAAAGGATATAGGTATAAATAGTGTAAGATCCAGGAAGCGATGGGTATAAAATACGAAAAAAGTATATAAAAAGGTGTATGAATAAAGTGTATAAATTGGGTGTTGGTGAATGAAGTGGATGATAATGACTAATGTGAATGTGTGTACTGATAGATAGAGATTGGTGAGGCCAGAGATGTGCCATCATAAATGAAGTGTGTGAAAAAAGAAAAAAAAAAGGGGGGAACAGGTCAAACCCAACCGTCTGGCCGCTGGGACCCAAGTATGGTCTCACACAGATTGGACCAAGCTGTCTATGTAAAAAAGATATAAAAATCAGTAATCAATAATGAATAGGCGGGCCAGGAATAGATGGGTGCGTATATTCAAGCAAATTTGTATATAACTATTAGGCCTAAACAATCCCTGTTAGGGGATGGCGATCCTGTTTACAAGAATGGTTTATAGCTAACGCACTCATTTAGACCTGGGGATCTTGTCGCTTGTTAGGTGACTATCCACTTGGTTTCAAGTCTCAAAAGTTGGGAGTCTATTTCACCCCCCCCACCCCCATCTGATGCAGGAAGATGCTCTAATGCAAAAAAACCTCATTACAGACAAATCAAAGTTGTGATAGATACCGACATGTTTGCTGATCGCAGACTCTATTTTCCCATTGCGTAATAGATAAACGTGGTTCTTGACCCTCTTCTAAAATGGCCTGCAAGTTTTGCCAATGTAAAAAGCTTGGCAGTCACACATCATAATATATACTACTCCTACCGTGGAGCAGTCTATGTAGTGTGGGGGGAACGATATCAATCCATTGGGCAACATTATGAATCTTCCCTCCTGGATCCATTCACAGTATTCACATTGATATGTGCCACGCCTATGAATATCTGGTTTCTGTACGCTCTTGGGTAGGTGGTCCTTTAAGGATTTAGCCCTTCTATATGTAATTGTTGTTTTTTTTGTGATGTACTTGGCTACCACAGAGTCATCCGTGAGGAGATGCCAGTGGTGGGCAAGCACATCACGTATGAGAGCATGTTGTTGTGAGTACGACATTATTTAGATTCCCTCTAATATGTAGCCCACCACACTGCATTCCACAGTAATTTAGCACAAGTATGCACCATATAGCATTGTACAGTAAATACATTTTCCTACACAGACTGTCAGCTCTTTTTAAACAACTCCAACACACAATGAAAAATGGTGGGTAGGAATCCACGATTGGCCCTTCTAAGCCAGCTGATCTAAATGTAAAGGACAATATGGTTACAAAGAATTCAGAATACATCCAATGCCTTGGTAGCATCTAAGAATGGGCTTGTGCAAATCGAACCAGCCAGGAAGCCAGCACTGCACACCATGAATCATAGGCAGCAGGGCCGATCCTGGGCAGGTGCGCGGGGTGCACTACACCCAGGCGGCGCAGGGGGGGGCACTGAAGTGCCAGAAGA
This sequence comes from Glandirana rugosa, assembly GCA_018402905.1. Taxonomy (NCBI): domain Eukaryota; kingdom Metazoa; phylum Chordata; class Amphibia; order Anura; family Ranidae; genus Glandirana; species Glandirana rugosa. Next base: position 1,838,960 of record BLSH010139742.1, on the reverse strand, counting down.
TGGGGTCATAGCTGTGTGTCTTGGGGATGAGGCAGGGCCAGCGTTGTGTTGTCCGGGAGAGGAGGAGAAGGGGAGGAGACTCCTTCCAGCAGCTGGAGCAAAACAATAATACAATTAAATATTCTCACTGCACCAAAGCTGCCCCCTCCCCCTTCACCCCCCATTGGAGTGCTCCGCGGAACGGTCCCTTCACACCCGGAGGAGCATGAGCTTAGCTACAGAGGGTGCAGGGATTACAATTGCTACCCGGCCCCATGCTGCAGGGGGTCCATTCGGACCCATGTATGTAGGCCTGGTGCCAGCTTGAGCCAGCATATGCAGCTGGGTGGGTTGTAGTATGAGTGCCCTAGTGGCTGCAGGAAGGTGTGGGTCGGAGAGCTCCCTGCTCTTCTGCACTGGCTGCTAATCTCACAATTCCACACCCGCGTCTCTTCGGCCGGCTCCTTGGGTCCCTCTCTCCTTCCCCATACAGCTCTGTTTGGTCCAGTGTCCATCCAGCCACAGTCCCTCCCCCCTCTATGAGTCACTCCATCCACTCCTTTGTAACAGAGCCCAGGCACAGCCCTCCGGCGCACACTTCTCCTAAACATCCAGCACACAGAGGCATCATGCAGCCCTATGAGAGCTGGCTTCCCAGAGGACGCTGCAAGTTTGTCTCTCTGCCCCACCCCCCTTCTCTCCCCGTCATACACAGATCTCTCTCGGAGAGTGATGTGGTCTCCCTTGCTGATCAGCCCTGTCTGTGCTGCTGGCGGGAACCCAGCGAGCCATGGATACATTCTTGGAGGGCGGCCGGCTGCAGCACAGTATGCATCCTATTAGTGCCTGTGCTCCATCAACCTGACCCTGCAGCTTAGTCACGGTGAGTGAAACGACTCTTACTCCACTCCATCTGCCCTGGGGGCAGGGCCCCCATCTGCTCTGGGCACAGGGCCCTCATCTGTCCTGGGGACAGGGAGCCCATCTGCCCTGGGGAAAGTGTTCCCATCTGCCCTGGGGACAGAGAGCCCATCTGCCCTGGGGAGAGACAGCCCATCTGCCCCGGGGAACGACCCATACCCCACTCCATCTGCCCTAGGGACAGGGCCCCCATCTGCCCTGGGGACAGGGAGCTCATCTGCCCTGAGGACAGGGAGCCCATCTCCCCTGTGGTAGGGAGCTCATCTGACCTGGGGACAGCAGGGCCCCATCTGCTCTGGGGACAGGGACCCATTCTGACCTGAAGACAGGGAGCCCATCTGCCTTGAGGACAGGGAGCCCATCTCCCCTGGGGATAGGGACCCCATCTGTCCTAGGAACAGGGCTCCCACCTGCCCTGGGGAAGGGGGTTCCCATCAGCCCTGGGGACAAGGTCCCTATCTCCTCTGGGGACAGGGACCCCATCTGTACTGGGGAAAGGACCCCCATCCCCCATTTGGGGATTTGGGGGGTGTACCAGCAGGGGGGTCATTGGATGCTGGGAGGGTACAGCAGTACTAGCATGAGGTGGCTGGAGGACAGAGAGAGATCTAGCAATGGTTTGGCTGGAGGATTGGGGGGGGGGGGGTCTGGCAGTACCAGTGCGGTGTCACTGAAGATGATGGGGAAGGAAACAACAGTATCAGCAGGGTGGCTGGAGGCCTGGGGGTGCAGTAGTATCAGCGTGGGGTGGGTGGAGGACAGGGGGGTTCTAGCAGTACCAATGTGGGGTGGCTGGAGGACAGGGGGGTCTAGCAGTACCAGTCCCTCCTCCTATCCAGCTTTTTTTCCACTGCCCCCTGTGTGCTCCTCAGCCCCCCTGTGGAGAGCGAGGAAGGGGCCGATAAATGTGTCTTTTTCTGAATGGAGAGTCAGCGATCCATACAGATCACGACTCTATCCATTCATAACTGGGGCATAGTAAACTGTGCTATTCTTGTCCATTTATTCTGTGTAGCTGAGGCTGCAGAGGAGGAGATTGAGGGTTGTATCTTCAGTCTCCTTCTCTCTCCCAAAGGTGAAACATCAGAGGTCTGTTTAGGCTCCTAAAAAATAATATTGTAAAGAAAAATAATAAATAAATAACAAAAATAAAAAAGGACTGATACCAGTGGCAGAACTACAGGGGCACAAAAGTCATGATTGGGACTGTGCCCTGGAGTTCCGCCACCGGGCTCGGAGGGAAGAGCCCAGGTTGTGGGGCAGGGGGGCCCCTCATGGTTTCTTGCACTGGGGCCCTGAAGGTTCCAGCTACACCACTGCGGAGGAGGCATCCATCCGTCTGGTAAGCAGTGGCGAGGAGGGGAAGAGGAGGGTCCCAGGGAGGAGGCCTCACGAGGGCTAGATGGAGGATGGATAGGGAGGTAGAAGAGAAGAGATGTCTGGGCCGCACCTCCCTGTGGCTGTCTATCAGGGTGGGGGGATCAGGGGTTCCAGCTGCAGGGAGAGACACAGCTATTATGCCACAACCCCCTTTTGTAACCAGCTACCACCACCATAAGAGAGAGCCAGGCCCATCCCTGCTCTCCAGCATCCAGTCTCACTCAGCCACAGGCTGGCCTTTATATCCACCCCCTGTCCCATCCCATCCTCCTGATTATCAGTGCCACAAACAGTAAGGACAGCTCAGTCCTCTGCCAGTGTTCCAACCTGTGATTGACAGCCCTGAACCTCTCCTTCTGCCCTGTCCTCACCCCCGCCTCTGCAAGGTTCTACTGTGGGAGATTTGGAAGTCCCAGCCCAGTCCAGTTCTGATCCTCAGCCATCCTGCACTCCATATCCTGCATTGGCACTGCCTGCTGTTTGGCTTTTCCACTACCATCTTCCACCAGGACTTCTTCCCCTACGGGGAGTCCCACGGGGGACCTACTGCTGACTGGCAGGGAATGATGAGACCTTTGAGGTGGTGATACTCGCACAGCCCATTCTCTTTTAGGAGGCAGAGTTCAAGGAGCTCTTTGAGTACAGCACTGATAGAGAGAAGTCACTGAGCACAACAATGAGATAAAGAACACCAGTACCAAGATAGAGAGAACTGAGACATAGAGCACTGACACCAGCACTGAGATAGAGAGCACTGACACCAGCACCAAGATAGAGAGCACTGTCATCTGCACTGAGATAGAGATCACTGACACCAACACCAAGATAGAGAGCACTGAGATAGAGAGCACTGACACCAGCACTGAGATAGAGAGCACTGACACCAGCACTGATATAGAGAGCACTGACACCAGCACCAAGATAGAGAAAACTTACACCAGCACTGAGCTAGAGAGCACCAAGATAGAGAGCACTGACACCAGCACTGAGAGAGCACTCACACCAGCACAAATATAGAGAGAACTTACACTACCACTGAGACAGAAAGCACTGACATCAGCACCGAGATAGAGAGCACTGACACCAGCACTGAGATAGAGAGCACCGAGATAGAGAGCATTGAGATAGAGAGCACTGACACCAGCACCAAGATAGAGAGCACTGACACCAGCACTGAGATAGAGAGCACTGACACCAGTACAGAGATAGAGAGCACTGACACCAGTACAGAGATAGAGAACACTGGCATCGAGATAGAGAGCACTGCCACCAGCACTTTAAAGCTCTTAATATATGCAATTTATACTGTTATTTTTTTTTATCGCTTGAATTATTTTTCCTATTATGGGCGTGAGTGGGGCCTCATGTCTAGATTTTGTCTAAGGCCTCACAATGGGAGGATCCCGGGGTAAAGAGGACTTCCATAGGGGAGCATCTCTGTGTTTGAGTTGCCATAGAAATATTTGTAAAGGGGAGGAGTTAGTTAGATGACCATGCCCATGTGGGGGTGCCAGAAATGTTGCTGCACCCAGGTGTCTGTGACCCTAGGATCGGCCCTGATAAGCAGGCAGCGTGTATATGTGCAGCTGCTGGTCGGGAAATGCCTCACTGCATATGATTGGTTCTGCGCAGTGACGGCATCCAATCCAAATTCGAGCCCATCATTAGTAGCATCTTTGGAGTTGTCAGATTTTTTTCCTCTGGATTAAAAAAGGCAGTGAGGAAGCAACATAATACCTCCTCGCCATACTCTCTAAAGAGTAATTCACTGCAGATCGCTTTTCAGGGAGCATTGCAAGTATAAATGTGCCCTGTAGGTGCTAGTTCACCTTTAGGACAGTTTTCCAAAAAGTCTCCTATCCAATTCTATATCCTCTTCATATTATATACCAGTGCTCTCCTGTTGTAAATAGTACAGGCCCTCCCATTACAGATGCAGCTGTTGTAGGGCCTCTCTACCAATACAGCTGGCCCCTCATCCCCCTCCATCCTGCAGTTTGCAGGATGGGCTGAATCTTACAGTAATGTCCCACCAGTGACCGCTCTTAGTCATTCAGACTATACACATGTGTAGGTAAGGAATAAAAGCCTTGCCAGTTTTTTTTTTTTTTTTGCTTTTTGTGTACCATGGAGCAAATTTCTCATAACTTCCTGTCCTAGAGACACAACAGGAAGTTAATAGAAATTTAGTAGAAGTGAAGGAAAATTGACAGTTGTCCACAGGCTCTAGTGTACATACATTTAATAAAAAATTATTTTTTCTTGGATGTGTAGTGCCCCCATAATGAATAGGTGCTTTTGTGATAGATTTTTGCTAAGAGAGGCAAATTTAGTCAGGCCTGACTGTTGTGCAGACCTGAATGTTTTGATCTGGGCAGGTGAGTGGCCCAGGGAGAGCTGGAGATTGGAGGAAGGAACACCCCTTGGTTACTCCTCCCCTTTTTGTCCAGAAGATTCTGGAAAAAGGGGATGGATGAGGAGGTGTAACTTTCTGAAGTATGTTAAGGAACCCTGACCAATCCCCAACCTAGATTGGCAGGGGGCAGGCCTCGTTAAATACTGTGGTCTGCCCAGCTGGGGGGAGGAGAGTGTCGGGTGGAAGAGTGGAGATGTAGCGGAGGTTGCTGAGGCCTCACCTGGGAGCCTCCAGTCTGGCAGGGTGACCTTGAGGCCTGGTGGCTCGGGTGCACCCAGGAGTGGAGAGAGATCCTGGAGCAGCACAAGGAAGCAGGAGAGCAACAGAGAGGCTACAGGAAAGGCTCTTTAAAGGATCCACCAGTGCGGTGAGTGACAGACTCTGGGAGCTGGAAAAGAGGACTGGAGCAGGCTGGGAGGAGACAGTGGACGGTCTGTGGAAGGTGAAGGAGCCAGTCAGGGGAGTGGTGTCATTGGACAGTGAGGTAGGCCAGAGTGACTTGGAAGAGGATGGAATGGGAGCAGTAGTCCATCAAGACCCGGCACAATTGTGCTTACCTACACTGGGAGGGCCCATGGCCTTACAATCTGAGGTCCCGTGTCCCTTACCTGCAACGGGCGGTCCTGAGGTCCTGCTGGCAAAAGTTCAGACCTCACCATGTGCTAGCTAGGGTGGAGGAAGATGTAATGGAGGCTTGATAAATTTCCCTTCAGGCCTAACAGTGAAGAAGCAAGTGTTGTGCAGAAGAGAAGCGAAGGAGTGTAATGGTCAGCAAGTGTCAGTTCTGGAAGAAGAAGGAGTGTATATACGGCGGTGTATATAGAAAGGTCCTGTATCATTGATCTTTGGGCATCCCACAGTCGTCCCTACCCTATCCAAGTTTATTCTCTCAATAAAACAACAAAATCAAAGTACAAGCCTGTTCCGTGACTCCAGATGCAAGGAAAAGTGTGTGATTGAGGGCAGAGTGACAGGTTAACCACATCTACCAGCCACCCCTAAGGGGGCCATTGGCTACAGATGCTTTGGATTTATCCATCCAATGCTAGTGTTGTTTCATTCTCATATAGGAACAAAACAACATGAAGTTCATACAGAAATAATTAAAGACCATATCTTAACAATTTTAAAATTGCAGGTAAAAGTACTTGCTGCATGTTTTCCCTAATAGGAATAATTTGTATCCTCTTGCAATGTGGCTTTGGACGTGATAGCAAATTTCACTACCTCAGGAAGGTCAATTCCCTAATAGAGCTTCCCCCCTGCTTACACATAAACGCACATATAATCTTATAGGGAACATTTTTTTGAAATGGATTGACTGACAAGAGCTACTGTACAACCACTAAAAGTAAAAAAGTCAAAGTACATGCCGTGTTGTAAGTAACATAGTACACATTATTAGGTCAATAAAAATCTCACATGTAGCTATGGCTTTAAAGAAATTATGTAATTAGCAAGTATAAATCATGGGATTATAATCAAATGTGTAATGCAAGGTGAATTACCATACCTGCATCACTACTATAGTAATAGAGGGTAAAATGGAATCATATCAATCACAATTCTACAAGACAACCACAGATAGGAAGTGTTCACCCAGGTGTGCCTCAGTGTTCTACACGGCTTCCTCTGATTTAAAGCGTTTGTTAACCTAATAAAAATGGATTCTGTTCCCTTAAAGCATGTTATACAGCACCATGCTTGTGCTGTGTAATTTGGCCCCCTGTATCACCTGAAATACCTGGCTGATCCTGCCAGTTTCTACCCTCCCCTCTATATGGTGACTCTGATGTATCAGGGCTGCTGAGCACTGACACTGGAGTCATCCGTACGTGCCTCCGTCAACCACAGCTTGCTCTGTGTCTCCTCTGTACTCTCCTCCCCCTCTCCTCCCTCTCCTCTTTGCCTGTCAGCACCCTGATCCTCTCCTGCTCTGAAAAAAACAGTCTTTTCCTTCTATAGTTTCCTCTGATATATAACATTAAGCTCCCCAGTGGATGTCATTTATAAAAATAAGCTGTATAATAGTTTACTTCAATGCACCGTTTGGCGCTCAGATGACTGCCCACCGGTCTTCTCCTCTCCTTGTCCCGGCTGATGTCAGCGGAGGGTTTGCCAGCACCACCCCCTGCAGCTATCACATCGGGAGAGGAGCTAGTATACAGTATATTTTTATAAATTACATTTACTGGGGAGCTTAGTGTTATATATCAGAGGGAACTATAGAACAAAAAATTCACATTAACAAACACTTTAATCGATTTTACAGTTTATCTAGGGGTTTCCGTCATCTTTAATCCCAACTCTCAGTTTATACGATATTTCCATTTTTACATCAATAAAACATTCAACTAATTGCAGTTGAGGAGTACAAGGTTTCTAAAATGCTACATGCAAACTAAGGTGTTAAAGAACAGCTCCAGGCAGCAAGTGAAAGCAGTTAGTGAGCAGCTAGTACTTTACAGGCACTGCAGCTGTGCTAAAGTCAGAAAGTTCACTCAGTTTACCTTAGGCCGCTGATCCCAGCTGAGCCGACAGATGACAGATCTGTCTCTGCACCCTGTGCAGAGACAGATCCGTCAGAGCCCCCGCTCTCCCCTATGGCAAATCGGATGACAACGGATCCGCCTGTCCGTTGTCATCCGATTCGCAGACGGATGGAAAAATGGGGGTTCCCTCCGTCAATCTTTACGGGTCTGGAGAGGAACGGAGAGCGACGGGTGTCAGCTAACATCTCTCCATAGGGCTGCATGGAGGTTCCGTTCATGTCCGCCTGAAAAAAACTGACAGGCGGATCTGAACGGAACCTCCATGTGAAAGGGGCCTTAAAGCTGAACTATAAGCAAACTTTTTTGTTTAATTTTGATAGAGCAAGGGAGGGTTATAACCCCTGAAATGGACCAAAAGACGCACAGGGCTCCTGTGCAAATTTGCTACCCGTAGAGAGCCGGTCAAAATCTTCTCCTATTGTATGAACCCAGCCTTAAAGAGAGACTGTCACCAACTGAAAAAAGTTGTGGGCAAAAGTACAAAAAAATACAGATACTTTAATTGTTCTACTACCAAAGTGTTTTCTTTCCATAGTAACCTGCAATGTGCCTTTGAATTTGTTAAAAAAATCCCTAAGTAAACCATCTCCATTATGGCTTCTTCTCAGGTCATGGCAGAGATGGGGACTCCACAATCTCAACACTTAAAGTGATTGAAAAGTTTTTTTTTTTTTTTTTTTTTTAAATAACAAACGTCGCTTGGTTTTGCACAGAGCAGCCCTGTTCCTCCTCTTCTCTGGTCCCCCACCGGAATTCTCGGGTCCTCCTCTTGTCCATGTGCCACTATAGGAAGCCACTTCCTATGGAGGCACTTGTGCGGGCTTGATCCTGAAGTGAATGGGCACCATTGAAAATAAAGTGATTTCCCTTGTCATGCAATTCTGTGCGACTCAAGTTGTATCAAAAATTGCACCAGTGTGAGTTCTTGTCCCAGAATAATTTTACATAAAGGAGTCCTGACATAGGCAGCCCCTTTCACACGGGCTTTCCTATCAGGTCTGCCTGTCAGTTTCTCAGGCGCACCTGATCGGATGCTCCATTCACTCCTATGGAGCAGCGGATGTCAGTGGTGACATGTCCGCTGACCCTCGTTGCTATCCAATCCATTCCTGTCTGTGAAATCCAGATGGATGGCGGATGGGATCGGATGAAAATGGACATGCAGAGAGGGGACCTGTCATCCCCCTGCTCAGCGGGGATCAGCGGATTGATCCCCCACTGAGCAAAGCGGAGTCCGCCGGGCAGACCGCCTGTATGAAAGGACCCTTAAACTACTTGCCATGAGTCTGCAACTTAGAAAAATCATAGGGGATTGTTATTGCTGATTTTATTCTCCAAATGTTATTCTTTTTGGCTCTAAATCACTGACCATTGCGTGTATGTACTCCAGCATATTGATCGTGCATAGAGAAGCATGTCATATCCTTACTGTAATTACTATGCACCCCCCTGCACGCCGACACATGTACACAGGATCTACAGCCCTGGCCGAAGGTTTTGAGAATGACACAAATATTAATTTTCACAAAGTCTGCTGCCTCCATTTTTATGATGACAATTTGCATATACTCCAGAAAGTTATGAAAAGTGATCAGATGAATTGCAATTCATTGCACAGTCCCTCTTTACCATGAAAGTGTTCTTAATCCCAAAAAAACATTTCCACTGCATTTCAGGACTGCCCCCAAAAGGGCCAGTTAACACAGGCGTCGGTGTTGACGAGGACAAGGCTGGAAATCACTCTGTAATGCAGATTGAGTTCGAATAACAGACTGGAAGCTTTAAAAGGAGGGTGGTGCTTGAAATCATTGTTCTTCCTCTGTTTACCATGGTTACCTGCAAAGAAACACATGCAGTCATCATTGCTTTGCACAAAAAGGGATTCACATGCAAGGATATTACTGCGACTAAGATTGCATTTAAATCAACCATTTATCAGGTCAACAAGAACTTCAAGGAGAGAGGTTCAATTGTTGTGAAGAAGGCTTTAGGGCACCCAAGAAAGTCCAGCATGCACCAGGTTGATTCAGTAATGGGATTGGGGCACCGCCAGTGCAGAGCGAGGAATGGCAGGAGGCAGGTGTGAGTGCATCTGCACGCACAGTGAGGTGAAGACTTTTGGAGGATGGCCTGATGTCAAGAAGGGCAGCAAAGAAGCCACTTCTCTCCAGGAAAAACATCAGGGACAGACTACAGGGATTGGACTGCTGAGGACTGGGGTAAAGGAATTTTATCTGATGAATACCCTTTCCGATTGTTTGGGGCATCCGGAAAAAAATCCGAGAAAAAAGGTGAGCGCTACCATCAGTCCTGTGTCATGCCAACAGTAAAGCATCTTGAGACCATTCATGTGTGGGGTTGCTTCTTAGCCAAAGGAGTGAATTCACTCACAATTTTGCCTAAGAACACAGCCATGAATGAATGGTACAAAAACATCCTCCGAGAGCAACTTCTCTCAACCAGTTTGTTCAATGCCTTTTATAGCATGATGGAGCACCTTGCCATAAGGCAAAAGTGATAACTAAGTGGCTTGGGGAACAATATATTGAAATTTTGGGTCGTTGGCCAGGAAACTCTCCAGATTTGAATCCCATTGAGAACTTATGGTCAACCCTCAAGAGGCGGGTGAACAAAAACTGACAAACTCCAAGCATTGATTATGAAGAATGGGCTGCAATCAGTCAGGATGTGGCCCAGAAGTTGATTGACATCATGCCAAGGCGAATTTCAGAGGTCTTGAAAAAGAAGTGTCACACTGCAAATATTAACTCTTTGCATAAACTTAATGTAATTGCCAATAAAAGCCTTATGAAATGGTTGTAATTATTCTTCAGTATACCATAGTAACATCTGATAAAAAGATCTAAACACTGTAGCAGTAGACTTTGTGAAAATGAATATTGTGTCATTCTCAAAACTTTTGGCCAGGGCTGTAGTGTATAAAGTGTGAATTTACTAATAAGTGTAGTTTGCTATGGAGTGTATGCTATAACATACAAATGTATGTTGGCTAAGCTTTGGCATACATATATTAACAATTTAATTTTTCTCAAATGATTTGAATTTATTTGACCAATGCTAATGTTATTACATGCTAATTTTGTGCAGGAACATAACTGATATAATTAGGAGAACCTGTCACCAACTGAAAAAATGCAGACAAAAGGACAGAAAAATCAATCTGAAATACTTACTTGCAGCATTTGTTTTCCTTTTCATTTGTTATGTACTTGAAATGAGCCTCTAGACTTATAGCAAATTTGACTACCTTAGGAAAATCAGTTCCCTAGTAGAGCTTCCGCCCTGTGTGCACATAAATGTGCAAAAAATCTTATGGGAACACTTTTGATTGTTTTGCAACAAGGTCTCTTTAAGGGCTACTGTACAATCACTAAAAATAAAAAGTCATAGTTCATGCTGTGTTGGGAGTATCACAGGACACATGCAGAGATATGCCTGCTGTAGCAATGGCCCATGCACAGTTTCATGTGCATGGGCCATTTGCTTGTAAACACGTTTCCGGTGATATACACCATTTTATTTGCTCTGACATCACAACTTACGTGTTTTCTTTTTTTTTTTGACATGTTACTTTGTTTGATGCATGTACATTCCATAGCTTCCTCGATGTACACTGCAAATTAGGCCTCACAGTATGAATTAAACAGTAGTGTATAATTTGCTGGGTAGGTTTAAGGATTACATTCTCTATGGGTGCATATATCTGCATGGTCATGTGAGCCCACAATGCAAGCATAGCATAAAAAGCTATCCCTACTGCTGTTTGTTTGATTTACTAAATTAGACACATTGAATCTGAAGAGGTTAAAGAGAAACTTAAGACTACTCTGTAGAGGCTTTTAGCCCTCCCTCTAGCGTCAAAATTATGTGAGGTGCCAAAAGGCTCTACTCAGCCTTTGGGTCCCAGCAGATGATTTGGCACATCTTTGCATGTGCAGGATATTTCCCGCGCATGCGCAATGACGGTGAAGGATCTGGTATATGCTGTATTTCATGGATCTGGTATGTGCTGTATTTCATGGATCTGGTATATGACTGTATTTCATGGATCTGGTATATGCTGTATTTCATGGATCTGGTATGTGCTTTATTTCATGGATCTGGTAAATGCTGTATTTCATGGATCTGGTATGTGCTGTATTTCATGGACTCTGGTATGTGCTGTATTTCATGGACACTGGTATGTGCTGTATTTCATGGACACTGGTATGTGCTGTATTTCATGGATCTGGTATGTGCTGTATTTCATGGACACTGGTATGTGCTGTATTTCATGGATCTGGTATGTGCTGTATTTCATGGATCTGGTATGTGCTTTATTTCATGGATCTGGTATATGACTGTATTTCATGGATCTGGTATGTGCTTTATTTCATGGATCTGGTATATGCTGTATTTCATGGATCTGGTATGTGCTGTATTTCATGGATCTGGTATGTGCTTTATTTCATGGATCTGGTATATGACTGTATTTCATGGATCTGGTATGTGCTGTATTTCATGGATCTGGTATGTGCTGTGTTTCATGGATCTGGTATATGCTGTATTTCATGGATCTGGTATGTGCTGTATTTCATGGACTCTGATATGTGCTGTATTTCATGGATCTGGTATATGCTGTATTTCATGGATCTGGTATGTGCTGTATTTCATGGACGCTGGTATGTGCTGTATTTCATGGAATCTGGTATGTGCTGTATTTTATGGACACTGGTATATGGCTGCACTGGTAAATATTTTAGTACACCATTTGGTTTGGAATATTTTTTTTTCTTTTATTCTTACTCTAAAACCTAGGTGCGTCTTATGGTCAGGTGCGTCTTATGGTGCGAAAAATACGGTAGATACCTAACATGTCATGCTTTAAAATTGCGCACACTTGTGGAATGGTGCCAAACTTCAGTACTTAAGAATCTCCATAGACAAAGCTTTAAAAAAATTTAGCGGTTACATGTTTAGAGTTACAGAGGAGGTCTAGTGCTATGATTATTGCTCTTGCTATACCGATCATGGCGTATGTAACTTGTGTATATCTGGCTCTGATATTAGCCAGTGCCTCACCAGCCACTGACCTCACCGCACGTCCCTGAATTATATGAGCCAACATGAAAAACATACCAAAGCATTGTATCCCTACTAGTGTTCATTTGCTTCAGTAAAATCAGACACATTGCATTTGAAGAGCTTAATCTTGTGTTACTATATGAATAAAAATCTCTCATGTAGCCATGGACTAAAAAAAATTGTGTCAATTGCATGTATAAGTCAGGGCATTATAATCAAATTTGTAACCCAAATGGAATTTAAACACCTGCATCACTTCACTACTATAGTAATAGAGGGTTAAAAACGGATTCGCATGAATGTGCATTTCTACAGGAAGACTACAGATGTACTGATAGGAAGTGTTCACCCAGGTATGCCTCGGTGTTCAACACGGCTTTCACTGATTCAACTGATATTGTGGTTTATCTAGGGGTTTCCATCACCTTTAATCCGAACTCTCACTTTACACAGGGTTTCCATTTTTATAACAATGTAAAATCCAACCAATTGCAGTTGATGAGTACAAGGCTTGTAAAATGCTACATGGAAACTAAGGTGTTAATGAGCAATTCCAAACAAGGGAAAATAGTTAGTGAGTGACTAAGACTATCCAGGCACTGCATTTTTGTTAAAGAGTAACGTCACCCTAGGGAAGTTCAGCTTTATGTCCTTCTCCCAGCCTACTCTAGCACTTTTGGACATTTTTATTTTTGGGGGGGACCACTTCCGGTTTAGGAGATTCCACTGGAAGTTTGGTCCCCCCCCTCCCACACGCCACAGCCTTCTGGGACGTGTCAGAGGTCCCAGCAGGTTGCAGGACCATTCACACAGCGCAGCTGAGAATCCCCTTTAAAGTCAGAAAGTTTGCACAGGAGACCCTGTCATCAATTTAAAAAAGTGTAGGCAGAAGCACAGAAAAAAAACAGGCATTTACTTTTTTTTACTTCTCAGAACATATTTTTATTCACCTTCAAGTGCCTTTGAGCATGCTGGAAAGTTTGACAACATTAGGAGAGTCAATATACCAGCACTGGAATAACATACATATTGTGATTGTGATTTCTAATAAATTTGCGCAGTGATAGAAAATGCAAAAATTTAAGTTGGTAATGACACATTTTATCAACATCGACACATCTTTCACCCCCACTGGACAATAGGATTTAACCATTATTATTTTTATTAAAAGCTTTTTTTTCACCAGTAATTATTTTCACATTTATTCCAACTATCTGCTTCATTTTAGAAAAATCTATTCTCCTTTTCTTGCTGTACATACTATATAATCTCTATTTAAGATGCTATTACTATTCCTATATCTTCGGATGTGCCAGTTGTTTTCCAATAGGTTTAATTTCTTTTTAATTTTTACCTATTCAAAGCTCACATTGATATCCAAAAATGTGCCCAAATATGAACATGTACAAACACCCATCCCTACAAATTCAGAGAGAAAACAACCGGTGCATTAGGGCATTTCTTTCTCCAGTGTAGGGTTAAAAACATGAATGATAGATTATCTTGTGCATACTGCAAGAAAGGGAAAACACATTTCTACAAAAAGAGGCAATACAGGTGGTCCCCGGGTTACAAACAAGTTAGGGACTGTAGGTTTGTTCATAAGTTGAATTTGTTTGTAAGTCAGAACAGGTACATTTTTTAAGTGTAGCTTCAGCCAATAAAACTATTTTTTAAGATGTTTGGACAGCATAGGGAAGGGTTAACACCCTGTAATGTTTGTTTTGCTGTCTATGTTTCTGTTCAGATTTCACCTCACTTCCTGTTCTAATGATAATTGGATTTTGAAAATTTTGAGTTGTTGTGGAAACAAACCTTGGTGCAAAAGCATCAGTGGAGACACCTTTTCCCCATGATAACCCTTACAGGAGTGAATTTCCCTTCCTAGGGGGAGATTTCCTCTCACTTCCTGTTGTCTCCCTCCGTTTGTAAGTAGGAGTCGTTTGTAAGTCGGATGTTTGTAACTAGGGGACCGCCTGTAATGGAATTTGTTGAAACAAGTAAATATAGCCACTAGCCTTCTGTTTTACTTCTGATGGAATTTTCGAATGCTTTCGATGCAATACTTTATTGGTTTATTCTTTGCTCTACTCATTACATTTTTACATTGTTCTGTACTCATCCTGTTCATAAATCGATATGTTTAGCTTTATTACTATTTGAATATTGTACCACCATCCTTGTATGTACTCAATTTGTCAATCTTTGTTATATGTAAAAAATAATAAACAAATTTGACGAGAAACAAGTAAATATATCAATTGAGGTCACACTCTAAAACAGCATTTTTCAACTTTTTTCAGTCAAGCCACCTTTAAAATGTTGCACAGTCTCCAGGCACACCATTTCATAATCTAGAAAACGAAACAAATAATTTTACATATCACAGCAGCATCCACGCATGTGGACCACCCTACATTAAAGGGGGTGGGTTATTCCTCCACCTTTGCAACCTGGTACTGACTAGCATTCTAGCATTTCTCTTCTCCCTCAGTTTCACTCCCTGTCTCTGCTTACAAGACCCCAGTGCTGACAGAGATGCACAGGGGAGGAGCAAACAAGGATGCTCTGCAGGTTCCTGATATCCTCTTAATCAACCAAAATCAATTACCAAAGTAATTGGTTGTTAGGATGTCAGTGGCTGGTCCAAGGTTGTAATGTTGCATAATAAAATCCTGAGGCTTTATGTAACAAAAAGGCGGGCTTGATCCACTCTCTGGCTTGTTGAGGAGTTTGGGACAATTTTTAGGGTTTTTGCCAAGGCAAACCTGAAGAACCCAGAAGGCAACCCAGTGTGCTATAGTACTGGTCTAGAATACTAATCAGTAAGGCAAATAGGTTTGATTTGTCAGTCAATAATTATAATAAATTCCATTGACTTTAGGTAATTATAATGGGAAGTAAAATTAAAATATTCTGGAGAAAATTAGTTTTAATAAAAATAAAGTTTAAATCATATTGTCCAGGGGGAAAATTGGTGTGCAAATGTTGATCACTGCCAGATTTTTTAAAATTCACTTTAGGAGGGTGAGTTCCTTAGCACAGTCCCCACTCATCTAGCATGTCAATGACTTCTCTTGGGATTGTTCAATTACTCTCTGTGCTGGCCCAGCCCCTACGCCCCTCCCCTTTTTTGTAGCTTTCAGGGAAGGAATGAACAGGAATACTATAAAGTGTCACTTGAGTGACATCTCTGAGTCTGTTGATGTTGCTAACATCACACCCAAGGTGGCAGGACCCAGCTGCAGTCTCAGGGCTTTTGGATGTCTACAAGGGAAGCTTTTACAAGTAAATAACATCCATTGAATAGATTAAATTACATTACATTTATTCTTGTGGGAAGATCTTTGTTGAAATTATCAGTGCTTTTGTTTTTCCACCCCTCTGCTTTTTGTATTACCAAATACGTTTAAAATTCCCAGGAAGGGTTGAATCTGATTGATGGATGTAAAAAACTTCTTAAGCCTCGTACACACGGGACGACGATCGTACGTACGATCGTCGCAAATCGTATGTTGCATAATGTAACTTGCATACTGACTGCACTACATGATTGTACGACCGCAGAAGAACGTTCAGGTGCATGTAATTAGCATCCAGCCATTCCTGACTTCTGAGCATGCGTGTTTAGCACAATACAACTTGTTGTACCAACTGCTCTGTACACACGATACAACGGTCGTATGAGAGCTTGTTGGTACAACCAAGTTTTCTAGTCTGCTCATACAACTCCCTTGTACGACCGTCGTAAGTTCGACTGTTCTAATCTTGCATACGAACTATCGATATCGCATACAGCGGTTGTTAGTACGACCTGTTGTATACGATCGTCGTCCCGTGTGTATGAGGCTTTAGTGCCGACTTTATCTTACATCAGATTTTACCAGCCTGCAGTGAGCGTGTTTGGGAATTCCTCCTAGGGGTTTAAGATCACCAGATTGCCGACAAAAGGGATGGGGTAATTAAGATTAATTTGGCATAAAACATTTGCTGTTTGAAGTTGCATTACTCACAACTCTTTTTGAAATTGTAAATACAGTATTTTGTATTTTTTTTATATTTAGTGATGTAAATAATAAAAATAGCGTTTTAAAAATGTGCATTCTCCTTTCCAACAGCAGGTAAAGCTCTGGTATCATTTTCACATTTTGCATTGTTTACCTATGCTTATTTGATGTGAAAAGATTACATTACTTAATATTTTAATACTAAAGAGTATAAGGGTAATAATTCAAACAAATTAGATATAGCAAATCATTTTGTTTTGGGGGTTAAAATGAAAAAAAAACCCCAAAAAATCATTTTCTTGTAGTTTTAGGTACTGCTTTGAGATTTCAGCATTGCTAGTGTGTAATGACTCAGCAAGGTCACCCGTCCCTTCGCAGTTACCTTTGATGGGGTCAAAAGTAAAGTGTTCATTGACACTGTTAGGCTATTGGGTGGTTAAGAGTTAAAGGTCAACTGTACCTTTGTACAGTTGTCCAATAATACATTTATATTTGTCCCTAGTGCTACCTTCAGTTCTGATCCAACGAGCTTTGTGTGGCCCTAAAAATGACCAGTGCATATTGCATATGTGCTCCCCAACCCAGCTCATTCCTTTGGAAAAGCCAAACACTGAATGACCACTTGAAACCACTATGAGAACAGCTTTCCTATGGGAATGAATGCAGCAACAGGGCGCATGTCCAGTATACACCAGCCCCACTCAGAGATAAACTGTGTGGCTCCAAGTAAGGCCACGCAGTGAAGATTATTTATACAGTACTGTGCAAAAGTGTATGCAGGTATCCTTTGGGGCCATATTATACAACTGGCCTTGCCCCAGAAACGAGCTAGAGAACAGAGGATCCAGGACCTCTCAGTCTAATTGGCCACTGCCAAGGCAGCCTTGAAATCTAAACCCTCGGCCTCCACCAAACAGTTTTGGGACTCCATAGCAGCTGAACTGGACCTTCTAGCTACTGAGAAGGCTGAAAAGGCAATGCATTACGGTGGTCCAAACATAAATTTTATTCTTGCAACAGACCGGGCTCAATGCTGGCAAGGAAACTGAACTCAGTGGGTCACCCTCAGGCCTCCGATTCGCCTCTTCACGGACAATGGGAACATCACATCTGACCCGGTCAAAATCGCCTCTTCTTTTGCTACCTTCTGGTCTTCTCTGTATAGTCTCCTTTCCCTACTGACCTTGCCGACCAGTTCTACCGGGACCTCCGTCTTCCACACCTCACTGACTCAGCTCGGGAGGTGCTCAATGCCGCAATTTCTGAGGCAGAGGTTGGACAGGCCATCAAGTCAATACGTACCTCTAAAGCCCCTGAACCTGACGGTTTTTCTGGTCTTTATTACCGTAAATTTTCCACCCTGCTCATCCCTTACTTGACGGCTTATTTCAACAGTCTGCGACAGGGTTCCCTGCCCACTCCAGACATGTTGTGGGCCCACATAGCCACGATCCCAAATCTACCGAGGACACCCTGGATTCCCAAGCCTTCCCGCCCATCTCCTTGCTGAATGAGGATGTGAAACTTCTAGGTAAGATCCTCAGCACTCATATTAACAAATATCTCCGCACTTTGATTCATAGGGATCAGGTGGGCTTTGTTCCCGGTCGTCAAGCAGGGGACAACGTCCGCAAGGTCACTCACCTGATAATCTGCTTCAACTTCACAAGATTCCAGGCCTTCTTCTGTCAGTCAATATCTACAAAGTGTTTTGACTCGCTTTCTTGGGAGTACCTGTGGTATGTTCTGGAAATATGGGGTTTTGGGGAATCGATCCTTCAGTGGATCATGGCTCTCTACTCCTCCCTCTCGGCCTGTGTTACCTATGCTGGCCACCTTTCTGCCCCTTATCGCTGACTCTATTCATCCTGGCTCTAGAGCCCCTGGCCATTGCCCTTAGCGATGACCCCAATATCTATGGGATCCCATACGCCAGTACCCACCATAAAATCAGCTCTTTTTCTGATGAAGCCCTCTTGACCCTAACTAATCCCTTGACCACCCTACCTAATCTCTAAGCCCTCCTCTCCCGTTTTTCAACTTTCTCCGTGTCAACCCTCACAAGACCACTGCTTTGAATATTTCCTTACCCCCCTCAATGGTGACCCAGCTACAAGCATTCTTTCCATATCGTTGGAACTCCTCCTCCCTGGACTACTTTGGCGTCAAGCTGACCCCTCACTACTCATCCCTCTTTGCCGCCAATTATTATCCCCCTTACTACGATTGCTTGCTTACATCCATAATGCAATCCTGGGGGTTCCCCTCCTTATTCTGGGTAGGCCGCATCTGCGCGGTCAAGGTGACCATCCCTCCCAAAGTTTTTTATTATTTTCGTACCCTCCCAGTCCATGTCCCCTCTTTTTTGTGTGCCTACTGCAGAATAGGATCTTATCTTTCATCTGGGCTCACAAGCGTCCCCAAGTGTCTCGTTCCACCCTTTACAGACACAGATTGCGAGGAGGTTTTGGGTTCCCTGATTTAACCAAATATTACCAGACTGCCTAGTTCTCCCAACTAACCTTGCTGCACACAACCTCAGCCATCCCGTTGTGGATGCTCATTGATCTCCCCAACTGTGCCCCAATTCCTCTTTTTGCTTTGCTGTGGCTTCCTCGTAAGCTTTGCCCCTTAATGCGCCACAGCTTAAAACTTTGGGACTCCGTCCACTACTCGGGCAACTTCTTCCTCTTTTCAATAACCTCCTGTTTCCACCAGGCCTTGATCAACTGAGCTCTTTCTCCTGGTGGTCCAACTATGGATTTACGGAGGTCTGCCATCTTCTTTCATCCCGTACTCTTCCCTCCGGCCATTTTTTCATGATACCTGGAGAATTTTTTCTCTATGCTCAATTATGTCATTGGGTCTTATCGCTGAGATGTAACTCGTCCTACCCCTTCCAGAAAACACTGTTCGAGCACCTCTGCCTCCATTCCCCTGGTGCCCATAATGCAATTTTGATCATTTACTCTACACTGAATGCTATAGACCCTCCTGTGGCTGCGTTTTATAAGTTATGGTGAGAATAGGACCTTGGGACTTCTATTGCTTCAGAGGATTGGAACAAGGCCTGGTTCTCCGCGGCTAAGTGCTCCTTCAACACAGCTGCTCTGGAGGCTGCATATAAAGTTCTGTTTTGATGGTACTGGGTGCCGGCCCGAATAGTGAGCTAAAACCCATTATACAACGACTGGTGCTTCAGAGGGTGCAGCCAATGAGGGATGTAGTACACATCTGGCGGTCCTGCCCCCCATCTTACAGGGTTCTGGTCCAGGGTGTTTGGTTTCCTACACTCCTTATTTCATATACCCATACTTAGGGAAGCCAAAACCGCCTTGTTGCATTGCCCAATTAAGGGCTGATTTTCCTACCAACTGTAGCCATGTGCTCCCTTGAGAGTGGCTGGTAGTAGTGGTTCACCTGATAGCTGACCTCAATCGCACCATATATCACACATCCGGAGACACTGACCAGACCGACTCTTGTTTTTGTTGTTTTATTTAGGGGAAATAACTTGGATGGGGATAAGGGATAACTGTGGAATGCCCAAAGAATTATTGTACAGGGATTCCATATACAGTCCTGTATATGTGCACTTCACTTCAGACTCTCCCTCTTCAGACTATTGCTCCTCTCAACTCTCCAGCACTTCACTTGCTGACCGTTTCTATTACAGTTCTCTCTCTACACAGAACTCACAGCTTTACACTTCTTTGCTTCTCTCCAGCACAAAACTTAGTTTCCAGGCTGAAAATAAATTTATCAGGCTTCTCTATACCTTTCTCTTTACCGTGGTTAGCACATGGTGAGGCCTACCCTGTTTCAGCAGGACCTCTGGAACACCCATTACAGGCCAGGGATCACGGGCCCCTGAATGTGTAGCAAAGTACTTTAGTGCTAACTGGGCCTTTGACGGACTAAAACTCCCAGCCCATCCTCTTCCAGGTCCCATTGACCTGCTCTCTCTGGTTGTGACTCTCTTTTCCCTTGACTGGCTCCCAAGGCTCCCACAGACTGTCCACCATTTCTCTCGCTGCCTGCTCCAGCACTTTCTACTCCAGTCCCAGGGACCATCACTCACCGCATCGGTGGATACTTTAGTCTCTCTCTCCTCCTGTAGCACCTCCGCTGTTCTCCTGTTCCTCCTGTGCAGGAATCACTCTCCTTCCTGGCTGCACCCCAACTCCCAGGCCCCAAGGTCACCCTCCCCAGACTGGGGGCGACCTCCTGTGCAGGGGCCTGCTCCACAGCACCTCTGCTACATCTCTAAACTTCCACCCGACACTACTCCTCCCAGATTGGGCTGACTCAGAGTATTTAAGAAGGTCTGCCCCCTGCCAATCCTGCTTGGGGATTGGTCAGGGCTCCCTAGAATACTCCAGATGGCTCCACCTATCTCCCAGCTCTCTGACCAGAAAACCTTCCCCAGGTTTCTATAAAGAAGTGGGAGGTTCTGGTGACCTCATCTGTTAAGTCCACCCAATCCTCCCTGAGCCTCTCCTCCCAGCCCAGATCACAACATTCAGGACTGCACATTACAGTCAGGCCTGACTAAATTTACCTCTCCTAGCCAAAACCCTGCTAGAAAAGGCACCTATACTATGGGGGCGCTACACAACAAAAATGGGCTTCTTATCTGTTTAAAGCTGCTAAGCGGGTAATAGCTGGAGCTTGGAAGAGCTCCAGCTTGTTTGCGATGGTGAAGAGCATTGTAACCGACCTTATGATTAATGAGAAAATGTTAAGTATTTTTAATAATTCCCACTCTAAATTTCTCAAAATATGGTCACCTTGGTTGTCCTATGCTCTTCCCACCTTCCACCCAAGCAGCCTGGGTCTCTCCTAGGAACTAACCTGTTGCTTTCCCCTCCTGCAGAACTTCTCCCTGTCCCCTCCCCCCCTCTATTTCCCTTCTCGATCTTTCTTCTCTGTCTTTTTCCCTCTTCCTTCTTTTCTTCGCTGCCGAGACCATGCTCATAGCCGCCCTCAGTTTCTTCTGTCCTAGGGTGACCCTAAGCCCTTGGACATGAGGCCTATCTTTGTTGGCAGATGGCCACTTTTGCTGGACTCTAAAGTGTCCACTTGTTTTTTTCTCTTTTTCTTTTTGCACCTCACTACAGATGGCTCACCCCGACCTGTGCCGGGGTTTTCCAATAAACCAGTACCCTCTGCTGTAAACCAGTGCACCTGCAACCCGGGTCCCTATTAGATGGCCCTTAGGGCCTTTATGGACCTTTGGTTTATCCCACTAGGTCGCCCAGTGGACAGTTATCATCTATAAAATTCTTTGACTTCCTAGCCTATACCTTTCTGTTATGTCCATTGTGCTGTACCCCTGCTTGGGTGAATGTTTTTCAAATTATAATATTTATTATAATAAAAATGATTGTAGCCATGGTGCCGAACTCTGAAGAGCTGATGGTGAACTTCAAGGTCAGGGAGAGCTGACATCCATTTTCACAGTGTGGGTCACTAGGCATAGTGGGTGTGAAGTAGATTAAGTTGGGCGCCAGACACTTTGATGATGCAGAACAAAAGAGATTTATTTTCTCTTAAAGAACTGGTGAGAGAGCGTTCAACCCTTTGAACAGGTGCAAAAGCACTTAGCAGACTCTGAGACTCACAAAAATAGAACAGTATAGAGGTTGCATAGCTACGGACGCCTTAAAGCTGAACTGCGCCTGAAAGAGCTGTTTCCTTTAGCAACTGAACTTGTATTTTGACTTCAAAACAGATCTGTATACACACCAAACTTTGTATCCCCGTTGTGTAGGACCTGGTCTCCATCTTGCAGCTTCCCACTGCAGCTTCATGAACTTAAGCTCACATTCTCTTAACCACTTGCCGACCGTGTAATGTAATTAGACAGCCGCAAGTGGCACTCATTGTTCTGGGAGGACGTAGTATAACCTCCTCCCAGAGTCACGCTCCCGCGCGCCCCCTAGGGTGGGCGCACCTGGGGGCATCCGTGACCGCCGGGTCCGTGAGACCCGGCGCATCACGGATCACGGTAAATGGCTGCTTGGAGCGGCCGTTTACCACGTGATCGCTCCGTCAAATGACGGAGCATCACATGTAAACAAGCTGGCGGAAGTGCCAGCTTGTCTCTCCCCTCTCCGCACCGATCGGTGCAGTGTGACAGGAGAAGGGGAGAGTGGGGAGAGAGGAGATGCAGCGGTGCTGTGGGCAGGATCTGAAGTGCCCACAGCACCGCTATGTGCCAGGCAGGGACCCCTCATCACCCATGCACCCTCATCCATGCCCACCCATTCGTCACCCATACATCCATGCCCACCCATCCGTCACCTATACATCCATGCCCACCCATCCGTCACCCATACATCCATGCTCACCCATCTGTCACTCATGCATCTGTGCTCACCCATCCGTCACCCATGCATCGGTGCTCACCCATCTGTGCCCACCCATCCGTCACCCATGCATCTGTGCTCACCCATCCATCACCCATGCATCCGTGCTCACTCATCCGTCACCCATGCATCTGTGCTCACCCATCCGTACTCACCCATCCGTCACCCATGCATCCGTGCTCACTCATCTGTCACCCATGCGTCCGTGCTCACCCATCCATGCTCCCCCATCTGTCACCCATGCATCTGTGCTCATCCATCCGTCACCCATGCATCCGTGCTCACTCATCCGTCACCCATGCTCACCCATCCGTGCTCACTCATCTGTCACCCATCCATCCGTGCTCACCCATCCGTGCTCACTCATTTGTCACCCATGCATCCGTGCTCACCCATCCGTGCTCACTCATCCGTCACCCATGCATCCGTGCTCACCCATCCATGCTCACTCATCCATCACCCATGCATCCGTGCTCACCCATCCAGCCATGCTCACCCATGCATCCGTGCGCACCAATCCAATCGTGCTCACTCATGCAGCCTCATCCGTGCTCACCCATTCAGCCTCATCCGTGTTCACCCATGCATCCGTGCTCCGCCATCCATCCCTGCTCACCCATCCATCCGTGCTCACCCATGCATTTGTGCTCACCCATGCATCGATGCTCAGCCATGCATTCGGGCTCACCCATGCATCCATGCTCAGCCATGCATCCATGCTCCGCCATCCATCTATGCTCACCCATTCATCCGTGCTCACCAATCCAGTCATGCTCACCCATGCAGCCTCATCCATGCTCACCAATCCAGCCGTGCTCACCCATCCAGCCTCATCCGTGTTCACCCATGCATCTATGCTCCGCCATCCATCCGTGCTCACCCATCCATCCGTGCTCACCCATCCATCCGTGCTCAGCCATCCATCTGTACTTACCCATGCATGCGTGCTCACCAATGCATCCGTGCTCACCCATCCATCCATGCTCAGTCATCCCCATCTATGGCTTATTCACCCCCATTCGTGCTCATTTATGCCTCATTCATACCACATCAGTTCTCATCCATGACACATCCATGCCACTACAGCACCCATCAGTGCCACTACAGTGCCCATCAGTGCCACTACAGTGCCCATCAGTGCCACCACAGTGCCTCTCAATAATGTAATAGGTAGTCAAATTAGATTTGAAATGTATGCTCCTAGAACGCCTGATGGTGCACCCTGCATGTTGGGCTTCTGTATGTGGCCAGGCTGTGTAAAAGTGTCACATATGTGGTATCGCCATACTTGGGACAAGTAGTAGAATATATTTTAGGGTGACATTTTTGCTGGGTACATGCTGTGTGTTAGAAATATTGTATAAGGCGCATGCGCGAAGCCCTACATGTCGGACGTGCCGCTGTAGAGCTCCGCATCTGAGGGGGAGAGACGGCCGCAGACACAGGAGCCCTCCGCAGCATTTCGGCTCCCGCCGACCCATAACACCTCCGGGCACACTCAGGACCACTCAGGACCAACTGAGATGGTTCTGGTCCACTCCAAACCGAAGCCCAAGGCCCGCTCCATACGCGAGGTCCTGGCGCGGGCCTCGGTCAAGATGGCGCCGGACACGCCGCGCCGCTCAGGCTCTCAGAGATCTCCCCGGATGAAACCCCTGCCACATCCAGATGAGGGTGAGTCTGACTACGAACTCTCTGCCACCCCTGCGAGCTCCCCCAGGGCTAGGCCTATTCAATCAGACATGCTGAGTCAGATAGAGTCCATGCTACAGAAGGCCCTTAAACAGACCTCAGACCAGA
>BLSH010139742.1:1772993-1789729 GCA_018402905.1 Glandirana rugosa | reverse complement strand
CGAAATTGACTGTTAACGCGCCAGCACGCTGCAACATGGGTTAGCTTTAAACGCAGGAAAAAAAGGGTGTTTATCTCGAAAGAAAACCACCATAAACTAGTGGAGACGCAGTAAAGACTAGCGGCGATATTTGTTTTCTTCTCGCTGTTAAAACGTTTTTTTTGGGTGTAAAGAATGAAAAACGATTTTATGTTTAGGTTTTTTTTTTATATTTTTTTTTAAAAAAAGTGGCAAAAACCGGCTAAATATAAGAAGGAGTATAAACGCTATTTTTTTTGGTGTTAGCCGCAAATAACTAACCAAACAGGTACAACGTCGCACGACCGCGCAATTGTCAGTTAAAGCGACACAGCGCCGAATCGCAAAAAGTGCTCCGGTCCTAAAGCTGGAAATCCTTCCGGGGCTGAAGTGGTTAAAATAATACATTAATAACTTATTATTTCAAATGATCTTCCTTATTTCCAAAATTCGGAAATAAGAAAAACATTTGAAATAATAATAAATACCTATTAAATTATAGGTTTTGGAATTTTCTTGAAAATATGGCTATTAGTGATAAATTTTATATTTCAGTTCACTAACAGCCAAACTTTCAAGGAAATTTCAATACCTATAATTTAATAGTTATTTATTATTATTTCAAACGTTCTTTCTTATTTCCAAATTTCGGAAATAAGGAAGAACATTTGAAATAATAAGTTATTAATTTATTATTTTAACTTATTATAGATTATAATAAGCTATTATTATTTCAAATGTTCTTTCTTATTTCCGAATTTCCGAATTTCGGAAATATACACATAGTATACATACAATATACAATATACATACAATATACACACAGTATATACACACCCAGTATACACACACACATAAATACAGTATGCATATATACAGTCACACACTGCAAAAGCTGGAAATAAGGAAGAACATTTGAAATAATAATAGCTTATTATAATTTATCATTTAAAATAATACATCAATAACTTATTATTTCAAATGTTCTTCCTTATTTCCGAAATTCGGAAATAAGAAAGAACATTTTAAATAATAATAGCTTATTATAATTTATAATAAGTTAAAATAATAAATTAATAACTTATTATTTCAAATGTTCTTCCTTATTTCCGAATTTCCGAAATTCGGAAATAAGAAAGAATATTTGAAATAATAATAAATAACTATTAAATATAGGTATTGAAATTTTCTTGAAAGTATGACTATTAGTGCTAAATTTCATATTTAAGTTCATTAACAGCCAAACTTTCAAGGAAATTCCAATACCTATAATTTAATAGTTGTTAGTTAGTTATTATTTCAAATATTCTTAGTTTTTTCCAATTTTTGGATTTTCGGCTGTTCCAATTGCTGAATTTCCGAATTACCATAATTGCAGAATTACCGCGAATTTCCGAATTACCGCAATTGCCGAATTACCACGAATTTCCGAATTACAGTAAATTTCCGAATTAGCGCTATTCGGAGAAACGAAAATTCTGAAGAATTCGGAAATTGAAAATTCGGAATACGGAATTCGTCCGAATTGCCGAATTTTGCGAAATTTGGTAAAAACGAAATTCGGAACGAAATGAATTGCACAAGCCTACTGAATGTCAGTCATCCCATCTTCTGGAAGAGTGGCAAAGTCTTCTCCATTTTTATAATCTGGATCTTTATGGTCACTCATTGATTTGGATATCCTGTTTGAGCGATGCTATAAGATCGAAGGCCGATACACGGGTATACAGTTTGAAGTGTGCCCCTTACGGTGTGGAGGTTTAACCATAAAGTTCTAACTGATGACCCCGGAGTCTGGTTAATTTTGTATCCATCATGCCCATACCCAGAGTGTTCTGGTAAGAGTACCTACTTATACCTTTGATGGAGGTCTGCACTGCATGCTGGTGAATTTTTGAAGTCACGATTTATAGCCTGTAAAAAATTGTACCTGTGTATGCTCTTTACACACGATAAGAACATGCAGAGTCTTCTTAGGACATTTTGACAATTACTTTATTGCTTTATTTGAACTTGTTTATGCACTTTATAAAAAACTTTAACCGTTTTTTAGAGGTGGATGCTATTAGCATATTAGGACATTTTGAATATCACTCTATTGCTTCATTTGCACATGTTTATGCGCCCTATTAATTACTTTAACCGTTTGACCAGTAGGAGATGCCAATATTAACTGGCATCTGTTTTTAGCGCTGCACTATGTCATCTTTGTTGGTTTATTATTACTGTCACTAACACCAAAATTAAGTGTTCTTATTGCTGCCAGTGCCACCAATTCTGGAATTTTATCATTGTTGCCACTGACACCAGTGAAATGGGGTTTGTTATTACTGCAAATGACAACAATGAAGGAAGGAGGAATATTATTGCTGCCACTGACAAAATTGCTGCGGGTTATAATTGTTCTCACTGATGCTCATGATGAGAGCTATTATTGCTTCCACTGACATCAATGCTGAGTGTTGTTATTACTTCCACTGACAGCAACACTACAGGTTAATATTATTGTTTCCACTGACACCATTGCTGGGCGTTATTGCTTCCACCAACAGCAGCTCTCAGGGTTTTTATTACAGACCCCGACACTGATGCTACAGGGTTTGATTTCTCCCACTGTTGCAGGTTGGGGGGGGGGTTATTTTTGTGGCTGCTGACACCATTTCTGGGGGTTATTATTGCTTCTATTAACATCATTGCTGGGGGTTATTACTGCTTCCACCGATACCAGTCCTGGGGGGTTATCATAACGGCCCCTGACAACGAAGCTACAGGTTTTTTATTGCTCCCACTGACTCCAGTGCTGAGAGTTATTATTGCTTCCACTTATACCATGGATGGAAGTTATTATTATGGACACTAATCCAGTGTTGAGTGCTAATATTTATTGCCACTAATACTGACGGTTGTTATTGCAATACTGGGGCGTTATGAAGTGAAGTTACACCAACTTTATTGGCCAATTCTGCAAATGATTCTTATTTATTATCTGTGTTTTCTAGCTGATCAAAAATCGCTTTTGACGTAAAGGGACGCTTTTTTATGCTATGGACATTCTCAAGTTTCCAGGCAGAAAGAATGGCATATATAATATAAAAGTGCATGCAGGGCACTGGGAAAACTGCTAGGGACAAAGGGGATGTGAAATGGTTTGATACAGTAATGTAATCTTTCAGATTACAGTGTACTGTATGTGTTGTGTGTGTTTTACTTTTTGAATTTCCCGCCAGGCTCCTCCCCCGTGCGGCGCGACGCTCGCAGGGAACAGAGCCCAGCACACAGAGGCATCGGGCAGAGGACACAGCCCGCAGACACGGTGGGAGGACATCGCTGGATCCAGGGGACAAGGTGAGTAACCCAGCCTGGATCCAGCAATGCAATCCCGAGTGTGGCTCTGGGTTACCGCTATTTGCAATGAAAACTCACCCCGAGCCACACTCGGGAATACCGCCAAGGAGGCTACTGATAGCTAAAAAGATCAATGATGTCATTGGGAATTTATCTGAGAGGTAGAAATTGACCATTGCTCAAGGAACCCCTAGCAACCTCTGGAGGAACCCTGGTATATACTGTATAATATTCCTGTATACGTTAAATAGTATTTTGTTGTCACAAGCGTTGCAGTATATGTGTGTCTCACATAAACGTTACCTCCTTTGTGTGCCCCAGTACAATCCTAGCAATGTTCCTGCTTGTCACAAATCTGGGTGTTAGCATTGCTGTCTATTTCATGTTGCTATTTCCTGACTGTCACGCTTACTTTTTGGTTTCACTACTTAAAGGCTCGCTGAGAACAAATGTGCTGGTTTCATTGGCTGCTTGTTTGTTTCAGGTGGATGACTCACGCAGCTACATAAGTATGCAGATGAGCCAGAGATAGAGGTGGTTTGAAGTGTTAGTTGTAAAAAATGCTCATCTAATAACAGCTTTTCTGTGGTGGTTTAATTGAAACTGGCTGCCAAACTCATTTAAACAATTTCAAGTGCAATATGCAAATTGTTTTGTAAGCTTAGGATAGAATGGAGAAAGGTTAGATCCCCTGTTAGGTTTTACTGCTATCCGGGGCTCTATTACATTTAACCACTTCAGCCCCGGAAGGATTTCACACTTTAGGACCAGAGCCCTTTTTGCGATTCGGCACTGCGTCGCTTTAACTGAAAATTGCGCGGTCGTGCGGCGTTGAACCCAAACGAAATTTTTTTCTGATCGCCGCTATAAACAAAAGAAAAGCGACAATTTTGCAAAAAAACCCAAATTTCTTACTTTTTGCTAAAATACAAATCCAAAAAAAAATAAAAAAACATTTTTTTTCATCGGTTTTGGCCGATTTATATTCTTCCTCATATTTGTGATTAAAAAAATCGCAATTGGCGTTTATTGATTGGTTTGCGCAAAAGTGGTCGCATTTACGGATGATGAGAATTAATTTCTGGGGTTTTTATTTTTTTATTTTTTTTATTTTTTTTTTTTTTAGCGCAAAAGCACCTGAAAAACACCCCAGTGTGAAAGGGGTCTTAGGAAAAAATGTTTTGACTATGGATACACTTTAAAGGCACAGTTAATGTTAAGCCAAAAACTGCCTATGCAGATAAGGGGCACTTGTAGATAAAAATAAACTGTGCAGTAAATGGCCTATACCTATAACAAGGGAATTATTCAATGTTGGACAAAGTTGCACAGTTTATTTTTATCTACAGACACCACTTACCTACATAGGTTGTTTTTGGTAAAAGTGAACTATGCCTTTAAAACATTGGGCCTGGTTTACTAGAAGAGATTGCACAGGAACAGAGAAAATTTGCTGTAAGGAATAAGGGAAGCCTGGTGGTGCAGGTTCATAGACCCAACAAATCAATCCTTTTTACTAATCGGTTGAAGAATACACTTTTGTTCAATGCATAGCTGCAATTCCCATTTACAGTGTGCATTGAAAATCAAAATACAGTAAAACCTTGGCTTGCGAGCATAATTTGTTCCGGAAACATGCTTGTAATCCAAAGCACTTGTATATCAAAGAGAATTTCCCCATAAGAAATAATGGAAACTCAGATGATTCGTTCCACAACCATTTATTCATAAGTCTTTCAGCTTATAGTCCATACAAAAAGATTATATCAATGCCATAGGGTGTGTAACCATAAAATGTCCATCCACAAATGGCAGCCTCCTCAAGGGGATTAGACGCAAAATCTAGGAGGAGCTACAGAGTATAAAATACAAGAGAGGCGCCTCTAAGTGTAGCGATATGGTTACATTTAATGAAGTTACAACATTTAGCATCTCACATGGTTGATAATTAAAAGAGGCACATCTAAGTATACAGGCATCCAGGGTAACAGCTGACATTCTGCAATCGTGACCGAGAAGACTTCCCTGCAGTATCTGAAAGCGAGGCTTGAAACGCTCTTGGGGCGCAGCATGGAAGGGATGATGTCGATGGTGGTGTGCAGGATGGCCTATGTGGACAGCTTACTGCATATTAGATGTGCCTGTTTTAATCATCAACCATGTGAGTTGCTAAATGTTGTACCTTCATTGAATGTAACCATATTGCTACACTTAGAGGTGCCTCTCTTCTCTTTTATACTCAGTTGTGACGTGACACTACTTGTATATCAAGACATCGCTTGTATATCAAGTCAAAATGTATTAAAAAATTTTGCTTGTCTTGCAAAACGCTCTCAAACCAAATTACTCTCAAACCAAAGTGTTACTGTAATGCAATTTTAATACTTTATATGCACATAAGATGTACTGAGTAAGGTCTGTGTTTAAAAAAATCTGAAAAATAATTTTTGGGTGAAATGCATTTGCCAAAGAGCTAATAAGTGGAAAATAGTCCCAGAAAGACTTAGCTAGTATCTGTTCAGACGTTGGGGCTTATATTGCTTAATAAACCACATGTGTTTGTGAATTTGCTGTATGTAGGCTTGCACATGTGTGTATGCATCTCTGCACATATTTCAAACTCATAGTAGGTACACTATATTTAGGTATGCTAGAAGGAAAACCTTACAGCTTCCTTTAAGCAGAAAGGAATGAAATTCTGAGACAAATGGCTTTATTGCATCAACTTTAAATTCACACAGAACTACTGCAGGAATACTGCCCATTTACTTTATAGAAATATAATAGTCATTAATAGTCCCCAGATAATCTTTACTTTGCATTCTAAGATACAAAAGAAGAAAAAAATAAGGAAGTAACACCTATCATAAATCATCAGAAATCACCATTTGTATACCCAACCCTGTAATGCCTCCCCTCCCCAAAGTATAAAAATTGAGCCACTCCATCCTTGGTAATAACTTACCAATTTTTGACCCACAGCATTTACAAGGCGGTTTTACTACCTAAGATTTTCCAAAGCATCTTGAATTGTGAACAGAAGAGAAGGGGTTTTCAAGGTGCTAATCCTGAAGCAATTAGGTATAAAATTACAAAACTTGTATTGCAACACCTTATTAAAAGCATACATAATATGCATTAAAACTTATAAAGCGTATTTGCATCATTCATTTTTTCATGATTACAGCCTCCAAAAATTAAATTTGCTGTAAAAATTTTTTCCTTTGCAGTGTAATCAATCTCGACATATTTCGCCTGTGAAGGGTTTCTTCAGGTACCACACCTCATGGATTGTATTAAAGCACACAGCATATCAATTTACAGAGAAAAGAAACAATGAATATATATATATATATATATATATATATATATATATACACAAGATCGTGAGTTAAAACATATAAAGGAGGTATAAAGTGTATAATAAATAATACATTCCAAATTTGATGTTGGGCATCTCACCAGTAATAGTCAGATGGTTGAAACCAAATCAAAATGATTATTTGGAGAGTGATATAAATTAATGTAGACTAGACTGGGTTTGACATTAATGGATGAAGGGGTCCCAGCATATTTAGAAATGGACAGAGAATTGGTGCAGTAGCTTTTACATGTAATGCGCAAATATATATATATATTTTTTTTAGTCAGCTGAAAGGTTCTTAATTTTACTTTTATTAGTTTTGTATCAGAATTTAGTGACCTGCTTTTTAGTAAAAGTGCTGACATGTATGGAATGTATGGAAAATTGTTGCATGCAAATGTTTTGAGTTGATTCATCTAGAAAGCTATGTATCAAGCATTTTTCACTGTATCAATAATATTTTTTTTTCAATTTTGCAAAACAATGCTGAGAATTGTTCCTATTACAACCACTTTGCATGCCCGGTGCTAATTATCTGAATCAACAATGAGTTTATTCATCATACTTCACCAATATTTTAAAAAATGCACTTCAAATTTAGGTATTGTAGATGTTCATAAATGGAGAATGTGTCCGCATTTTGTTTTCTTTCTGATTTTCCTGGTTATCAATTAATCATCCCAACTGTCTTTGGCTATAACGTGAGACATGTTTGTGCCTACCTGTGCAGTTTGTAGTAATTCAGCATTCTTAAAGATGGACTGTGGTGAGTGGTATTCAAAGAAAAGAGTGGATGTTTTGTCTAAAATGTGCTCCCACATCTTTTATGCCTACCAGGCTTACTCTTAGAAAGTAGTAAAGATGACATAGATAAGGAGAGTCAGAGGAGGGTGCAAGATACTCAAAAACACTAAACAGATACAAGAGGACAGATTCTTGAGCAAAAATCCTTTTATGGAGGTAGTTGGGGATAGCCAGCTAATCTGAGACTCTGTATAAGCAGTCCTAGTCCTTACAGCAAGCTCTGGCATTAACTCCAAAAGTACATGCACACCTGAAGTCTCAGAAAAAGGTCCTACTCACAAGGTCCAAGGACAGCTGTCATCCACCCAGCTTCCACAAGGCACTCTTCAGTGGGTAAGGAGGCCCTTTTCCAGCCCAGTATCCACAGGTGATGCCCTCCAGCTAATATCTTTCAGCTCAAATTCCTGCAGGCCCTCAGCCAAGCGCATACTATGACCTAACAGCAATTCTTCAGTACACTGTCTGCCTCCCAGGGAGAGAATGACCCTACTGAATAAGCCTTCCAGACCGTTATCTTCTCCCCAGCCACCTTCTGGGTGTCCCCTCCCAGGGTTTGGCTGAGGTCAGAAAAATATTCATAACTTCAGTGGCTGACCCTCCTATTCTATTGCTGGAAGCTTCTCCTAGAGTCAGACAGGAGCAATCAACCACCAAGCTTAGGGAAACCTGACCAGACCTAGAAATAGATTGTTCCTTTACTGAGTACAGCAGAACCAAAAACTAAATCTAGCTTAACCACTTCAGCCCCGGAAGGATTTCCCAGTTTAGCACTTTTTGCGATTCGGCACTGCGTCACTTTAACTGACAATTGTGCAGTCGTGCGATGTTGTACTCAAACAAAATTTCTGTCCTTTTTTTCCCACAAATAGAGCTTTCTTTTGGTGGTGTTTAATCATCTCTGCATCATTTCTGATCACCGTTATAAACAAAAGAAGAGTGACAATTTTGAAAAAAAAACAATATTTCTTACTTTTTGCTAAAATACAAATCCAAAAAAAAAAAAAATAAAAAAAACATTTTTTTCATCAGTTTTGGCCGATTTATATTCTTCCTCATATTTTTGGTAAAAAAATTGCAATCAGCGTTTATTGATTGGTTTAAAAGATGCCGCATTTACGAATGATGAGAATTAATTTCTGTTTTTTTTAAAAAATATTTTACTAGTAATGTCGGTGATCTGCGATTTTTAACGGTACTGCGATATTGCGGCGGATATTTCGGACCATTTTGACACTTTTTTGGGACCATTGGCATTTATACAGCGATCAGTGCTATGAAAATGCACTGATTACTGTGTAAATGCCATTGGCAGTGAAGGGGTTAACCTGGAGGGGGCGCTCTAAGGGTTAACTTTGTTCCCTCTGTGTGTTCTAACTGTATGGGGGCTGGGCTGGCAGGGGGAGGGGAGTGATCATGGCTTCCATATACAGGGAGCCTGTGATCACCGCCCTTCCCCTCTGTCTGAATGGAGATCCATGTTTACATACACGGACCTCTGTTTCTCTCACTGCGGGGGAGCCATTTCGGTTAGCCGGCAGAGACTGAGTCCGCCCTACCCGCTCCCTGCCCCCTGGAACACAGTGGGCACGCGAACGCGCCTCCGGCGGCGCACGCGCGCTCGCAATACCTGTTATCGCGGTTGCCGTCAGGTGATGGCGTGTCGCGGTAGCAAACCACTTTGCCGCCGTCCAGCCACGGTGGGCGGTTGGCAAGTGGTTAAAGTGGTTGTAAAGGCAGACGTTTTTTTTTTTTATCTTAATGCATTCTATGCAAGCCGCTTGCTGTGGGGGCACTTGACAGGAGGCAGGGGCCAGCGAGGGACCTGAGAAGAGGAGGATCTGGGCTGCTCTGTGCAAAACCACTGCACAAATGAGGTAAGTATAACATGTTTGTTATTTTTAAAGAAAAAAAAAAGAGATTTTAGTGTCACTTTAAATAGGGCAGGGCTCAATACAGGCTTATAACCATAGATAGGGATACATGAACTGTCATCTCACCAGCACTCAAAAGAATATTTAGACCCGTTTGCTACAAAAGCCAGCAGGGGAGAGAAGATCTGTACACACTGAGCTCTACATCCACAGTGTCTAAAAAAACACCTGTCCCTTTATTAGATCAGAGGGATTATGTTTAATCTATAATAAGATCCAAAATATTAGCCACAGGGAGATGAAACATATCCCTTTTGATAGTACTCACTTAAAGTGGTTGTCAACTCGTGACAACCACTTTAACCTACAGGTAAGCCTATAATAAGGCTTACCTGTAGGTTCCCTGCATATCTCCAAAACCTGCACGGTTCAGGAGCTATGCAGTGTACTGTGATGTGCCCACATCATCAGGCACATGCGCAGTGAAGAAACGGCCTCCATGCCTTTTCATCACTGTGCCGTGACTGGGGGCTACCGCGTGCCATCACTGTGACTGGCCGGAGTTGCGGCCCTGAAAGGAAGTGGGGCTTAAGATGAATGCTGCCAGCACTGGGGACAGCTCTGGACGTCGCTGGCTTCGTTTGCAGGTAAGTGGCACATAATGGGCTACTATGTGATGCATAGTAGCCCATTATGCATCTACTTTGCAGGGCATTGTAGAGGAAGTAAACCCCATCTGGGTTTACTTCCTCTTTAAAGTGATTGTAAAGGTTCGTTTTTTTTTTTTTTTTTCAAATAACAAACACATCATACTTGCCTGCTCTGTGCAAGGGTTTTGCACAGAGCGGCCCCAATCCTCCTTTTCTGGGGTCCCCCGGCGACGCTCCTGGCTCCTCCTCTTCGGCGAGTGCCCCCACGCATAGCCGATTTCCATGGGGGCACCCGTGCGGGCACGCTCCCGAGTCCTGCTGCTGTGTCCATTGACACAGACAGCAGGACCCGCCCCCGGCTCCCGTGCAACTGGATTTGATTGACAGC
Source organism: Glandirana rugosa (assembly GCA_018402905.1). NCBI lineage: Eukaryota > Metazoa > Chordata > Amphibia > Anura > Ranidae > Glandirana > Glandirana rugosa. Next base: position 1,779,289 of record BLSH010139742.1, on the reverse strand, counting down.
AGGGGGAGCCAATGGCTCCTGCTGCTATCAATCTATCCAATGAGGACCCGAGACAGTGGCTGGAGTTGCTGGGCTCATCCTCAACACTGGAACGGATCAGCTTAGGTAAGAAAAAGGGGGACTCTGGGGGGCAGCTGCAGCACAGAAATGTTTTCACCTTAATGCATAGAATGCATTAAGGTGAAAAACTTGGAGACTTTACATCTCCTTTAACCACTTCAAAACCGGGCACATAGAACACTTCCCTACCAGATCAAATTTCAGCTTTCAGTGCTGTTGCATTTTGAATGACAATTGCAAGGTTGTGCGACATTGTACCTAAACAAATTTTTTATCATTTTTCCCCCACAAATAGAGCTTTCTTTTGGTGGTATTTAATCACCTCTGGGATTTTTATTTTTTGCGCTACAAAGAGCGAAAATGTTGATTTTTTTTTCTTTTTTGCCGTCACAAAACTTTGTAAATAAGTACATTTTCTCCTTCACTGATGGGCACTGATGGGACTGCACTGACGGACACTGATGAGGCAGTTTTGATTGGCACTGATGAGACGGCACTGATGAAGCGGCGCTTATATGCAGCACTGATGGGCACTGATAGGCGGCACTGATAAGCAGCACTGACGGGCACTGATTTGTGGCACTGATATGCAGCGCTGATGGGCACTGATATGCGGCACTGGTAGGCACTCATAGGTGGCACTGGGCACTGATTGGTGGCACGGATGGGCACTGATAGGTGGCACTGTGTACTGATAGTTGGCACGGATAGGTGGCACTGATGGGTGGCACTGATAAATGGCACTTATGGGCACTGATATGTGGCACTGATGGGTACTGGTGGGCACTGATTGGCAGCAGCTATAGGGATGGCACTGGCAGGCATCACAGATGGGTACAGTGCTATCCCTATTGGGCAATGTGTGCCCCTTACCTGGTGGTCTTAGGTGGCATCCCCGGTGGTCCCTGGGTGGCATCCCTGGTGGTCCCTGGGTGGCATCCATGGTGGTCCTGGGAGGGCTCCCTGGTGGTCTAGGGTGGTGATCCTAGGGGGGCTGCGCTGATAAACAATCATCGCAGACCCCCCTGTCAGGAGAACTGCTGATCGGCTCTCCTCTACTCATGTCTGCAGACGTGAGTAGAGGAAAGGCCAATAAACGTCTCTTCCTGTTTACACTGTGATCAGACATGATTCGTCACGGCTGATCACATAGTAAGAGCTTCTGACAGAAGCTCTTTACCTAGATCGGAGATGTGGTGTGTCAGACTGACACACCACACCACCGATCACCGCGCTGCGTGGCCCTGCGGGCACTCACCAGCTTGTTATCCTGCTGGACGTCATATGACACACAGTCAAGATAACTGAACCACTTCCCGTGCATCATTATGCATATGGCGGTAGGGAAGTGGTTAAGCTATGCAGATATAAAATAGCATTTCCAGGTACAGAACCCCCTGGGGAATCAACAAAAACAAAAATCAATTATATGAGGTTATGCTGTGTGTGGACTTGTTAAAGCGGAGTTACACCCAAAAGTAGAACCTCCACTTATCTGCTCCCCCTGCCTCCAGTGCCACATTTGCCACCTTTTAGGGGGGAGGGGGGAATGGGTATCTGTTTTTGACAGGCACCCTTCCCTACTTCCAGAAGACAGCACCGCGGTGCCGTCCCTCAGAAGTTCGGACCCCTTCCTCCGCCGCCGGGCAAGTTAGAAAGCGCAGCGTGCTTCACGCATGTGCAGTAGGGAATCAGCTGTGAAGCTGAAAGGCTTCACTGCCGGTTTACCCTTGCAACGAATGGTGGCGGCAGCACCTGACAGCTGATCCGAAAATCGGCTGGGGTGCCGACATTGCAGGCTCCCTGGACAGGTAAGTGTTCATATATTAAAAGTCACCAGCGACAGTATTGCTACAGTAGCTGCTGACATTTATTTTTTCTTCCCAGGCGGAACCCCGCTTTAAGATCATGCTGAGGCACTGATGGTGGAAATAACTTATAGCTATCAGAACTGGCTGGTCCTTATAACCGAGACAAGTATCCCTCTCTAAAGATAAAACCCCAAAAGTGATTAACTAAGGGTTAGAATCTGTCCCACACCCATACCTAAATAAATTGAGTAGCATGAAAAAATAATTGTAATTTGTCTAAAAATTTCTTAACATGCTTTTTTTTTTAAAGTAGATTTTATTATCGCTTTACAAAAGATAAAATACAATAGGATACAGTGCACAATATCTGGTGTCAACATACACAGTCAATTAAACAATGATTGCGGTATAATATAACACTGTTAGTACAGTAGATTCATCTGAAGTTATCATAAATGCACAGATATTCCAATCACAATAAGAAAAAATACAAAGAAAAAGAAAATAAAAACACATAACCTGATGACCCAACTCCTATTATCAAAAGAATTACAAAGATTTAATGATCCTGGTGGGAAAACCTCTGCGGGGATATGAGTAGTGGCTTCTAGGTTCTGCAAATTATCCTATACTTTAGAAGCCTTCTGCAATTCTAAATGAGGTCATATGTAAGATCACTGTACCTCCAGTTCTCCTGACACCATTTTAACCCAACCTTCCCATTATTAATCATAATTAATTTTGTGGACAACCTCTGGCAAGATAAGTTAACTTGTACAGTGGTAGGGCTTTGTTAATCAGTTCAATCCAGATCCCCAGACTAGGGGGGGGTCCAGATTCTTCCATTTCAAGACTATGCATTTTTTGGCGTAGAAGAACAACAGTTGGAGTAGAGTTTTTTGTGATGTCTTAAGTTCCTCTTCCGCAAAGCTACCCAGCAGACAACGGGCTGAATTGCAGATGTTGGGCATAGCTAATTACTCCTCTATGAATGTACACTTCCCTCCAAAAATTCTGCACCTTTGGACAGTCCCATACCATATGGAAGAAGTCTCCTCTATTCCCTCTACACCTCTGACACTGTGGGGATTGGAGTCTCCCCATCTGGAATAGTCTGTGGGGCGTATAATAAATCCTGTGAAGATATTTTATTCAATACATTTTTCCCCAGCAGCAATGACTCCTGCAAATTGAGACTCCTCCACCTCCTCCCAGGCGTCATCTTCCAAACCCACACCATCAGACCTCCATTGCATTCTAATTTTGTCCATTTGTGTTGAAGTGTGTGAGATCAAGAGAGAGTAGTACGTGGATATCAGTTTTGTGTGGTCTTCTAATATCAATTCTTTTTCCAGCGTTGAGGTAGATAAGTGTACTGCTCTCAGGTCGAACTGGGCCACCACTGCATGTTTAAGTTGCATATATGAGAATAGAGCAGTAGAGGGTGCACCCAGTTCCGCCTTAAGAACAGAGAAGGCCTTAAACAAACCCTTGCAAACAGCTGATGAGCATACATAAGGTCAAGCTTGGCTCAACCCTGGACCTCAGACAGTTTATGCAGTTCACTAAGGTTTGGATCAAACCATAGGGGGGCATTAGGTGATTTACTCAATGACATTCCCTGTAGCTGTTTGTTACATAGGTGAAACATTTTATAAGAGAGTTTAAAGATTGTTGCCTCTTCTACTGGGTATGGACCATTCCTATAGAGTAGATTAATAAGGGCCTCAAAAGGAACATCAGTGCCACCTGGGTTGTGACCGCAGCATTAGGGAGGTCTGGAAAAAAAACAGCATTCATATGTGTCAACTGAGCAGCTAAATAATAATGCTGTAGGTCAGGGAGAGACAGCCCCCCCCCCCTGGTAGGTAGTTTCAAGGTGGCCAGAGAGGGTTAGAGCCCTCTAAGAAAGATGACAAAAGTGTATCAATTTCTGAGAACATTTTTTTGGGGATGTATACCGGGGCCTGCCAGAACAAATACATGAATCTTGGTAGATATATCATCTTAAATATGTTAACTCTTCCCAGTAAATTTAGAGGTAGTTTGGAACAAGTACCCAGAGTCTGTTTAAGGCGTGTCAAAGGCAGAATATTACTGTTTACATATACCTTCATTGGTTGTTGGACCTCCACCCCCAGATATCTAAACCTATCTATCACTTTCAGTGTAACAGATGGATCTGGTTCAAACTGAGGATCAAAATGAAATATGACTGATTTGTTCCATTTTACTTTGAAACCTGAGAAACCCCCAAAATTGGTAATATGCTCCAGGACAGTGTTCAAAGAGGTGTCAGCATCCGTAAAAATACAAGAGCATATCGTCTGCATAAAGAGACGTCTTCTCTTCTAATGGGCCAACTCTGCAGCCTTGAATAGATGTATTCTTCCTCAGCAGCTCCGCCAGCGGCTCTATCGCCAAGGCAAACAACAGGGGCAACAATGGGCACCCCTGCCGAGTGCCCCTGTGGATTGGAAAAGGGTCAGTAATATGGTTGTTGATTCAGAGTCGAGCCAGAGGCCGAGCATACAATAGTTTCACCCAGCTAATAAAAACTGGCCCAAACCCAAACCTCTTCAGTACCATAAATTAATAGGGCCATTTGACTGAGTCAAATGCTTTGTGTGTATCAAGGGAAACGACTACTCTCGTGTCTGGGGAATCTGTCAAAATGTGTAGATTGGTGAATAGGCGTCTCAAATTTATAGCAGTGGAGCGTCCCGGTATAAAACCGGTCTGACCCGAGTGAATAATTCCTGCAATCACTGTGTTCAGTTGTTGGGCCAGAACTTTCGCTAGTATTTTTATATCTACATTAATTAAAGATATCGGATGGTATGACTCACAATATTTAAGATCTTTGTTTGGCTTCGGTATTAGTACTATCAGGGCCTCCCGCAAAGAGGGTGGCAGCACACCTTGTTTAAGGGCCTCTGAATACATGTCTAGGAGTTTAGGTGTGAAATATTCTGAGTAAGTGCGGTACCACTCTGGGAAACCCATCTAGCCCTGGAGTCTTATTTGCAGTGAATGTGAATATAGCCTTATCTATTTCTTCTGTGGTAATAGGAGAGTCTAGGAAGGTGGCCTCTTCCTTAGCTAAGCTTTTCACTGGGATATCAATTAAATAGCATTTCAGTTCATCATTATTATATGTCATTTTGAAACTATAAAAGTCGGTATAAAATTCTTGAAAAATAGCAGTGATGTCTTTCCTTTCGGTATGGTATAGAGGAATTATCATATACACCAGATACCGATGTAGGGCAAAATTCAGCACAAGCTAAAAATGCAAGGATTTTACTGTTCTTGTCCCCATACTCAAACGTTGTTTCTGGTAGAGCAATTTCTTCTGGGTTTTCTCCAGCAGGGCCAGATCTAGCATTTTAACACTGTTTCTCCAAAGTTCATAGTTCTCAGAAGAAGGGTTCTTAATATACTGTAATTCCGCCGTTGTGGTTGCTTGTTCATGTGAGGAAACCTTCCATGCCCTATCCTCCCTCAGCCTTTTGATCACCCCTGCCACAGAACCTCTGAGGGTTGCTTTAAACTCCTCCCAAGCAATATGTTTGGTGACACCTTCTGTATTAACTGACCTGTAGTGACATATCTCCTTAGCTGTCATAAGTATGAAAGTTTCTTCTGTTAGCCACAGTGGACTCAACCTCCAAATTTTAAAACCTTCCCAGGATAAAAGACAAACCTTCAGATAAACAGTAAATGAGAATTGTCGGAGATCACTCTGGGTAGGTATTTAATATCCACCACCCTGGGTAGTAATACCGGAGAGACCAAACACATATCAATTCTAGATAGTGATTTATGGGTGGCCGAATAGCAGGAGTATTCATGATTCTCTGGGTATCTCCATCTCCAGCAATCCACTAAAGTATATTTGTCAAGACAGGATGCTAAGGGAGATGAGGCCACTGGGTCAGCCTTATACCTGTCCAGCTCGGGTGTCACCACCTCTTTGAGATCCCTTGCTAATATAATAGGGCCCTCTGCCACTGTGGGACATTGCCATATCCTAGAACGCAATCGTGAAAGGTGGGGGTATATATAGGGCCATAAACGTATACACTATATTCTCAATTTGGAGAACCGCAATGACATATCTGCCAAAAGGATCTGTACATATGGATTTAACAGTACAACAGAGCGATTTATCTATGAGGATTGTTACCCCTCTACCATAATTCGAATAATTTGAATGAAATGTATGCGCCACAAAAGCTCTTTTGAGTGCCATTACTCTGGATTCTGTCAGGTGTGCTTCTTGTTCTTCACAAGCTTAGCCCCCCGATTAACCATACTGCCTAAACGGTAATGTTTATTTCCCCCCCCCCCTTTTTATTTCATAGCCAATAGTCAACCTGTACATTTTCCAACTGATAACCGATACTTTATTTTTCCCCCCCC
>BLSH010139742.1:1759614-1772983 GCA_018402905.1 Glandirana rugosa | reverse complement strand
AAACAAACCCATGTCTCAGCATGCTGGTGCGTTAACAGTCAATTTCGTTGCGTCACGGCATAGCGTTTTTCACGAGACCAGTCCTGCCCCCATTTAGGAAGACCCCGACTTCATTAAATACCATATAACCAAGTATCCCTTCGACCTTAAATCTTTTTTTCTATTCGATATATATTTTGGACATATTTTCAATTTTTAATACTATTATGGTCTTTCTTTTACCTGTACATTTTCCAACTGATAACCGATACTTTATTTTTCCCCCCCCCTATTTGTAATGGCAAATCCGTCATACCAATTAGCCCCCCGATTCGAACACTTCTTGTTCTTCGTGTGGACTGTCTTAGGTCTCATTACCGTGAGGTGCTTCTTGTTCTTCACAAGCTTAGCCCCCCGATTAACCATACTGCCTAAACGGTAATGTTTATCCCCCCCCCTTTTTATTTCATAGCCAATAGTCAACCTTTTACATGTCCATTTTCTTTCTGGTATTATCATAATTTTTAACTTTTATACAGGTTTTATATATAGCTTATCTTTTTTTCTAAATTCCAGCTTCCCTATGAACCAATATACCATAAATTACTTCAGCCCCAGAAGGATTTACCCCCGTCCTGACCAGAGCACTTTTTGCGATACGGCACTGCGTTGCTTTAACTGACAATTGCGTGGTCGTACGACTCTGTACCCAAACAAAATCAACATCCTTTTTTTCCCTCAAATAGAGCTTTCTTTTGGTGGTATTTGATCACCTCTGCAGTTTTTCTTTTTTGCGCTAAAAACAAAGAGCGACAATTTTGAAAGAAAAACATTTTTTTTACTTTTTGCTATAATAAATATCAAAAAAAAAAATATATATATATATATATATATATATATATATATATATATATATAAACAATTGTATTCCTCAGTTTAGGCCGATATGTATTCTTCTACATATTTTTGGTAAAAAAAAATCGCAATAGGGATATATTTACTGGGTTGTGTAAAAGTTATCACGTCTACAAACTATGGGAATAGATTTATGGCATTTTTATTATTATTATTTTTTTTTTACTAGTAATGGCGGCGATCTGCGATTTTTATCGGGACTGCGACATTGCAGCGGACAGATCGGACAATTTTGACACTTTGTTGGGGCCAATGACATTTATATAGCGTTCAGAGCTTTAAATAGCCACTGAATACTGTATAAATGTCACTGGCAGGGAAGGGGTTAACACTAGGGGGTGGTCAAGAGATTAAGTATTCCCTAGGGAGGTGTTTCTAACTGTGGGGAAGCGCAGTGACTGGGGGTAGAGAGAGAAAGCTGTTTCCAATCACTGGGAATAGCAGATCTCTCTCCACTTCCCTGTCAGAATGGGGATCTGTTTGTCTACATCAACAGATCCCCGTTCTGTCTCTGTGAGGAACGATCGCGGGTGGCCGCTGGACATTGTGCCCACTGGAAACACGCACATCGGCTCTAGAGACATGCAGCGCGCGCGAGCCCCCTACAGTCTCTTAACCACTTCCCGACCGCGATGCGTACTTTTAGTGCTGCAGAGTGGCAGCATAGCGCGAATCGCCGTCTATAAACGGCGATCCACACACGTGCAGCCAGGGGGCGAGCATGCACCACCGGTGGCACGCTCTCGTGCCCGCCGCACGCTCTATGAGCAGGGCCGTGGGTCAGGCGGACTCAATGTCCGCCGGCGACCCGTGCTCATCTGTTAGAGAAGAAAAGCGGGGAACCGCCAATGTAAGCATGGCGGTTCCCCGCTCTGTCAGGCGGCATGACAGGGATCTACTGATCCCTGTACTCGGGATCAGTTAGATCTCTTATGCCCCTGGCAGCCCAGCCCCCACACAGTTAGAACATGCCTAGGGAACACAGTTAACCCCTTCATTGCCCCAGCAGGTTAACCCCTTCCCTGCCAGTGACATTTATACAGTAATCAGTGGCTATTTAAATTTCTGATCGCTGTATAAATGTCAGTGGTCCCAAAAAAGTGTTAAAAATGTCTGACATGTCCGCCACAATATCGCAGTCCTGATAAAAAATGCAGATCACCGCCATTACTAGTAAAAAAAAAATTGTAAAAGCGGCATAAATGAATTCTCATGGTTTTTAAACACAGCAACTTTTGCACAAACCAATCAATAAACGCAGATTGCAATTTTTTTTTACCACAAATTTGAAAAAGTATATATATTGGCCAAAACTGATGAATACATTTATTTTTTTTGGACATTTATTATAGCAAATTAAAAAATATATTGTTTTTTTTTTCAAAATTAAAGTAAAGGAATATACCACGCTATAGTGGTGATATGATGAATAAACATGTAAAAATAAGAAACTTTTTTTGAAGAGAGCTGCAATCTGCCAAGGATATCTCTTGGGAAGACAAGAATAAGTATATGTAAAGATTGCACTAATAAAAGATTCATTGAAAGAACTATTTCTTATATAAAGTATGTGGGGTGGGTATAATTAAATAAACACCCTAAATAACACATATGAGTTGTGTGCAAATAACCTTGAATTAATGAGAAATCTGAATAATTTGGCCAGATCCTCTGTGACATAAAGTGCAAATAAAATTGATTGGTGGTCAATATGAATCAAATACATGTACCATAAATACATAAACAGTACCAATAATTAAGAAAGTCCTTTGTGACATAAAGTGCAAAAAGGTGCTAGAAAAAATTAATATGTGTTCAATGGGTGATGAAAAAAGGAGTTATGGGTAAGTTCCAGTGAAACAGATGTCCTTAGGCAGCACTATAGGGATCCTTCCACTATAGGGATGTTGAAGAAGAGAAAGGAAGGGGGGAGGGGCCGTGAGGACATCCACACCACACTATATCTGGGGGTCCTTACCAGAACTACATGACCACCTATCTCTAGGTAAGGTCACAAGCGCAGGCAGATAGCCTCTGGTTGGTAGGGGTTCTCTCTCCCTCTCCAGAGGTGGGAACTGGATCTTCAGGTTTTGCCCAGGACACAGCGAAGGGGTGGGGGGCAGAGGAGGTGCTGCTGGTATTTCTCAGCTGGTTCCTGTAGAAAAAAAATAGCAGCTACTCTCTTCTCAAGAGAGAATACATTCAGATCCTCTAATCTTTCCTCATAGCTGAGCTCCTCCATGCCTCTTATTAGTTTGGTTACCCTTCTCTGCACTTTCTCCAGTTCCCTGATATCCTTTTTGAGAACTGGTGCCCAGAACTGAACTGCATATTCCAGATGAGGTCTTACTCATTTGACTCTTTTGGGACTGTCACTGATTGTTGCACATATTTGTTTAGAATTGCACTTTTCTTTACATTGAAATCAATGGGCTGCCCTATGCATGCCGGGGAAAAAAATTTAGCCAAAAAAGTGCACTCTTGCTATGCTGTGTGAATTGGGACTGAAAGGGAAATTGGTGTGTTTACACAAAAATAATGAGGCTTTGTTCGCATGTCCAAGTTTCTGAAAGCATAGCAAACCACACAGAAACATGCATGCTGCTGTGCATTTTGTAAATGTGCTGCAAATGTGCATCGTACTTGCATTGACTTTAAATGTTAATGGCACCCCAAGCGCAGATAGCAGGCATGCCTCTGCCATGCAACAAACACTGCAAGCACACAAAAGAGCGCTGTAAAAAACGTGCCACGTTCCGCTCTAAAAAAGTTCTGGAGCTTCTTTGGGGCATTTGTTGCACTAGGGCAGCCCATTCAAGTGAAATGGCTGCCCTATGCATGATGAGATGTGGACTGGGTCTGACAGCTGAGTGTCTCCGTCTACTACCTCCTATGTACTTGTATAAACATGGCCGTACACTATGTAATTTGATTGTACAATCTCTGTACAATTTCCTTTTAATGTTATCAAAACTATGAAATAGGAGGACCCACCTAAAAAATCTATTCAATTTGCATCAAAACAGACAAGTGCTTGCACTACATAGGTGATGGTAGATCTAAAGAAGATTGTACAATCAGATCGTAATGTGTATGGTCAACTTAAGGGAAGAAGAAGGAAAGTGGGTGGAAATAAAACAGGAGGTGGTATAATAATGAGGAAGGTGTGGTCCATAGTGGTAATACACTCCCTATTCTGTGAAGACTAAGGCAATGCATTATGGGATATGATCTACAGCAGGGGTGTCAAACTCCATTTCATCGAGGGCCGCATTAGCAGTACGGTTGCCCTAAAAGGGCCAGATGTATCTGGGGTACAATACCTAAAAAGTGCTGGGTTCAAGAGTACGTTACGTACAGAGTGCAGAACTCAGGACTATGTTATGTACAGAGTGCAGAGCTCAGGTGTGTGCTGTGCACAGAGTGCAGGGTTGAGAAGTGCACTATGCATAGAGTGAAGGGTTCAGGAATGCATTACATACAAAATTCAAGGCTGTGCTGTGTAAAGAATGCAGGGTTTAGAGGTGCACTATGCACAGTGTGCAACACCAACCCCCTCCCCAAAGCTTCTTTGCATCTCTCTCCTACTTTGCCTGGCTCTAGTACCTTCCTTTGTAGGTGGCTTTGCCTCACCTTGCATGGAGCGGAAGCGGAGGGTGAAAGTTGGAGGTTGCAGAATGGAGTTCCGCCACATTCCTGCTGCAAAACTGGGTGCGAGGGCCAAATGACAAGGCTTGGAGGGCCGCATTTGGCTCAGGGGCCTTGTGTTTGACAGAGTTATAGAAAGTGATGTAGAGTTACGGCGCTACTGTGTTCGAGGAGCAATGGGGTTGTGGACTGTTTGGTGTGAGTGGCGGCAGCTGCTCTGGATGAACAAGGTCCTGATACCCTTGTGGAAGGTACTGTAAAAATGAGGAGGTGAGGACGCCAGCCTATGGCAGGTGTGAATGGTGAGAAAAGTTAATAGTGAGTGTGAAACATGAGACCATGGATAGGATATAAACAGTTCTAAATACTGAACAACATAAAAAAAACAAAGAAACACACTTTTAAAATGGATATAGGGATGAATGTGGAAATAAAAATAAAAGTAAGAGTAAAAGATTTGACTTACTGTGGATCAAAAAAATCGGCTGCCTGAGTCAAGGGAACAGTGGATCTTGGGGAAGGTGGTACAAGGAGAAGTCCAAAGAGCCGTGTGGAACGAGCGGTGACAGCGGGTCAGATCAGATGCGATGTCAGCTGGGCTGCGGCTGGTGAATGGTGGAGAAGAGGCTGTGGGTGGTGGGTGACACAGCAGACAGCAGAATATCGGTGGCACAGAAAACGATGGGATGTAATGCTGGTGTCCATCCAAGAGTGGGAGACTACGGGAGCTGGCTCGATGGTGTCCAGGGTGGTTATCCAGAGAAAGCAACGCTGTCCTATGCTGGGCAGGGGAACGGTGTGGAGCTTGACTATGGATAAGTCCGAGCCTGTAAGCTGATGTAGCAGAGCTGAATGATCAGGACGGGGTGGAGAGTAGCGAGGGGGGGTTAAATTAGTGGTAAATTTGGTGTTATCGCTCTCACTCTCTCATACTGGTAACTGGCACCTCATGGCAAAGAACTCTCTGAGGATCAGAAAAAAAGAATTGTTGCTCTACATAAAGATGGCCTAGGCTATAAGAAGATTGCCAAGACCCTGAAACTGAGCTGCAGCACGGTGGCCAAGACCATACAGTGGTTTAACTCAGAACAGTCCTCGCCATGGTCGACCGAAGAAGTTGAGTGCACGTCCTCAGCATCATATCCAGAGGTTGCCTTTGGGAAATAGACGTATGAGTGCTGCCGGCATTGCTGCAGACGTTGAAGGGGTGTGAGGTCAGCCTGTCAGTTCTCAGACCATATGCCACACACTGCATCAAATTGGTCAGTATGGCTGTCATCCCAGAAGGAAGCCTTTTCTAAAGATGATGCATAAGAAAGCCCACAAACAGTTTGCTGAAGACAAGCAGACTAAGGACATGGATTACTGGAACCATGTCCTGTGGTCTGATGAGACCAAGATAAACTTATTTGGTTCAGATGGTGTCAAGCGTGTGTGGCGGCAACCAGGTGAGGAGTACAAAGACAAGTGTGTCTTGCCTACAGTCAAAAGTGGTGGTGGGAGTGTCATGGTCTGGGGCTGCTTGAATGCTGCCGGCACTGGGGAGCTAAAGTTCACCAGAGCTTCGCAGGTTGCCATTGGAGTCCTCTTCCACTCCTCCATGACGACATCACAGAGCTGGTGGATGTTAGAGACCTTGCGCTGCTCCACCTTCTGTTTGAGGGTGCCCACAGATGCTCAATAGGGTTTAGGTCTGGAGACATGCTTGGCCAGTCCATCACCTTTACCCTCAGCTTCTTTAACAAGGCAGTGGTTGTCTTGGAGGTGTGTTTAGGGTCGTTATCAGGTTGGAATACTGCCCTGCGGCCCAGTCTCGAGGGAGGGGATCATGCTCTGCTTCAGTATGTCACAGTACATGTTGACATTCATGGTTCCCTCAATGAACTGTGGCTCCCCAGTGATGGCAGTACTCATGCAACCCCAGACCATGACACTCCCACCACCATGCTTGACTGTTGGCAAGACACACTTGTTTTTGTACTCCTCACCTGGTTGCCACCACGCATGCTTGACACCATCTGAATCAAATACGTTTATCTTGGTCTCATCAGACCACAGGACATGGTTCCAGTAATCCATGTCCTTCATCTGCTTGTCTTCAGCAAACTGTTTGCAGGCTTTCTTGTGCATCAACATTAGAAGATGCTTTGTTCTGGGACGACAGCCATGCATCAATTTGATGTAGTGTGCGGTGTATGGTCTGAGCACTGACAGACTGACCCCCCCACCCCTTCAACCTCTGCAGCCAAGCTAGCAGCACTAATACGTCTATTTCCCAAAGACAACCTCTGGATATGACGCTGAGCACATGCACTCAACTTCTTTGGTCGACCATAGCGAGGCTTGTTCTGAGTGGAACCTGTCCTGTTAAACCACTGTATGGTCTTGGCCACTGTGCTGCAGCTCAGTTTCAGGGTCTTGGCAATCTTCATATAGCCTAGGCCATCTTTATGTAGAGCAACAATCCTTTTTTTTAGATCCTCAGAGAGTTCTTAGCCATGAGGTGCCATGTTGAACTTCTAGTGACCAGTATGAGAGAGTGAGAGCGATAGCACCAAATTTAACACACCTGCTCTCCATTCACACCTGAGACCTACACCTAACACTAACGAGTCACATGACACCAGTGAAGGAAAATGGCTAATTGGGGTGTACTCACTTTTGTTGCCAGCGGTTTAGACATTAATGGCTGTGTGTTGAGATATTTTGAGAGAACAGCAAATTTACACTGTTATACAAGCTGTACACTCACTACTTTACATTGTATCAAAGTGTAATTTCTTCAGTGTAGTCACATGAAAAAAATATAATAAAATATTTACAAAAATGTGAGGAGTGTACTCACTTTTGTGAGATACTGTATATTCCCTCACCTTTTATATAGAGGCAACCAGTATAGTACATTGTTTTTTATGCAATTGGTTGATTTGTGAAAAAAAAAGTGAAAAAGTCTCACACATGTTGTTGCCATACTCAGAAGGAGTAATAGAATGTGTTTTTTGGGTGTAAGTATGTTTATGATGTGTGTTAGAAATATCTTATTAATTGATAGCTGCAGGCAAATAATCACTTGTCGAAAAATCTGACAGGCTGGTTATACCCAAGTAGATTGATGGATCGACTTGGGTACATTTAGTGGAACAAACAAAGCTGCTCCAGGTGAGCGAGTCTCTGGTTAATCCCCACATACACTAGCCAATGCTAGCCAAGCTTGCATGCTGTGTAACATAAGGAAATTATTCCAGATGGCTGCACTTCCAAAAATCCTTTTATTGAAGCTTCATATGAGCAATGGTTGACAGATGGAGCAGGGGACAAAGAGGCAGACGCGTTTCACGCACATATTAGCACTTAGTCATTACCACAAAGAGGTAGATGCGCTTCACGCAAATATTAGCGCTTAGTCATTACCTCAATGACTAAGCGCTAATATTTGCGCGAAACGCATTTCCCTCTTTGTCCCCTGCTCCATCTGTCAACCACTTGTCATATGAAGCTTCAATAAAAGGATTTTTGAAAGTACAGCCCCCCGGAATAATTTCTTTATGTTTGGGTACATTTAGCCTGCCCATACTTGGATCGAAATTGAACCGGTCCCTGCTGAACCGGACAAATTTCAAAACATGTTTGGCTGACTTAATACAGCTATTGCTGTGCCATGTGCCTGTCCCGCTATGACTTTTGGGACTGTCTTTCTTCTTAGAAAACTGCTGTACATTCTTTTTATATCTGTTAGCCTCACTTCTGTGTAAAAACTTTGAAAATAATGAATTTTAAAAAATGGCTAGTTTTGCTATAAGCAGATAGGCAGTTAGTAGTTCTGGCTGCGACTAGTAAAGTCATGTGATATATTAATGCTTATGAAATATTTTGTATAGATGTGATCTAAGCACAGTACATCCTGGGAATTGTAATAGAGCTATCACGTGCACTTAATATAATATTCCTTTCACTTGCTCCGATCACTAACCACAAAGTGGCTTTGTTTTAATCGGTGATGCTGTGGCCATAAAAAAATTGTGAGCAGGCAGACTTTTTCATTCAGAATAGACAAACTACCTGCGTGTACATGCCCGGGAGTTACATCATTTTCCACTGGCCAATCAAGATGGCCAAAGACCCAGCACCAAGGAGAAGCCAAGGGAAATATGTCAGGGCTGTTCTCTGTTATTGCACATGTGTATTTTCTGTTTAGGAATTAAACATCTTTTTCTAAAGGTGGCAAGTCATGTTACTGACTTGAAAATGTAAAGCTCAACTCCAGGATTTACTCAGCTCCCCCCATGTATGGTGTCGCTCAATGCTGCTACCACTCCCACAGTGTTATTTTTGATAATTTTTGCCTCTATTGCCATAAACCAACTCTTGAAATCCCTGTAATGTCATTGCTTCATACCCAAGCCTCTTGTAACTCCAAGTCTCCAGTCTGCTGGTGTCATTCCCCAAATCTGCCCATCTCATGAACTTGTGTAGTGTCTGGGAGGCAACATAGAAACATGACAGTTTCCATTGTCGTCCTGTGAAACACCTTGCAACTTTCAGTGCTGCCAACCTCATGCCCTGGCATCACCCTTCAGCAAGTTAACCTGTATTAAGTATGCAAGTTAGCAGCTTTTTATTCTTTCCCTGCGTATTCGTTCTTGGTCAGTGATTTACAAGGCAATACAACCACAGAATGACAATGACGGATCCCATAATTCTATTATCTTAGATCAATGATTTGGATACATGATTAAATAATTGAAATTAATATTCACACAATATTTTGAGTGAAGGTACTCAACTCCTTTAGTAAATCAGCTCAAATATCTTATACAGTATGGTGTTGTGTGAGGTTGTCATACAACTGAAACTTTCAAACAAGTTATACGGAAATCAATTTTAGAAATCAAGAGCATTTGCTTGTTTTTAATGAACAGATTGAGAACAATTACATTTCATAAAAGTGTTACAAAGTAAGCAAGAAAAAGCATTGACATAAAAAATCCAATTAAATTACATTTTATATAAATAACTTAGATTAAATATTATAAATATACTTAAAGAAACATAAATAAATCTTTGTTTCCAATAAAAATGGAAAAATGTATTGCCAGATGCTGGAAAGTATATATGTACATACATAGATTTATTTGTCAGAAATTGATGATTGAATATTTGCACCTCTACACTTTTCGTTGTTTTCTTTGTATATTTCAGTGTTACCATAAGTAGTCTGAATATTTAAGTTAGGGACCTATTTTTATTAATATATTAACTTTGTAGTGTCAGCAACTCCAACTTTGATCCTTGAGCTGCTGAAATATTTAAAGTATGCTATGAATCATTACATGTCTCACTGTGCCATTAATTTTTCATTAATTTCCTAATTTCTGACAATATTCTTTATGTATGTGTATAATAGGCTGTGTCAAACAGCCTGGTAAAATAGAAGCATGGATGGTATTAATTTTAGTTAATAACGATTGTTGTTATTTATCTGAATAGTTTAAAGAAATGTTAAGTAATTCTAGAAAATTTGAAATGTGTTTTAAATGTTTAATCGAAAAATGCTAAAATGTATTGCCTTTTAGTTTCCAAGAATTGACTCTCATTGTACTAAAGTACTTTTTAAGAATATAGTAGCATTTAGGTTAGGTCCAAATCGTACATTATTTTTATATTAGTGTTATAGAATTGCCTATTTGTAAACATAAGGCCTATAGCTGGTCATACATGTACACATTTTAAGGTATTGTGGCCCAGACTGTCATTACTAAGGCCAATTCCAACATGACACTTCAAGATTCTCTAGGCATCTCTATTGAGCTACATTGCAACCCAGAGTTACAGCACCTCTGGAACACCATGTCACATTTCCTACATGTGCCAAATTCGTGGCATAGACATGCCCTGGTTTAATTTTAGCACAATACAACTGATAAGTGTAAAGACTAGCATGACACTTCAATACTGTCTAGACATTTCTATGGAAGACTGAAGGAGCAAAATTGCATACCGAAGTTAGCTATATAGCACCTCTGGCACAGCAGGTCACATTTTTTACAGATGCCAAACTCATGTCTGTTTTAGTACACTACTACAGGTGGGTGTATAGATTGGTCCTACCATGACATGCATGAGGGATAATATAGGAACTGACATTCCTACTGAGGAATATAAATGTCAGTTCATACAGTCCCACCTCACATTCTTAAGTAAACAAATGCCTACAAACTCCACCCACTACAATGCTTACCCTCACTACCGAGCCTTTCAGTAAAAAATCCAACAATGTGAGAAGAGCCATTCCTGTCTTGACTTTCTGAAGTTTCTGAATACATTGGTGACCACTGGATTGTATTACAAGGAGCACCACCAGCTCAACTGCAGTAACAATAGGCAAGGAAGAATTCTTCCTGTTCTGCACCTAGGTCTTCCACTGTGGGGTGTGTACCTAAATGGGTTGTTGACATTGATAACATTCTGATTTCCCTGTGGGGTACAGGATAAGTACCTCCTTCAGTAGTACTAAAAGCAGAATGTTTCTGTGATGGAATTTCTACATACAGAATAAATACTAAAGAGCTATTATAGCATAATGGTTTGGAAGGGATATCATTGTGGAAATGGCAGGCGCGCTGGTAACTGGATAACTTTAACTTCAGAAAACATGTAGCAGTTCTTGTAGTCCTTTCTCATGACTTATCTCCAGAGACGAATATCATCTGCAAAAATCAATAAAGTATTAATACCATGTTAAACTGTGTAACAGGAATTCAAATACAATAGGTAACACATGTAATGTTTGACAACAATGTAATTGTAAACTCACCTTTTGCAGTAAGGAATTCATTTTCTCCAAAAAATCACTTGGTGTATGTGTGCTGTAGCTAAGACAAGGAGTGCAGTCCTAAAACACAATAGAGGAAAAGTAAATATAATCATCCAATTCAGCGTTACAAGCATAAAATGCCCCAAAAATATTAAGGCAATGTGCAATGTTTATGCAGCCTTTAGATTTACCCAAAATATGTAACACACTATAACAATATGAAAGGTGCTTCAAACATAAAATGTGCGGTATATCAAATAAGCACCACTGTGAAAGCCACAGTGACCAGGTGTATGACAAATAAAGATTAGTCCTTACTGCCACAGTTCTAAATAATATCAAAAGTTCAGTATTTCCACTGGTAATAAAAAGAACTGGAGCACTTCATTCACACACATTTTATGTTTGCAGCGCCTTTCTTATTTATTTATTTCAGGCACTTATATAGCGCTGTCAATTTACACAGAGCTTTACACATACATTGTACATTCACATCAGTCCCTACCCTCAAGGAGCTTACAATCTAAGGTCCCTAACTCACAACTCGCCAGTTCAGACAGACTGGAATACCTGGAGGAAACCCACGCAGGCACAGGGAGAACATGCAAACTCCATGCAGGTAGTGTCATGGATGAGATTCAAACCAGCGACCCTAGTGCTGCAAAGCGAAAGTGCTAACCACTACACCACTGTTACTTTTGATGTTACAGAGCAAAATTTCACAATTCTGAAACAATTACACTGATTTACTAAAGGTGTAGAGTATTTTCACTTTCAAAGTAAATTTCCACTAATTGAATGAGGTGAAAAAGTAATTATATACCTCGCATAGAATGCCTAATCACATGCATGAAAAAGTTTAAAAAACTGGATTTTTGTTTGCACATGATTGGATGATTGAATGCCAGAATCCTTTTCTTTGCAAAGTGGATTTTCACTTTGCTTGTGAATAAAGTTGTGCTGACCTCAATCATCCAATCATAAGCAAGCAAAAAATAATGTTTTTACAGTTTCCTTTTAACAAAAAATAATGTTTTTACATTTTCCTTTTAACTGATTGGGTATTCTATGCAAAGCACAATTTGACTTTTTTACCTGATTCACACTGAAAAGTAAAATTCACTTTGAAAATGAACACACTCTACTCCTTTAGTAAATCAACTCCACAATGTCTCTCTCACTGGGGCTTATTTACTAAAACCGGAGAGTGCAAAATCTGGTGCAGCTCTGCAAAGAAACCAATCAGCTTCCAGGTTTTATTGTCAAAGCTTAATTGAACAATATGAAGTTAGAAGCTGATTGGCTACCATGCACAGCAGTACCAGAATTTGCACTCTAAATCATCCCCACTGTCTCTGTTTCTGTCTCCTTCTGTCTGTCTGTCTGTCTGTCTGTCTCTCTCTATATATATATATATATATAGTGTGTGTGTGTATATATATATATATATATATATATATATATATATTGTGTATATATATATATATATATTGTTATATTGTTTTGTGTTTATTGTGTTTGAATATATATACTTATACATATATATATATATATATATATATATATATATATAGATAGATAGAGAGAGAGAGAGAGAGAGAGGAGAAAGAGAGAGAGAGACCTTATGGCTTTCAGTGCAAGACACATCCAACACATGACTGTACGTAACTATATAGAATGCTGTTCTAGTGATGCGTTACCTTATGATCCACTAATTTATTCAACTTCACTTTTTTCAACAGGCTTTCAAAACTGACTTTTTCCTGTGCTTGAACATTACTCCCAGTTGCTTCTTGTAGCATGAGAACCTGGCTTCTGAAGCATATTAATGCTGTCTCTAGACAGTTATGCTGAAATATACAAAATGGCAAAAGTTAGACTGATTGATGAAAAAAAAATAGAAATTAAAATTACAATGATATATCAATGCATGTCAGTACACAACCTACACAGAACGTGACTTTCGGTATTCCAGAGAGAGAGAGAAAGAGGAGAGAGAGAGAGAGAGAGAGA
>BLSH010139742.1:1746151-1759604 GCA_018402905.1 Glandirana rugosa | reverse complement strand
TATATAGAGAGAGAGAGAGAGAGAGAGAGAGAGAGAGAGAGAGAGAGAGAGAGGAGAAAGAGAGAGAGAGACCTTATGGCTTTCAGTGCAAGACACATCCAACACATGACTGTACGTAACTATATAGAATGCTGTTCTAGTGATGCGTTACCTTATGATCCACTAATTTATTCAACTTCACTTTTTTCAACAGGCTTTCAAAACTGACTTTTTCCTGTGCTTGAACATTACTCCCAGTTGCTTCTTGTAGCATGAGAACCTGGCTTCTGAAGCATATTAATGCTGTCTCTAGACAGTTATGCTGAAATATACAAAATGGCAAAAGTTAGACTGATTGATGAAAAAAAAATAGAAATTAAAATTACAATGTAAATAAAACATGAAAAATATGCTAATCATTATTGGCATTAGTAATATTATTTAGCATCAATATTTCTCATCATAGTTTTGTTGACAGCATACCCTCTGGTGATCATTATATTACATACTATTTTTTAAAAGTGTCTTATGTTGATAGTCCTTTGTATAAAGTACAGATGTGAAGTCTATATTTTCAGTCTCTGTCATATTTCACGTGCATGCCATTGTGTATTCAGCTGAAAGAACACATTTCCTGTTTCAGGTTTATAGAGCAGACGGAACCAGCACAGTGCTACTGCTGAGCTTACAAATTAGGGGAATAAGCTTCATTTACTGTGAGTGACATCATGGTTCTTACATTCTTGGGTCGTTTCACTCACTTCATGCGGAAAAAGCAACGAAACTACATAAGTGAACAAAAAAGCCCGAAACCAGCCAAAAAATTGTAATTTATATTTCTCAGCAAAACTTACTAACCACAACCAACCCACAAATAGCTTTTCTATCTTCCAGTTTTATGTATGGAGATGTTGGTTTTACAAAGGGTTCAACATTCATGAGAATTACATTTTCTTATCATATTCACCTTCCCTTTGTAAATGCGGAATGTTGGATTTTTGTCATAATTAGTAACTAAAAGTTAACAGTAATTTTAGGAAAAGATGTCAAAATTGAAAATCCTAAAATGCTAATTGTTATTTAGTATAGATTTAGTATAGATATTTTTTAATAAGGGCTCTCGATACAAAACCCTCTGAATTTACCTTTTGCTGTATGACAAGCAAAAGGAGAGTAAAACACCATATTGACAAAAAAGTTGACACACTAAAGCAGCTATATAAAAATACAATTTAATTAAGTTTAGTTAGTTATCATTGAAAATAATTAAATATATTTTACATTTTATATTATATCAGCCTTCTGTAATGTCCTGTACTGCACTGAGACTTTAGAAGGACTTGGCCCTGGACAGTAATTTAACTGTGTGTAGTCTGCTGACAGGCCTAGGAGAAGGACCTGGATATCATAATGGTCTGAACAGCATTGCATAATATTTGGCTTGTAAAAGTATGCATACATGCAGTACATATTTAGGTGGTTTACTGGAGTTAAAGATCATTGGAACCATCAGATAAAATCAGCTAAATATTTCCCTGATGTAAAGAGTTAGTTTTTCTTTAGAAAGCATCTACAGCCTGAGTAGGATAGTCTCTCCCCTGCCAGCATACTATGGAGAAGGACCTTTGCTTTTTTGTTTCAATGCACCTGTAATATATTTAGCTGTCTTAACCTTAAAGTTTAGTTGAGCATTATTCTCTCAATAAGAATCTGTTACTACATTTGCATATCAATTACACAATTTGTTTGTAACACTGATAATGGGTTCACATCGTTTAACACCGCATCCAATTTGCATGACATGTGAATTTCACACATCTCTGGGGTGGCCGCTGTGTGGTTTCAAAAAGGGTCCTGTGTGTTTTTGGGTCCAGTTCAGGTGTGAATTTAGGCAAAAACTTACACCTGAATGACACCTAAACCGGTGAACAGGAACACACCAGACCGCAAAACGCAGCCGAACATATGTGAACCCGGCCTAAGACTTCAAGCTTCTCAAAGCCTCCCTTGCTCCCTCCCTGCTTAGAAAGGGTAAAGGGTTCATTGTATAAATTCCTGCTAATTGGGTTGAATGCCCTAGAATGCACATAGGCCTATAATACATATATCAACAGTAATAAAAAAAGTGAGTAAAATGTCTAATTCCCTTCCTGTGCAGGGGACGTAGGAAATCTTGGACCTCTAGTGTTGTGTACGCCTGTGAAATAGATTAGCTTTAAAACATCAGCCAGCGGCATTCATTAAGAAGAACGTTCTGTCTTTTTCAAGCAATTCTTTTTAAAAATGGTCCAGGATCGTTTTCAGGCAAATGCTGACAGATCAAGAGTAATTTCCTTTATATTCTCAGGGGAAGATGGGTGCTAAGAAAATACATCGGGTCATACACTCCCTGTAAACCACAGGTTCTGTTTTATGAAATTAATTTACAGTAATTGAGATGGAAAATATGTATGTCACGGTATACATTTCCACTCAAAACAGCAAATATCTGATTCATTAAAAATGACACATAAAAGCTATGTGGCATTGCAACAAGGATAGTTACTGTTAGGGCCCTCATTCACTTTTTTTCATTGGGGCTTAGCCATATCAGTGCATGTTAAACTCATTTACATAAACTATCAAACACACACACATGTATATATATATACTAATCATTTTAAAATAATGAATCATGTTGAATTACTTTTTATCAGCATTTTTACTTGAAATGAAGTGAAATACTTTACCACTACTTAGTCTCATGTTTTGTGGTCGGTGTAAGCCTCCTGCTTCCTATTTGACTGTTTATTATCACTGTGACTTTGAAAGATGAAAAAAGCCTGCTCATCTTTAGTTTTTGTGGTTGCGTTTATTGCATGCGTACTGCTAGTAAACGGGATTAGTCACTACACACGTTTCTGTTTTGTTTGGGGTGATCATTTTAAGCACTAATTAAACTCAAGGTTTCTCCTGAGGTGTAAGATTTTTTGCTCTGCTTGGATCTGGATGGATAATAAGTCAACTATGTTATTCTCTGAAAAGGTAAGTGGCAACCTATTATGTGTAGTAAAATCATAAAAGTTAATTTTTAACAAAGATTAATGACAACTCATTTCTGCGACAGTTTCAGGTAGTAGTATCATCCAGTAGTCTCTTTTTTTTCCACAGTCTGCCAACTGATCTATTTGAAGATTTCTCTATTGAGTGTTGTAGTACTGTGTCAGCTATCCAACAGGTGCAGAACATTTGGAGTTTAACCTTTTATTGGTTAAGTCAAGTTTTTAAAGATGCATAGGTATAAAACTTAAAAAATTAAATACTTTCTCAAATTTTTTTAAATAACTAGGGGTTAAAAAAACACCAGAGCATTAAAGTTCTAGGCCATCATCTGATAGGGATAAGAAGAAATTGAAAAAAAAACAGACTTATTTTAAACTTAGTTGATGGTTTGGTGCAGTCATCGGGGTCACCAATTTACATACCCGCTTTATGGCCTTAGTTCAAAATGTTTACCATTTTATATTAGTGTGAAATCTATTCTTGAACCATCGTTGGACAGACATTGACCTTTCACTTGCTTTAATCTGAATACTTGTAACACTCTGTGGGTGACATGTTTTGACTGACTCACACACACTTTCTAGCATTTATATAGGCAGTATTTCCTGAAAAACTGAAGCCAAAAACTAATACTATCACATTACCCCCAGAATTTTCAGCATATGAACAATCTAAGTGGAAATGGCAAAACATGGCATCTATGGGGCTGATGCACAATGTAAAGTTCTTTTCAATTATCCAGTCATGTGCAAGCAAAAAAAAAAAAAAAATCACTTGTAGATGATTGTGTTTTCAAAGTGAACCCAGATTCACCTTCTTTACAAAGTTAAGTGAACATTCTGTAACTCTTTAGCAAATCATAGTATCCAAGTGTCCAATGAATTAAAAAAAAATAACACACATGAAATATATACTACTAAAATATGTGTGTTGGTAAGGTAGACAGATGCATATATTTTGCAATATAATACTATAAAACATAATTTTACCTTGACATCCACTGGGACATGGAAAGACTGTGGGTGCTGGAGAAACAGAGAGCATAGAATAGAAATTAGTTCTGATTTTTCTGAAGAAATAAAACAGTCATATTTTGTTTAACCGTTATAAAAGTATACTTACAGTTTTATTTGCATGTCGAGTGATTGGCGATAAAGCTTTTTGTAGTTCCATACACCGTTCAACAGAAATTGCATTCAGAAGAGTAGTGGCTGCCAAAAAACATATACAGAAGAATGACATCTTCCCCATTGTCTTAAAAATGTGTTTCGCTGATCAGACAGTAGTGATCTTTTCAGTGATTACACTGACAACTTACCAATTTATTTGTTATTGCCAAAATGACAGATCCCGCCCAGTTCTAATGGAAAGCTTAGCAGAATGGATGAATGAGTAATCATTTTTCTTTTCCACTGGCTATGTGTACGTCTGTTCAAATATGGGGGTGGTGGGAGGAGATAAGTGTCAGTGAAGATCTTCCTCATTGGCAGGGAAAAACAATAGTAATTGTGAGTTTCTGCACAGTACACAGGTGCAAAAAAATTCCTTATTCATAAGCAAGTTGCCAACCAATGGCACAATGGCATTTCATCTCCATCTACATACAAATATGCTTTTATTGGAAAATATGGAGAGTTTTTATGTTATCACTGTAATGAAAATAGTATTATAAGATAATGCTGTATTTATGTAATATGTCGTATTTAGACAGTGGTTGCCTGTTGTACTGGTCCCTTTGAAGGACATATAGAAGTGATCAAAATACACAAAGTTGACATGGGGGCATTTACAAGGAGTGCTTGTTTCTTTGTATTTGAGAAATTAGTTTAATTTGTTTACATTTTTCAATCAAGATAACCAATTATAAATAAAGGGACATACAGGAATGGGCTATCAACCAAAATGTAGTCTGCAATGAGGATCTACGCAGCACAGATTACTGTGATCATGAAGGTATTTACAATTTTGTGTGTGTGTATTTTCACCCCTTCTGGAGTCCTGAATAATATGAATAATAGTTTATAGTCTTATAGTACAGTTTTGCAAAAGTAATATCAGTACACTTGCCAAGTGTTTTTTAATTTCTTTATATAAAGACACATTGAAACAATAATGGTTGACAGTTGATGCATTAAAATAACATACAAAGTTTAAAATGAAGAAAAAAATATGGTAGCAGCCAATGGTAAACCTGTATGTAAAAAATGGGTAGTCTGGTAGTCAGCACACAGGTTGACAGTTGCATGTAGGTCCAGTAGAATGTCTGACTGGTGAGAATTTGTTATTGTAGATCCACTGCAATTTCCACACTGTGACCAATGTTTTTCAGCTATAAAATGTGGATACTAGTGGATGCAAATAGGGTGGGCAAGGTGAGAATAACCACAGTTTAGAAATGTCTCCTCTAGGTTTCGAACAGAAGAGGTGAGGTCCTCTAGTGTCATGATTTCTTGAATTTTGGAACACCACAGGGCCAGAGAAGAAGGGGTGGGTTGCTTCCTCATTAACAGGATAGAGACACTGGTAGCATTATAAGGTGTAGTAAGTGTAAGTGCGTGTAGTGTCCTTTAGGTTGTGGAGTAAATATGCAACTGGGTTGGTCAATATCGGTGGGTTTTTTAGATATGGTGTGGACTCTGTCCAAAAAGCTTTGATAAAAAGGCAATGCCAGAATATATGTAGTATAGTGCTTAGCATCTGGCTGCATCTCCAGTAGGGATGAACTTAACTGCCCTGGGGTTTTTTTGAGCAGGGTTTGGGAACTATGAAAAGGGAAAGATGTTTTAAAATTCCTGCAAGTGGCTTTTCCCTTCTGGCTTGTATATACATATATCTATATATATATAAAAAAGACTCCTCCAAAGGACCCCAAACAAAAACATTATCATTCTTTGAGACTTATGGATTTTAAAGGGGATCCTCGTGCAAAAAAAAAAAGTGCATGGTCTCCCTCAAAATCCACCCTAATCCGAGCATGCAGCCTGGCTGATAAACATTGGGGGAAGATGGGTGTCTGGGCCCCCGAACCATACCAGGTCATATGCCCTCAACATTGGAGCTGACTTACCAGGGGGGACCTTCCTGGAAAAGCATCTTGTCCCCATGTTGATGAGGGCAAGAGCTTCTTCTATACAACCTTGGTCAGTGGTTGTGGGGGTCTGTTGGTCGGGGACTTTTCGGAATCTGGAAGCTCCCTTTATAAATGGGGGGCTCCAGATACCGCCTCCTGCCACACGTGAATGAGTATGAGGTACCCCTACTAATTCAGAAAATAATGTAACCTAGAAATAAAGACATCCAAACATTTGCCAAGTCCTTTTGTGGCCATGATGACAGTAGCACTTCATAAGGACATACTAGGTGCTGTTGCTAAACACTCAATGCTTCCATAGGAACCATTGACAGTTTGAAGCGGTAGAAATATCTATTTTGCACCGATCAGCACCGATCCTCCTCTTCTGGGATCCCCTGCTGGTGCTCCTGGCTCCTTCTTCCTGCCAAGTACCCCCATAGCAAGTCACTTGCTATGGGGGCACTTTTGTGGGCTCCATATACACACAGGGTATGGCTCAGCACTGCCCCCTGCTCTTTCCTTACAGGCTGTGATTGGCAGCAGCAGGAGCCAATGACATTTGATGCTGCCTTAATGTCAATTGAGGAGAGAGAGAGTGGAGAGAGATGCTGCTCTTGGCTCCTGATGCTGCCTTCATGTTGATTAAAGAGAGAAAGAGTGGAGAGAGACACTGCTCTTGGGCACAGTATTGGATTGAGATCAGGTTCAGGTAAGTATAAAGGGAGCTGGGGGGTCCTGTACACAGAAGGTTTTTTTTTTACCCTAATGCAGATAATGCATTAAGGTAAACAAAAACAAAAAACATTCTACCTTTACAACCACTTTAAATATTTTATGTGGGATTAGCCCATTTAAAATGGAAGTCATTTTTGGAGTATTACAAGTTTGTAATCTGGAATATTTCTGTTTTAAGGCCTATGGTTTTGCTAGGTTCCTTTTGAGATGAGAAAGGGGTCCATATTCTTTCAAAGCCACCAGGAAATTGGGCAATGTAGTTTCAGGGTACAAGACAAAAAACAGTAAGTTGCCAGTGAAGTCTGCAACTTTGTGAGATGTGGACACACCAAGGCTTCCATTGATGTGTGGATTTCCACTGATATGGCATAAAAGGCGCTTGAAGGTAAGGATGAACATAAGGGGAGAAAAATAGGAAATTTTGATTGGCACTGTTTTTCAATTTAACCACTTGCCGACCGCCGATCGGCATCTGACGGCGACAGAGTGGCTCTTTAAGGCAAAACGCCATCATACGACGGCGGCTGCCAGATCGCGCACAGTGAGCACGAGCGCGCCGCCGGAGGCGCACCCGCGCGCTCACTGTGTTCGGGGAGAGCCAGGGAGTGGGTGCGGTGGCTTCGATTGCCGCCGGCTACCCGCGATGCCCCCCCCGGAGTGAAAGAACGGAGGTCCGTGTAAGTAAACACGGACCTCCGTTCTGTGAGAGGAGGAAAGACTGTGATCACAGCCTTCCTTTACACGGAAGCTGTGATCACTTCCCTTCCCCTGTTAGGGCAGCCCCCATACAGTAAGAACATGCCCAGGGAACACAGTTAACCCTTAGAGCGCCCCCTGCAGGTTAACCCCTTCACTGCCTATGGCATTTACACAGTAATCAGTGCATTTTTATAGCACTGATCGCTGTATAACTGCCAATGGTCCCAAAAAAGTGTCAAAATGTTCCGACATGTCCACCCTAATATCGCAGTACCGCTAAAAATCGCAGATCGCCGCCATTACTAGTAAAAAATAAAAAAATAAAAACCCCAGAAATGAATTCTCATCATCCGTAAACGCGACCACTTTTGCGCAAACCAATCAATAAACGCCGATTGCAATTTTTTTAATCACAAATATGAGGAAGAATATAAATCGGCCAAAACCGATGAAAAAAAATGTTTTTTTATATTTTTTTTTTTTTGGATTTGTATTTTAGCAAAAAGTAAGACTCTTCTTTTGTTTATAGCGGCGATCAGAAATGACGCAGCGGTGATCAAATACCACCAAAAGAAAGCTCTATTTGTGGGGAAAAAAGGACGCAAATTTCGTTTGGATACAACATCGCACGACCGCGCAATTGTCAGTTAAAGCGACGCAGTGCCGAATCGCAAAAAGGGCTCCGGTCCTAAAGTGTGAAATCCTTCCGGGGCTGAAGTGGTTAATGTAGTAAAAGGCAGCTTTGTTGACTTTGACTGATACAGTAAGGTTGGAGTAGATATTTTTAGTTAAAGTATTGTTATCTCCTAGGCCAATATATCTGCAGAAAAAAATACTCTACTTTATCAAATGCCTTCTTAGCATCAGTGTAGGGTTCAATGCACACTGGCCAAAGTTCCCTTGGTAGAAAGAAATGCTCATATAGAGCACTTTTGTACATGCATTTAGCATTTTTTTTCTGCCAGAAAACTCCTTTCTGCTTTTAAATGCTGAGCTTAAAATATGCCTCTAAACATTCTAATGTGCATGGACACATAGGATAACATTGAGCTGCTTCTACAAGCAAAACACAAAACTGTGTAGAAGCCCAGTGTGCATGGACCCTAAAGCAGAATGGTGGGAAGTTTTGTGGACCAGACTATGTGGATAACATTAACAGTCCTTGTGGTATTGTCTTTTACTTTTCTGAATATCATGAAGCCTATTTGATCTAAGTGACAAGAGGCAAGAGTGTGATATCTAGACTATTTGGTGACATTCTTTAACCACTTCAGCCCCCGAAGGATTTTCCCCCTTCCTGACCAGAGCACTTTTTGCGATTCGGCACTGCGTTGCTTTAAATAGGTAGTAAACTCTGACCCTCCTCATCTGAATTTTTTAGAAGGAGTTGTATTAAATCAGTGTAAACAATTGCACAGCAAACTGAAGCCCCATCCCATGTTTCTTCCTTTTATTTTCTGTGTTTATTCCTTTACTTATTTCCAGGGTGCAGCCGCCATCATATTGTCTTCAGCATCCGATGCGCTCTGGACTTCCGCCCTTTCTTCTTTCCCCGGTCTATAAACTCGCGCATGCGCAGTAAATATTTAGCCAGGCCTCGTTTTCGTTTCGGATTACATAGCAACCATATCCCATGAATTAGAGCCGACCTGCTTATGGTCACGTGTGTGAATGGGAACGAAGTCTCATGGGATCTCAGAGCTGCCCCTACAAAAAGGAAATTAGGTAGCCCAAGCATATTAATGCAGGACTTTCCGGCAAGAAGACCATGCCGGAAAAATCAGAGCAAATGCACATGCGCTGATGATGTCATTGAAAAGAAAAGGATCGATTACATGAAAACTAACAAGGTAGGAAGGATTCTACACAGAGCAATTAGTTAATTGTTTAATAATGCTTTAGATGGCAAAAAATTTACAGGTTAGGTTTACTACCACTTTAACTGACAATTGCGAGGTCGTGCGATGCTGTACCCCAACAAAATTGATGTCCTTTTTTTCCCCCACAAATAGAGCTTTTTTTTGGTGGTATTTGATCATCTCTGCGGTTTTTATTTTTTTGCGCTATAAATAAACAAAGAACAACAATTTTGAAAAATAAAACAATATTTTTTACTTTTAGCTCTAATACATATCCAAAAAATATATATAAAAAAAATAATTTATTCATCAGTTTAGGCCAAAATGTATTCTTCTACATATTTTTGGTAAATAAAATCGCAAAAAGCTTTTATTGATTGGTTTGCACAAAAGTTATCGTGTCTACAAACTATGAGAATTGATTTATGGCATTTTTATTGTTATTATTTTTTTTTTACTGGTAATGGGGGCGATCAGTGATTTTTTCTGGGACTGCGATATTGTGGCAGACAGAATGGATACTTGGGCCCATTGACATTTATACAGCGACCAGAGCTAAAAATAGCCACTGATTACTGTATAAATGTCACTGGCAGGGGAGGGGTTAACACCAGGGGGGCACTCAAGGGGTTAAATGTATTCCCTCACTGTGTTCTAACTGTGTGAGGGCTGGGCTGGCATGGACAGAACCTGACAGAACGGTAAACCGCTGTGTTTACATTGGCAGTTCCCCGTTCTGCCCGACCCGCGGCCACACTCACACAGCGTGCAGCGGGCATGAGAGCACACCGCTGGCAGGGCGCGCCTACCCGCAACTGTGACTGCGCGAATCGCCTTATATATGCGCCGATTTACGCAGGGCTGCCAACCTGACGCCATATATCTACAGGGCAGTGGTTAAATCTATATTTAGTAGTAAGATTAGATGGTAGAAAAAACACTGGGATTGTTTTTTCTGTCATTTGGTATAACTTTAATATGGGCTCTGAGGGATTCATCAGGGAAATGTTCACCATCATAGACAGTTGTACGCTCTCAGGAACGTGTTGGTATACCTTGAAGTGTGTTGCTGATAACTCATCTGGACCAGGAGCATGGTATGGCTTCATATCCCTGAGAGTAAAGCCCGGTACACATGAGCCGAAAACCTTCTGTCTCAGCAGGAATCGTCCGGCTTTCAGTTGTTTTATACAGCTGTCTGTTCAACAAAAGCTGCTCTAACAACAGACTTCTGACAAATGGTCATGCTGGAAAACCAACATTCGATCAGTGTATTCTGGCAGGGGGCACTGGGGGGGTCTCCCTGTCAGAATACAATAGCACAGCGGGAGAGATCCCGGTGTCAACATCGCTTGTGTTGATGCAAGGATCTGTCAGCTTTTTCCCTTCAATACTCTGGTGGAATCAAAACACACTATATTACCAAAAGTATTGGGACACCTTCCTTTACATACACATGAACTTTAATGGCATCCCAGTCTTAGTCCATAGGGTTCAATATTGAGTTGGCCCACCCTTTGCAGCTATAACAGCTTCAACTCTTTTGGGAAGGCTGTCCACAAGGTTTAGGCGTGTGTCTATGGGAATGTGACTGGGATGCCATTAAAGGTCATGTGCGTGTAAAGGCAGTTGTCCCAATACTTTTAGTAATATAGAGTGACTACCTGTGTGTGCC
Organism: Glandirana rugosa; assembly: GCA_018402905.1. Lineage (NCBI taxonomy): Eukaryota > Metazoa > Chordata > Amphibia > Anura > Ranidae > Glandirana > Glandirana rugosa. Next base: position 1,748,542 of record BLSH010139742.1, on the reverse strand, counting down.
CAGCTTTAATGTGAATTAATTTTTAAGGAATTCATATTTTTATAGTATTATTTCCCTCTGGGGAAAGTTTAGGAATACCCAAAGTAAATAGATAAATTGTATTATTAATCTCGACTTGAGGGAGATATGGTGCAGAGGGGTTTGTTACGTTATAGCCCTTTATAATGGTCTATAGATCCAAGGACATTGCAGACTGTTTTATTTTCCTCTTTCATGTTGCCTTTCCTCAATGCTCTAGCGAAAATTTTACATGGTTTATTTGCGAATTCAGACACAGGGGATTATTTACTAAAACTGGAGAGTGAAAAATCTGGTGCAGCTCTGCATAGAAACCAATCAGATTCCAGGTTTTATTGCCAAAGCTTAAATGAACAAGCTTACGTTAGAAGCTGATTGGCTACCATGCATAGCTTCACTAGATCCTGAGTGTACCAGTTTTAGTAAAGCTACCACATAGTTCTGAGGCTTTTGACTTGTGCAGTATGGAGATATTCATTTTACCTACAGGTAAGCCTTATTATAGGCTTACCTGTAGGTAAAAATCCCTCTAAAGGGTAGACAACCGCTTTAATTGTAATATGCCTATGCACACAGGTGCGTAAACAAGCACCGTGCATTCTTCAGTAAAAAAAAAATAAAATAGAAAAATATGCATTTTTGGTCAGTAATTTACGCCTCATGCATGTATTTGCACGTGAATGTCCACAACATATTGCAACCGTGAGAATAAATTTGCGTGCATATGCAGGAGAATACGCGCAAATACATAAAAAAAAAAAAAACAGCAGAAAAAGTAGAGGCTCAAACAGGAGCATCATGTGCAAGAGGCCTTAGTATGAGAATTGTAACAGACCCAAAATTATCAGCCTTATTTAATGAATAGTGCAGTAGCCAATAACAGCCATTTAGAATACACTCTGTTGAGGGAAGACCAGGAAAAGGGTCCTGATTGGTTGCTATGCATTATGACACTTAAAAATAGAATTCTTCATTCTATTTTAAGGCGAGAAGCATTATGTCAATTTTACAGAGCCTTTCGACTGCACAGAATGAAAGTGACATAATTCACAGCAGACATAAGGAGTTTCCCAGCTGTGTCTAATGAAAGTGGAAAACCCATTGAATTGTACACAAGTTATGGGGTTAAAATAAGGAGAAACTGACTGTTTGATGACTAACAGGTAGGTTTCATGGCGATTAAATTGGTTGTAGTTATTCTAGAATACCTGTGTATATGTTTTAGGAACAAATTGCCAAGCCCGTTATTAGGCTGGGCTCACACTATCCGACACAAAAACGGTCAGACTTTTGATTCTACTTTGCCCTGCAACATCGGTCCTACTTCTATCCTACTTTGGTCCTACATCCATCTGACTTGAATGAACAAGATAAGATTTTGCTCCGACTTTGAGATAGTGACTTGTCCTTTGACCAATCAAAACAATCCCAGTGTGAGATAAATTCCTTTTACTGCTGCTGTAATCACCAAGTCGGATGTCGCAAGTTGGATGGTTAGAACAAGGATCCGACTTTGATCCTACTTCAATGATATTCAATGGGCTGAAGTAGGACCAAAGTCGAACCAAAGTAGTACATGAACCTTTTTCAAAGTCGGACCGACTTGTGTTGGACCAGTTAAGACGGCTCTCATAGGGAAACATTGATTTTGTGACGTAATGCGACTTGTGCTCACAATGTCGGTCCGTTTGTCGGACAAGTGTGAACCCAGCCTAAAAGTAAAATTATTGTGGTGGACAAATTTGTTGGTACCCTTACAGCTCATTGAGAAAACTGCTTTATTCCTCCAGAAAAGCGATGAAATTAAAAGCAGTTGTCTTGTGTATACCTGCTGCATGCCTTTGTTATATCACAGAATAAAGCCCCTTCACACAGGTGTTCTGTCTGTCTGTTTTTCATTCGCCTCCTGATGGATGAAAAATAGACAGCAATGCATTCCTATGGGTAAACAAATGAAAAGCAGATGTCATCCATTTACATCAGTTTTTTGTCCACTTCCGTTCAGGTCCATTTTTTAAATTGAACAAGTCTGCATTTTTGTTCCATTTAAAAAACAGAAGCGGTCCTAAATGGATGTACACGGACAAATAGTCTGCTTTTGCATCCCTTTTTGTATTGGTTGCTAGGAGCCGGAACCCGCCGGCGTCCTAACAACCAGTGGCTCATCTCTGCTGTCAGCAAGGATTCCCCTCTGACAGCAGAATGTAAACAAAAGATATTGATAAAAAATGCAGCAGACAAGGGGGCAGTGTATGAAAAGAGAGGAGCAGTGCTTACAGTGAGGGGGTCAGTGTGTACGTATAGGTTCCCTCACTTACCGACTCTAAATGTCATTGCCAGTTTATGTGACGGGGGAACAGACGACGTAAAAAA
>BLSH010139742.1:1730909-1743473 GCA_018402905.1 Glandirana rugosa | reverse complement strand
CGAAGGCTATAGGGGGGAAGCATATAAGCAGGGCTTCAACTTTTGGTGGAACTACACTTTAACCTTCAACCCAAGAAAACAGATACAGATTTTCTATCCAAGAAAAAGGTTAGAAATAATTTTCACTGATATTTCTCATTCTTTTCACAATTAGCAATCACTTTGCAAGCACTATGTTACAAGTCTTGCTAAATATACACAGAACTAGATTCTATTAAGAAGCTAAAGCTTATATCTGTTATAGGTTTTGTAGATGTGTAATCTAAACATGCAGCAGGGGTGTTTCTAGTGTCCTCATAGACTAGGGGCACTTCTGGGCACACAGATTAAAATGTTGAGGGGCTGGTAGGATACCATGATGACCATAAAAGACCATCTTTTCTAAATGAAGATTTAACATTTTTCTGCAGTTCTTTTCTTCATTAAAGGAAACCTGTGCCAATAGCAATATCGGAAGCTGCTGCAAAAATAGTAGCTTTCTGCCCATTATGCTAACCCTCTGGATCAACCAAAAGAGCTGACTTCACTTGCTGTGTGCTTGTTCTGGTAGCCTAACTTAAGAAAATGAAACCATTTGATTAACATGGTAGCCAGGTAACCAAAAATTTCAGAAGCAGGCCAGCAGGACTACATCCTGGTCAGCTCCTGCCTCCAATCATCGCTCAAAGATGTATGATCACTGCAAAGGCCTCATTTTAGATCTGTGCACTACCTTGTCTGAGTCAAGGTACATTTGTGATACCAGCTGGTAAAGTACAAGGCTCGTTCACCAGCCAAATTGAACTTATCATGTCTGTGGGGCACTCAGAGAAGAATAACAAATTGCCTTATCCAACAAAGTTGTAGCACTCAAACCATTGGATGATGTTGATTCAAAAGAAAAAAAGATATCGAAAACAACCTGAAATATGCCACCCCTCTGTGTCCACCCGTCAGCCATCAGACACAGTCATGGATTTCAGACAAGTGCCTGGATCTGGTGGACAAAACCGAAATAATCAAACATGTTGACTTTGACCACTAATGGGAATGGGAACTAAAGAAATAGATCAAAAGAAGATGAAAGCAGAACAAGAAGCCTACTAGATTAGTGTGGCAGCCAATCTGGAAAAGCAGTGTCTAGGTGTCTAGGCACTAGTACAAACCCTCAGGAGACAGTAGAACCATATCGGTCACTGCCAAAATGAGCAAAGCTGGGGTAGACATCATGCTGCAATGACTTTAGCATATGCTGTTCCATCAGTATATAGAAACACATCATTGTGTCAATCCTCATGAAAGGCAATAAACCAGGAATGCAAAAATGACCACAGCATAAGCTTTCCTTTAATTGTTGGCAAGGGTGTGTGCTGCCTATTGCATTATGCGTGTGTGTATATATGTGTATATGTATATATATATATATATATATATATATATATATATATATATATATATATACTATATCACAAAAGTGAGTACACCCCTCACATTTTTGTATATAATTTATTATATCTTTTCATGGGACAACATTGAAGAAATTACACTTTGGTGGATGTTAGAGACCTTGCGATCCTCTACCTTCTATTTGAGGATGCCCCACAGATGCTCAACAGGCTTTAGGTCTGGAGACATGCTTGGCCAGTCCATCACCTTTACCCTCAGCTTCTTTAGCAAGGGAGTGGTCTTCTGGGGTCGTTATCATGTTGGAATACTGCCTGTGGCCCAGCCTCTGAAGGGAGGGAATCGTGCTCTGCTTCAGTAAGTCACAGTACATGTTGGCATTAATGGTTCCCTCAATTAACTGTAGCTCCCTATTGCTGGCATCACTCATGCAGCCCCAGACCATGACACTCCTACCACCATGCTTGACTGTAGGCAAGACTCATTTTGTACTCCTCACCTGGTTACCGCCACACACACTTGACACCATCTGAACCAAATAAGTTTATAAAAAGGTGAGGGGTGTACTCACTTTTGTGAGATACTGTTGATATCCTGGGAGGTATCTTGTATTTTTACTGATGCAAGAAATTGTCTTTCTCAGGGAAAGCAACGACAGATCTTGTAGATTCAATCCAGAATTTTGGAACATGACAAAATCTGTTTAGTGATTTTAAGTCAAATATTGGGCGGATGCCCCCAATTGGTTTGGAAAGGCTCATTAGCCATGGCTTGCAACAAAAAGAAGGAAATGTAAAATCTCGGTAGAACTTGGGACTTTTTTATGGGGTAGGAGTACCTTTCCCCAGGAGCAAGCTTAACAAATTTGTCCAGGCGTTCATTATCAAAGGACATGTGTACATGATGTTTCTTACAAGAATGTAGAACGGACCAAGATTTTAGCCACAAAATCCTGTGCATGTGCACAGAGATAAGAGGGATTCTTGGGATTTGTCAAATGACATTTTCAAGATAATGAGCTGATGACTCATCGGTTGTTAAGAAAATGGGCATTGGAAAATGCTTCTATTTATTATGGAAAGTGAAATTCTGCCCGAAAAGGTGAACGTATCCTTTCATTGTATGGCCAACTTTAGACCTACATAGACAAGATAATCCTAATCTGATTCTGCTGATTTCTTAAAAGTCAGAAAAAACTGTATCGAATATCTATGGTTATCTTTACATACGTATATATGATTGATACCAGCAATACCAGTTCACATGAATCTTGTAGCTTAGGCTCAGTTCACCTTTTTTTTTCTAAATTCCAGCATCCCTATGTACCGATATAGCATTAATGAACTTACTTTGCAAAGATAAAACAGCTTTCCATTTATTCTACACACGCTTACCTCACGAACTTCATAGCTGTTTAAAAACACTGCTCGATTACTTCTGTTTTACTTCCTGGACAGACTATAGGTCATGACACAGGAAGGAGTTGATCAGCTGAGGGTAGATAATGCAGGGTGCGTGCTAATGAGATCAGCTAGTCAACTCCTTCCTGTGTCATGACCTATAGTCTGTCCAGGAAGTAAGGCAGAAGTAATCGAGCAGTGTGTTTAAACAGCTATGAAGTCAGTGAGGTAAGCGTGTGTAGAATAAACGGAAAGCTGTTTTAATTTTGCAAAATAAGTACATTAATGCTATATTGGTACATAGGGGAGCTGGAATTTAGAAAAAAAAAGGTGACCAAAGATGAACTTAGCCTTTAACCTCTTTAACCACTTGCTGACCAGCCACCGTCATTATACGGTGGCAGGTCGGCACGTTCCTGCCAATAGCTGTAGCTGTACGGCAGCCCTTTAAATGCCTATAGTAGTCGCGCGCGCACGCCCGCTGCATGCTGGGGAAGCTGATGTGTGTGACAGGAGGGCCGCAATGCCCGCCAGCCACCCGCGATTGCGGGAGCGAGAGGCAAACGGGGAACTGTTAATGTAAACAAACAGATCCCTGTTCTGTCACCGAAGTAGAAAGAGATCTGCTGTTCTCAGTAATCGGGAACAGCTTTCTCTCTCTACTCCCAGTCAGTACACTGCTCCCACAGTTAGAAACACCACAGAGGGAACAAACTTAACAATATTATCATCCCCTAGTGTTAACCCCTTCCCTGCTAGTGACATTTATACAGTAATCAGGGTATTTTTATATCACTGATCGCTGTATAAATGTCAATGGTCCCAAAAAAGTGTCAAAAGTGTCTGATATATCTGCCGCAATGTCGCAGTCCCGCTAAAAATCTCTGATCACCGATATCACTAGTAAAACAAAATTAATGATAAAAATGTCATAAAAATGCCATAAATCTATTCCCATAGTTTGTAGAAGCGAAAACTTTTGCACAAACCAATCAATATATGCTTATTGCAATTTTTTTTTCACTAAGAATATGTAGAAGAATACATATTGGCCTAAACTGATGAAGAAATTTGTTTTTTTTTTTTATTAATTTTTTTTTTAGCAAAAAGTAAAAAATATTTTGTTTTCAAAATTGTCGCTCTTTTTTTGTTTATAGCGCAAAAAATAAAAAGCGCAGAGGTGATCAAATACCACCAAAAGAAAGCTCTATTTGTGGGCAAAAAAAAAAGGACATCAATTTTGTTTGGGTACAACGTTGCATGACCACGCAATTATCAGTTAAAGCGATGCAGTGCCATATTGCAAAAAGTGCTCTGGTCAGGAAGGGTGTAAATCCTTCTGGGGCTGAAGTGGTTATAAAGATTATTATGGTATAGGCATATCATGTAATTGTTTAAAACATTTGCCTTGATTTCTATGACTAGGGCTTCATCTGTAATTCTAAAGGTATACTGTTTGTATTGTCTTGTCCAAAAAAAGATATACAGTATCTCACAAAAGTGAATATACACCCCTCACATTTTTGTAAATATTTTATTCTATCTTTTCATGAGACAACACTGAAGAAAATGACACTTTGCTACAATGTAACGTAGTGAGCATACAGCTTGTATAACAGTGTACTCACTTTTGTTACCAGCGGTTTAGACATTAATGGTTGTGTGTTGAGTTATTTTGAGGGGACAGCAAATTTGCACTGTTATACAAGCTGTGCACTCACTACTTTACATTGTAGCCAAGTGCCATTTCTTCAGTGTTGTCACATGAAAAGATAGAATAAAATATTTACAAAAATGTGGAAGCCTCTTCTAAAGATGATGCACAAGAAAGCCCATCCCACTCCTCACCTGGCTGCAGTTACACACGCTTGACACCATCTGAACCAAATAAGTTTATCTTGGTCTCACCAGACCCCAGGACATGGTTCCAGTAATCCATGTCCTTAGTCTGCTTGTCTTCAGCAAATTGTTTGCGAGCTTTCTTGTGCATCATCTTTAGAAGAGGCTTCCTTCTGGGACAACAGCCATGCAGACTAATTTGATGCAGTGTATGGTCTGAGCACTGACAGGCTGACCATCCACCCCTTCAACTTCTGCAGCAATGCTGGCAGCACTCATACGTCTATTTCCCAAAGACAACCTCTGGATATGACGCTGAGCATGTGCACTTAACTGCTTTGGTCGACCATAGTGAGGCCTGTTCTGAGTGGTACCTGTCCTGTTAAACCACTGTATGGTCAGCCACTGTGCTGCAGCTCAGTTTCCAGGTCTTGCCAATCTTCTTATAGCCTAGGTCATCTTTATGTAGAGCAACAGTTCTTTTTTTCAGATCCTCAGAGAGTTATTTGCCATGAGGTGTCATGTTGAGCTTCCAGTGACCAGTATGAGAGAGTGAGGGTGATAACACCAAATTTAACACACCTGCTCACCATTCACACCTGAGAGCTTGTAACAGTAACACATGGGGAGCGAAAATGGCTAATTGGGCCCAATTTGGACATTTTCACTCAGGGGTGTACTCACTTTTGTCAGCGGTTTAGACATTAATGGCTGTGTGTTGAGTTATTTTGAGGGGACAGTAAAATTACACCGTTATACAAGATATACACTCACTGCTTTACATTGTAGCAAAGTGTCATTTCTTCAGTGTTGTCACATGAAAAGATAAAATATTTACAAAAATGTCAGGGGTGTACTCACTTTTGTGAGATATTGTATATATATACACACATTTAAAAATTCCTAAAGCATCACTGGGAGGTCAGAAATGGGATTTTCTGGAGGTTCACATGTAATCAGCACTGTAAGATAGACATCGTTTATGGTCGCCTTGGGACGCCCACTTTCTCTCCCCACTATGGCATTATGTTTTAATGTCTGAGGTGAGAATTACCACTGTGTGAATCATCCAAACCAGAACGCTGCTGATGCTTTCAAAGAAACGTGACCAATACTCGCTGAGCACTGTCCTGACATAGGAAGTAGCACAGGAATTTCAGAGGACGTTTTGTGGAAGAAACTACGCTGTCTTCGTCAGCACCAAGTTTCAGGCGAAGGAACAATGAAGTAACTGAGGAAACACTTTGAGTGAATTGTGGGTTAAAGAACATAGCACATTGCATATCCTTAAAACTTTGAAATAGTCACACTGATACTATTCAAAGACGTCTTTCTTTTATCAGAAAATTCAATCAAAGCATCGCCACCTTTATTTTCTAACCACATTGAAATTCACTGGTGATGCTCACAGCTGTTTGTAGTAAAAACTTAAAAGAAAAGGATTTTTATTGTTATTGCAGTGTTTTCACTGAACAGTAGTTGCAGTAATTTAGCTTATTTTCTCTATTTTTGGTATTGTAATTATTGTAGATATCTGTAGATTACACACAGGAGGGAGACTGTTGAATGGTGCTGTCAGATACAGTGGGGGAATTTAATACGGCACTAGACACTTTTGTGGCAGTATGTTCATGAAAGTAGTATGTTTCCATTTCAACACATGACAGGTTCATCAGAATAATGTAGTTATTTGTGTATTTGGTGTTATGGCTGTGACAAATTAAAAAAGTTTGTAAATGTTCATAGAAAATGAAGGTGATTAAGACTAAGGCCCCTTTCACACATGCGGACCGCTTGTCCGTTTTTAACCCATCCACTGATGGATGAAAAAACGACATCAGTGCATCTCTATGGGAAAACCGGTGTAAACTGATGACCATTCATTTACGTCCATTTATTTCCACTTTTGTCAACATCCATTTTTGGAACAGATCAAAGTCCTATTTTTCTTCAGTTAAAAAAAAAAAAAACGTATCAGACGAAAAACTGATGTAAACGGACAAATGGTCCCTTTTTGCATTAAAAAATGGCTCTGGGTTAAGGACTGTAGCTGGCGGATGTAAAAAACAGATGGCAAATCAATGATACTGGTCAGCACCAGATGATTTGCCTTGGCAAACAGCGGAAGGAGCTGTCTGCAAGTGGGAAGGAAAGGCGCTGAGAAAGTCGTTTCCAGCAACATTACATCTGCAGTCTCCCATACATTCTAAGATCGGATGCGATACGATTGGATGCTGGATTTTGGAGATTATTATTGAGATCTTAAGGCTATTGTTTAACTTGCCTTTGGTGAGTGTTTCTATATAGGGGGGTTTATCCTCCCGTTTTTTTGCTCACGCGGTGTGGTGGTGGATAACATCGGAACAGGATCCTGCTCCTAACGGGGATCACTTTATCTGATATTTTGGACTCTTCATTGGGAGTCTTATTCTAGCGCTGCTTGCACTTTACTGTGATTTCAAAGTTATATGGACTTTCAATAATAAGGTGCTATATATCATGAACTTTTTTTATTTAGGTGGCTGCTAATTTATACCTAAAAGTGTAATTTTTTTATTTTTTGTGTATAAGTGGAGTGTTTCATCCCGAGCGCTGATGGGAGCAGTTTCCTTATTGTTGGGAATTTAATTGTTCTATTTGCAGAATCATTTGTTTGTACTATTGAAATATTGGTGAGGGGATGCACTGGACACCTTTGCTGCTGTGGTACCATATGCTGGGTATCCAGTGCGTCCCTGTGTCTTTTAGGAGGGGTAGGCTCCCACCAGGCTCAACTGCTCTCTGCCTATCCATTATAATGCATGTGCTTCCACTGTGGATGCTCTCAAAATTTAGAGTTATGGAGACATAAAATACAGGGGTGCCTTGAAGGGCCTCTGTAGCTTACACATGTATTTGAAAATGTGTGCAAGCTAAACCCTGTTTTAACGCATACTGTTAGACAGGAAAGTTATGTTGGTTGCAGGTTGGTCAGTAAGTTGAGCTGGGAATTTCTTTGGTTTTGTTTTGCTGGAGAATGGTCAGACCCTCTGTCAAGTTTTAATTGCTGTCTTTATCCCAACGTGGGAGATTCAGCTTCTTTGTGCTGTTGCAAAAACTAAAACAAGACAAAAAATGGGACTTTAAATGACTTGGTCCCTATGATACAGGTAAGGTACACCGCCCATATGCGGACATGGTAGGCGTATTCATGGGACCTTTACATTTTTGGGGTGGGGTTTCGTCCCTCACTTGGTCCCTATGATATGCATTAGTAAATGTATAACTTTTATTCCAGATGACATACAAGCAAGCTCCTGATGAGTGATTTCAGATCACGAAACGCGTCGAGCCACGATATGTTTACTATGTCATATTCTAGTCTCCTTTTAATCATGTCATTTGAGCAATTGCCTATTGGGGCATCAAATAGCCTTGGCATCACACAGATTATCATCTGTGTACGATCAATTGTATGTGCACACGTTAATGGATGGCTCGGGGAATTTAATTTCAATTCATTTTATTTATATTATATTTCTCTATGAATTCAGTGTTCTATTATTGTACAATTATACTGTTGTTCTAATTGACACTGTATAATCATGTCATTACTTATATCCTTGGTTACTGATTTATGTAATATATTACCTGCATTGATATGAATTCTATAATAAAACTGTAATTATGATCCATCCCTACTTTTTCACCACATGTGTCATTTAAAGTCCCATTTTTTGTCTTGTTTTAGTTTTTGCTTAGGTATCAGGGATGGAAGCACATGACCCTATGTCATGGCTTCATTTAAAGTCCCACTTTTCCCCACTACCCCCTTTGTCCAGTTCTTTGTGCTGTTGGTCATTGTCATTGGGAAAGTGAGGAGAAATCTGAAATTTTAGAATTGTCCCTAGAACAAGAGATGAAAAAATCTTCCAATGGAGACACATGTAACAGAGACACATTTAAAAGGAGAATTTCTCATACTTTTTGTTGTGTTTGTGGCACAGAAAGTGAAGGTAAATTTCTTTAATAGTACAGAGATGGCAAAAATTAACTTGGCAGGAAATGTTATCCCCCCCATTCTAATGAGAAAAACATGGTTTAAAGTGGTTTTAAAGCCTTAAAGTAGAACTATAGGCAACTTTTTTTTTCATTTTGGATAGAGCAACTGAGGGTTATAGCCCTTGCCAGATTTGTTTTCGCCATCTGTGTCCCATTTCTTAGATTTCCCTTCACTTCCTGTCCTATATCCAAACAGGAAGTAAGAGGAAATCCCTGCAATCCCTGGGAATTCCTTGGGGACCCCCAGCTCACCAGAACTAGTGTCACCATTGGAAGATTTCCCTACAATTACAATTCTGGGGACAGCCCAAAATTTGGGATTTTCTTTTACTTTCACTTTCAATGATAATGGTAAACAGGACAAATAGAGAGGGGGAATCTCCTAAACAGTAGCACAGAAAGCAATAAAAACTGACAGGTGTTGTAATCCCTCTCGACTCTGTCCAAAACTAAAGAAACAGTATTGCCTTTAGTTATACTTTAATTTTTTACCTTAATGCATTTTCTGCATTAAGGTAAAAAATCTTATGTGTCCAGGATCCCCCCCACCTCCCCTTACACTTTCCTTACACTTTCCTTAGCCTGATCTTGATCCAGCGATGTGCACGAGAGAAGCAGTTCTCTCCTCTCTCTCCTTCCTCACAGGGCAGATTAATTGCAGTGGTAGCCATTGGCAAATCTATTGACGAGGGAGCGGGGGTGGGTCCACACAAGTATGCCCCCAGAAAGTGGCTTGCTAGAGGGGTGCTCGGAAGGCAGGAGGAGCCAGGAGCACCTGCAAAGGACTCCAGCAGAGGAGGATTAGGGCTGTTCTGTGTGAAACAATTGCACATAGCAGGTACTGTAAGTATAACATGTTAATAAAAAAAGACAAAGGTTTAAAATCCCTTTAATTATAAAAGTCAATTTTCCATTACATATTATTACATAGCTTTTTTTCATCCTGTGTTGCATCCCAGTGCTGTTAATTTCTTGCAGCCTCCTTGCAACCAGTTCCTATTTACGTGCTCTGCAGCAATGGCTGCATTGCGTTTCTTAGGACTAGTTTCCTAAGGGTGATATTGTAATAGTGGACCATGCCTGTGTAATTTGTGATTATGTCATGAACTGGATCACTTGGTGTAGCTTCTGAATCTGAAGGATGTCGTTCCAGCATCCACCCTTGGGTATCTTCCCACTTGATGCTGGCCCCTGGGTGAGTATTTAGCTCCTAAACTAGCTTTCCCCATTGCCACCATGTTCTGCCCTGTGTGCCAAATATCTTGACCCTGGAACTAGTGATTTTGCTTCTGTACCTGCTACCCTGACCCTTGCTGCCTTAAACCCGTTACCCTCATTCTGCTGCCTCTACCTGATCCTCTTGTACCTGATCCCTGCTCTGGCCCCCTTCCTGACCCTTCTCAACCACTGTTGCTTGCATGTCCTGCCTGACCGTGTCTTGCTTGATCTCTGCCCTGTACCTTGTTCATTTTAAATCCTGCAGTCTCTGCTGATCCTCTGTCTGCTGTATATAGTGTATCATAGTTACTTTGTTAGATATGTACTTTTCACTTGATTTCACTTTTCACATGTGTTTCACTCTTATTTGTGCACTGTTTGTCATGTTGGATGGTTTTGTTACATGCTGTATTAATAAATCTTATTATAATTGTAATTGTATCCAGTCTCCAGATCTTGTCACCCCTGCTTTTGCTGGATATCAGCCCTTGGTATTCTGACATTTGAAATGACTTGTCAGGATTGGCAAGTATTATTTTAACCACTTCACCCCTGGAAGGTTTTACCCCCTTCCTGGTCAGGCCATTTTTTGCGATACAACACTGCGTTGCTTTAACTGACAATTGCGCGGTCATGCAACGATGTACTCAAATAAAATTAATGTCCTTTTTTCCCACAAATAGAGCTTTCTTTTGGTGGTGTTTGATCACCTTTGCGGGTTTTATTTTTTGCGCTATAAACAAAAAAGTCAGACAATTTTACACACAAAAAAATATATATTTTTTTTATTTTCTGCTTTAAAACAGATCCAATAAAAAAAAATTAAAAAATCAAATTTCTTTATTAATTTAGGCCAATTTGTATTCTGCTACATATTTTCGGTAAAAAAATCCCAAAAAGCGTATATTGACTGGTTTGCGCAAAAGTTATGGCGTCTACAAACTATGGGATATATTTATGGACTTCTATTTGTTTTTATTGATTTTATTAGTAATGGTGGCGATCAGCGCTTTTTAACGGGACTGCGACATTGCGGCAAACAAATCTGACACTAAGTGACACTTTTTGGGGAAAAGTGACAAAAATACAGAGATCAGTGCTATAAAATGCATTGCCACTGTATAAATTACACTGGCAGGGAAGGGGTTAACATCAGGGGAGATCAAAGGGTTAAGTGTGCTCCTAGGGAATGCTTTCTAACTGTGTGGACGATGGACTGACTGGAGGAAGAGAGAGATCAGCAGGAACAGGAACACAAGATCTCTCTCTTCCTCTCTGACAGAACGGTGGCCTGCCTTGTTTACATAGGCAGACCGCCATTCTGCCTCTCCTGTGAATGATTGTGGGTGGCCGGCAGCCATCGTGGCCACCTGGACCCGTTGATTGACTTCCGCTGTGATTGGACTCCGGCGGCGCACGCATGCGTCCCACAGCCGATCCAAAGAATCACGTACATGGCCACCCTGCCGCAGTACATATACATGGGCGCAGTCCTTAAGTGGTTAAAGTCATTTTCATGGTTCTAAAGCTTAAACTTTTTTTACCTTAATGCATTCCCTGCACTAAGTTAAAAAATGTTTTAGAGTTTGCTCTGCCCCCCTACTCCTCTAAACATTTACCTGACTCCTGGGTTGATCCAACGCTGTGCCTGGCTGCAGTCTTCTCTCTCCCTCTTCACCCAGGACTGACAGGCAGGCAGATTCATTGGTTCCTGCTGTCAGTCAAATTTGGTGAGGAGGGAGTGAAAGGTGGAGCGAAGCCCCACTGTGTGAGTCAATAGATGCACAGTGCTCAGCTCAGGAGAGAGCCTGCAGGTGTGCACTCATAGGAAGTAGCTCCCTATAGGCCGCACCAAGAAGGGAAAGAAGGGAAAGAGAGGAGAGCACCGGCAAGGGACCCCAGAAGAGATTTTAAAAATCCCAGTCAGTGTGTTTTATGTCTATATGTGTCCCATTGGGGAGATTACCCCTCACATTATGTCCAGTAGACATAACAAGAAATTTCTTCTCTAGCTGTCACCAAAACAGGTGTCTAGATTAGAAGATTTCCCCTCCTATTCCTGTTTGGTGATAACATTAAAACATTTTTTTTCATTTAATCTGAATATGATTAGATAACTGAAGTCAATAATCACATAATTTATTGATTATTATTTATATATTTATTATTCCTGACTCCTTTAGTAAATGTGCCCCATTATATTAGTCTATAATTAGGAAGGCTGGATGACTTGGTTTGTAGTGCAGGCAACCACTAGAGGGAGAATATACAAATCTATACACTTAACACACCACTGGTAATATGATACAGTAATCACGTAATCAAAGAATAATTCAATGTAAACATATAAAACAAACTGTAAAAATCCAATTTATTTTCAATTTGAGGATTTTTTAAACCTTTTAAATAATCTTAATTTTTTTAAATGCAACATATTGCAGATTACCATTCTGTAATAGATTACCAATCTGTGGTGACTTCAATAGTTTTATTTATTAATGTGTAGCCAGGTGCGGCCAGCTGTGTGAACTCCTGCACCCACTTGTCCCCCCCCGCCTCTGTACTGCCAGTAGAGGGAAAGTGGGCTGCGGGTGTTGATGCCAGCTCAATTCAACTACCGCTGCATGTATAGAGTGGCTGCGCAGAGCTAGGACTCTGCATCTCTGTGTACAGATTTGATCTC
>BLSH010139742.1:1720088-1730878 GCA_018402905.1 Glandirana rugosa | reverse complement strand
GCCCCCCCCCCCCCCCCCCAGGATCTATGTGAGAGCAGCTAAAGATCTGTATGATTTCCTGCTCGCTCCTTTCTTCCCCTCCCTCCTGGATGTCAGAACGAATCCAGTAAGATGGTGGGAGAGCAGGAGAGCAAGAGCAAATAAGAATATCAAAGAGGTCTTGCTATGTAGGGGCACTGCATCATACGTCAACTCCCACAAGTCGCTCCACCCGGGGGAGGAGAGCTCCATCATATTCCTGGGCAAACTGATCCAGATCGAGGCCAGTCTAGAGAGGATAGGGAAGGGTACAGACCAATTGTTGGGGTCTGTACACTATAGCCCGGAGGATCTAAGTGGACCTGCTTCTGTGCCTGTCCACCTATATCAAACAGAGTGGAAGGATCTGCTTCCAAGTCTGCCAAGCAGCCCCAGGGACAGAGCTTGAGAGAGAGAGAGAGAGAGAGAGAGAGAGAGAGAGAGAGAGAGAGAGAGAGAGAGAGAGAGGGGTTGAGTTTTCAGGACCAGAACTGAGAGATTTCACCCTGTGTGAGGATCCTGGCTGCTAGACTGAGCTAGCCTGACTTCTGGAACTTGCTGACTGCCAAACCATTGGGACATGACTAGTTGCTTGCCATGAGTGGTGAGCTGAACTAGCATCTTAAACTCTTGCCACACATAGTTAATGCCGCTGAGACCGCTCTACATTCACCACTAACACTCTTAAAGGGATAGTGCACCACCTAGAGAAGGGCCCCACCAAAAGCCAGCTATTAGGTGCTAAGTACTTTTTGCTACTTTCAAGGGGTATCTCATATGCTAGGAATGCATACTCCCACTCGCTGCTGGGTTTATATGCATAGTGTGCACACCCTATTATTTTTGTGAGTTAGTGGATACCATCCTAGAGACCCTATTTGTACCCATTAAAGTTCAATTTAACTTTGCTATAGTCTTTTAAAGTGACAGTTAGTGGGTCATTGACCTTTCATATATTATAGTGCCTTAAGACTGTGTAACTATCTGTTTGCTGATTTATGCATTGTTTAATTGCATTGCCACAATACCTTTAAATGATTTACCACCAAGTTTCCTGTGGCCTTATTTCTGTGCATTATTATAGTGTGGTGGCTTACTAATTCTTAATTCACACAGGTGTAAACGGCTTTTAGTCCATGACCAAGAGTGTCAGAGGGGATCGAGCAGTTTAGAGAGTCGTGGCGGAACAGAGTACCCATCCTCACCTGCAGGGGGTAAGTGCTACACATGCAAGTGCAGAAAAATACCTGGAGATCTGGTCAGAAATCTTGCATCCTTGTAAACTCCTGTGCACAGAACTTAAAGGAGAAGTGCAGGGTATACAATAAAAAAAAAACACACACATACTCCCTTCTATGCTGCACCATTGACCTGATGTTGCAGCTGTCCCACATCTGCTCTGAGCATGAGAATGAATGATCACATGACCGTTGATCACTCAGTTCTTGGTTAGCTCAAAGCTAAAAGCAGTGACTGTCAGTCACTTCTCTCCACTTTGTTCCTCCAGCACTGACTGGTTCCTTGGACTGGAGATGGGGCGGAACCAGCTGCAAATAAGGATGCCAACAATATGGTCAGGATCCTTCCAGAGCCTGGAGCAGCTCTGCTATGTCAGCTGACAGTTGGCAATAACCCACTATGACCCACAAAAGAAGAATGGCCGGAAAAGCTTTGACCATACTTCTCTTTTAAATATCAAACACTGTTTTAACAGCTATCTTCTATTAACTACAAAACAGCTCCCTGTTTGATAACAATGAGTTCTGGGGAGAATATAGAAGTGGAGCTGAACACAATGTCAACTTAAATTTTCCCAAAAATCAAAAGTTGGTAGGAAGACTGTCAGATTAAAATTCCCTGTAAGTGCTAAGCAGTCATAGAAATCAACCCATTTGACATAAAACAGCCATGTTTGAAGGAATGGAGAAGCACCATAAACTTCAACTAGTCCAGGTTCTTCGAAGGACTTCTGATGAGATCCTGTCATAAATGGTCTGGTTTGCAGTTTTGGAATGCTGGTCACCGCCCAATATCTAACAGTCTTGGACACGAATAGAAGGAACTAGCAAATTCCGCTAGCAGCTGATGCTCAGGAAAATTCAGCCTTAATCTCATTTGGATGCAAGTGCATGGTCCTTTAGCATGATACACATGACCACCAACTATCACAGGATTGTAAATGACCTGCTGGAATGGTTGGGAGCATTCTCAGTTGCTTAAATGGATGACATTGCAGTGTTAAATTCTACTTGGGAAGAATACCTTACACACCTGCCACATGTCCTGGCCAAACTGTCAGCTGCTAATCTGACAGTTAAACCAAGTATGTGTATTGCTGGCCATACACAGTTAGAAAATCCTTAGAAACAAAACAGTCAGATTTGTAAAGTTCTGTTGAACGTATATGTAAAAACACCATTATTGTATCAATATATGTCACTGAAAGTTTTACTAAACCCAAAACAGTAAAATCAGTATGTATATGTAGTAAAGCATGCTTGTTATACTCACTGTGGACCCAAAGGGATTAATCCTTTGCATTGTGTATAAAGGCTGTTTGATCCTGTCTCTCTGATCCTCCTCTTCTTTAACTGTCTCCAAAAAATAACCTGATATTTACAGAGCCATGGGGCGGGTTGCATATGCTCAGTTTGGTGTTTATTGCTAATGAGTTTTCTTTCTTTTTTTTTGGAGGTGTGCGTGTGATCAGTACAGGGCCAATCAGCACTCTCCAGACAGAGGATCAGGGGAGAATGAAAACTCCTCCTACAAGCTTTACTAGTCACAAGACTGCTATATACTTCTGATGAGAAAATGTATTTATCAGTTTATATTTAGTAAAATAATTGCATTTCTATGTTCTGTGTACTGTGGGAGACCAGATATAGTGAATGCAGGTTCTGGATTTAGTAACACTTTAATTATCGATTATGCAAGGATTTTCTAATCATGTATGGCCAGCATTAAATAGGTATGATAAAAGTCCAGTACTCTGGACACCAGGTAGGAGAAGGCACCCTGAGACTTGAGACAAGGAAGGTTGAGGCCATGATGGATTGGCCTACCCCTCAAACCACTGTAGCCCTCTTTTGGGGGATTATGAGAAATAGCCCGCTGCCCTCCTCAAACAGGGTATTGCACTAAATCTGTAGGTAAAAAAAGAGAACCAGAGGTGGAAGAGTGGAATTGATATTAAAGTTGGCAGTGCTTCCATTCAGGACAGGGTCTCTGTGAACAGAGGAGATTCCCTTCCTGGGAAATTAACCAGTAATATAATAAAAGTAATTAGAAACAGAAGAACTACTGCAGCCAGCATATAATATTAATCATAAGCATATAGATGCACACCAGTATAAAAATACAAGGTTTATATAAGAAAATATTAACCCCTTGCCAACTGTGCACTGTAGCTTAAGTGCTACAGTGAGGGGCGGCTATGTGGAAGCACATATACAGTACAGTAAACTGTATATACGTGATTCTGCTTTTCCAGGTAGGGGGCATGCGTGCCCACCGGCCCAGGTTTGCTGTTATTCACCACAGCACATGCCGATCACCAATGATTGACCGCTGTGTTCAGTGACAGGGGGTCTCGTTGCTTTTTCATTCCCTGCTTAGCAGGGAATAAAACCAACTAGATCCCCAGTAAAAGCACCACACAATACACACATAAACACTTGTTAGGCACACATTTAACCTCTTGATCACCCTAGATGTTAACCCCTTCCTGCCCAGTGTCATTGGTACAATGACAGTTCATATTATTAGCACTGATCACTGTAATTTTGGCACTGGTGATGTCAGTGGCAGTCAGGTAGTTCCCCCCAGCATCAATTAGTGTCAGCTTGCTCACTGTACTTCATTACTAGTATAAAAAGAATAAAAAAATAAAAATTCCCGTATATATCCTATAGTCTGTAGATGCTATGACTTTTGGCAAACCAATCAATATACACTTATTGGGATTTTTTTTTAATAAAGACAAGCAGCTGAATAAATTTTGGCCAAAATGTATTAAGATATTTTTTATGTGATATGTTTTACAGTAGAAAGTGCAAAATGTTGGTGTTTTTTTCACAATTGTTGGTCTTTTTTAGTTTAAATAATAATAATAAAAAAAATTACAGCAGTGATCAAATTCCTACAAAAAGAAGACTCTATTTGTGTGTTGTGTGAAAAAATTATATAAATTTTGTTTGGGTAAAGCATTGCATGACTGCGCAATTGTCAGTTAAAGTAGCGCAGTTCCAAATAGACAAAAATGGCCTGGTCATGAAGGGGGGTAAACCCTTTTGTAGCTGAAGTGGTTATTAACAGTACATACAGTACATTCAATGTACAAACTGATATTTTATCGGCAAAGGGCTCGATATGAGTCCTAGTGGAATTGTGCACATACACCTGGGTATATATAATTATTTATAGAAATACTTCCAGATGAATATTGCAGCAAAATCCCATTGATTGAATCCCAGTGTTGGAAACCTGAAGACAAGATTTTCAGTAATGAGGAGACCCTCCAGCTGTTACCCAACCAACCTGGAAAACAGTCCTAGTTATCTGGAAATGTGCATATGAGATAGTAATAGGACAGAGATACTATGTTTGTCAGAAAGATTCATTAATACACTCAAGAAGCTATAATCAGCTGTAGTTAAAATAGAAAATAGAAATACTTGCATAATGGTCTCTTCTGGTCTGGTAGTAGTAGCATGGACAGGACACGTGACCTTCTCTCCACTTCCTCCTTCCAAGATCTTTTTCCAACGACCTCAGAGTCAGGAAGTGACATACATAATTATACATTACAGTGTGATACTAGCAGCTGACAGTAGAGGGCAGGGCATCCCTACACCATGAAGCAGGGTATGTCATTATTGACAAAAGCAGGCTACTATTTGAAATGTGTGCACAACTATAGTGCCTCAGACAAATCCCTATGAATTAAAAAAAAAAAACATAGTAGAGGCACTGGGACTTTGATGCAAGTCTACGCGTCTCAGGGGTCAGAAAAAACACCCCCTTCATTAGGGCTTCAGGTAAAGTAATAGACTTGAATAGACTCAAAATAGGGCTTTCCTGTGTGAATTGATGTAGGGAAGTATTGCAGCTTCTGCAACACCTACATGATTGTAAGGCACAAGGGAGATAAGAAAAATATCTTCTTTTGTCTTAATTGCTCACACAGATGCTGCTGGCCAGTAACTCTCCTAATCCAGCAAATAGCTTCCCTGCATAGATTCATACAGGAAAACCTATTTTGAGTCCATTCAAATCTTTTATTTTAACTGAAACCCTGATGAAGGGATAGTTTTTGCTGACCCCTGAAACATGTTGGCTGTTTTTTAGTGTATAGCAATAAATTAATTTGGACTTTTTTATCCTTTGGTCTGATGCCCCTTCCATTGTTTCATGTTTTTTTTTTTTTAGCCAAACCCAAGACTAACTTAAAGTGGTTGTAAAAGCTATAGGTTTTTTTACCTTCATGCATGTATAAAAGGTATAAAACCTTCTGTGTGATACCCCCTCTACAGCTCTTCCTAAAACTCACCTGAGCCCCTTCTCGATCCAGCAATGTGCACGAGAGCCTTGGTTGTCCCAGAACTCCCTCTCCACATTGGCAGCAGAGGCATCAATTGGCTCCTACTGCTGTCAATCACAGAGGGGGGGGTGGCAAGGCCTAGCCACAGCTTTATATATCTTATAGACACATAGAGCAGGGCGCTGGAGTGAGCATGCACCAGTGCCCCTATAGCAAGCAGCTTCCTATGGGGGCACTGTTCAAGGGGGAGGAGCCAAGAGCATCGTCAGTGGACCCAAGAAGAGGAGGATCAGGACTGCTCTGTGCAAAACCACTGCACAGAGCAGGTAAGTATGATATGTTTGCTATTTTTTTTTAAGCCGAACCTTTAATACCCCTTTAACTAATAAGAAGCTGTCTAAGCTGGTGTCTTGAATGCAGGAGTGTGAAAAGGTCTTCCAGATATTGAAGGAGTCACTAGTGAGTGCTTCTATACTACAATCTCCAGATTTCACCAGTTGTTTTATGGTGCAAACTGATGCTTCTGCCTTCAAATGTGGCTTAGGTGTGGTCCTGAGCCAAGTTGATCTGTGACAGAAGAACATCCCATCCGCTACTTGAGTAGGAAGCTTCTTGCCATGGAAGCCACCATCTAGAAGGAGTGCTTAGGGATCATGTAGGTACTGCAGAGGCTGCAATACTTTCTACTGTATATGGCTGCAGCTTCACAGTGATCATAGACCATAATCCATTCAGGTACTTAAATTGTGTTGCTCTAGTAAATGGCAAGCTACTCCCTGGGGGTCTGAGTCTCTACCAATACGATTTTCCCATAAATCATAAAAAGGGAAAAAAACCCGGCAATGCTGGTAAATTGTCAAGCAAGCAGAGCCAGCAGAAGTAGGTCACGATGAAAAGCAACCTTTAAAGGATAAGTTCACCTTTGGTAACATGTTACGTGTTACTAAGCCCACATGCCTGCGTCACAGCTCCATCATTCATTCAAAGCAATCTATGAATAGATAAACTCAAATAACTTGTAGTTCTCAATGAACTGCGAGGGCACTGGTGAGCGCAGGAGATACGAGAAAACAGCTATAGTGAGATTCTGTAGGAGCTTGACATTACACCTGCGATCTGCTGATAAATCGATGAAGAGTCCTCATGGTGTGACCTCCGTGGACTAAATTATAAATAAAACTAGTGCCACATCCCAAATTTTGACAAAGACATACTGGACATTTCCAAATGGAAGATTGGGGACTTTAAAGGCACCTGGGTTTGACAAAGATTCGAACGTGAAACTAAAGTATATATAAAAATGATTTTTATTCAAAATTCATTAAAATGACAAAGATAAAAATTGAATATGTGTATCACCCAAGGGTATACAGTACCATGGTGATGGGCATAGCGCTAGGGCAACCGCCCAAGGGTCCTAATTCTCAGAGCCCTAAACAGGTATAGTGGCATATACAGTACAATCATAGAGAGTAATAAGCTTAGGTAATGCATATAGTTGTAGCCAAAAACATAAGTATACATGCACAATAGAGCTAATGTGGAAAAAGACCCCAAAGGGGGAGAAGAGGACTCCTAGGCGGGGCCCCAGTGGACATCCATCAGCACGGGAATCTGGACATATTGGATACCATCTCTACATATTTCACATCTGGACGACACTTCCTCAGAAGCAAGGGTGAGTATTTTCATAAAATCAGCTCTAGATAGCAGTGATGGGCATCAAGATGGAGCCATGTGGAGGATGGACCAGAGAAAGCCCCAACAATCGGACGCAGCAACAGCCCTTACCACCAGTGGATGTGGGGGCAGACCTCGGTATAGTAGTCAAATTATTTACTTATTTACTATATTTATATACTAACTACTTACTAAGTATGTATTAAAGGGGGTGTCCGATCAATCGGTGGGAACACACATAGGTATAGTATAGGCAGCGTGTAGTAGTAGTAAGGGCCATCAATACGTGGTCTCCCAAATGGTATCACGGAGTTTAAATTTCCTTTTCCTAATGTATATCTGGGACTGTAAGATTTGCCCAGCAACCACAAGTATAATTAGGGTGGACAATCAATCCTCGGGCCACGTATGAGCCCCTCAAAGGGATAACAAAGCACCTCCCGTTCAATGCTCTTGTCTGGTGTGTCCCAGACAGCCCACATGTCTCCCCTATTCCACAGCCGGAATGAACCTATATACTTTAGTTTCACGTTCGGATCTTTGTCAAACCCAGGTGCCTTTAAAGTACCCAATCTTCCATTTGGAAATATCTAGTATGTCTTTGTGATCTGCTGATTGTGGGTGCAATTCTCTGCAGGATCAAAAAAATAATTAAATGCACATTTTTTTAAACACCAGAATATGTGAATTTTTAATTTTTTTTTTAAAGATGAACTTAGCCTTTAAACACTTTTGTGTGATTTCCTGAAGAGGGGAGGTGTGATGATAATGAGATCTGACGAACCTCAAACTATGTGGGCAAAATGGGGAAGCGATACTGAAAACGATGCTACCCTCAATTTCACCTGAAATGAAAAGTTCTTAACTAGATGGTAAGTTTAATATCACCTAGAATAAGAGCAACTAAATGATTGTGGGTGTGATTGCCATCATTTCTATTACATCAGCTTAGAACATATCCTCATTGAGTGGGATTTTTAAGGCAATCAAAACATTTTTTGATATAAAATATTATTTTATTGAAAAATTATCAATATAAAAATTGTAAAAAAGAGCAAGTGCAATCTTTCCATAAGCATACATTCCAAATAGCAAATATCAAAAGTACTTTACAGTCATGTGGTAACAAATGTGGTATCCCCCAGCTACTTGTTGGTATTCCATCCTGTTGGCAAATGGATGGGTACATCCAGTAGAATGAGGGACAACTGATGCGTTTCAAAGTACAGATACAAATAACTTCTTCCTCAGGGAACTTACCACACCTGCAATGCAAAATAATAGTACTTACAGCATTGAGATACAATATACATATTCATTTACAGGTTATGTCTATTGGGTAATTCCAAAGCCTTGTGGAATCTTGATTTATGTCTTAACTGCCGTCTGAAGTTGTACCCGACACAGGTAGGCCCCACGGATTATTCATCTGGGGCCTTTTCTCTTTTTCCTCAACATGCTTGGGGATTTCCCAGGCTTTGTTTTGGAGATATCCGGTGTCGGTGACAAAATTGTCTCCAATATGGTGCAGTCCTTGGTCTCCAGATGTGGTCATCTTAGAGACAGAATGTGACGCGTGACGTCATCGCGCCGCACATGCGCACTATTTGGGAACACCGGGAACCACATCTGGCACCATTCCTCCTTCCCACCTCATTGGAGAAGGTTATTTTTTGCATGGACTCTGTTAGTTTTGATGAGGAGCTGACAGAGCAAGGAATCCTTTATCCTATGTGGTAGACTGTACTCTGTTTAAGCTATACAACAACGTAAGGCATTAGTGAGTATATATACTTGCAGGGGGGTAGACATTGCAGAGGGGTTCTTTCAACAAAGTGGGGTTCTTTAAATAAGTGGGCACTTCAGTTCTTGCAACCATCCATCCATCCATCTGAACGCTGCTTCCCTCTTCACAGGTATGTCTGCATTGTGATCGCTCCACCCAAAAACTGAACCATTGCAATCTGCATATGCCTTTTTAACATTGGTATGTCTGCATTGTGATCGCTCCACCCAAAAACTGAACCATTGCAATCTGCATATGCCTTTTTAACATTGGTATGTCTGCATTGTGATCGCTCCACCAAAAAACTGAACCATTGCAATCTGCATATGCCTTTTTAACATTGGTATGTCTGCATTGTGATCGCTCTACCCAAAAACTGAACCATTGCAATCTGCATATGCCTTTTTAACATTGGTATGTCTGCATTGTGATCACTCTACCCAAAAACTGAACCATTGCAATCTGCCTATGCCTTTTTAACATTGGTATGTCTGCATTGTGATCGCTCCACCCAAAAACTGAACCCTTGCAATCTGCATATGCCTTTTTAACATTGGTATATCTGCTTACACTAGTTTAATCTTTCTTAAACTGAACACTGACTGTTTAAATGTCTTTGCTGAACTGCTCTTGTCACTGCTGTTTAAATTACATCTGCAGCCATGTTCAATCACACTGTTTATTTATTTAGCCTATAGCCTTACCCAAATTTATGGTTGTCTTATCTTTACAATTTTTGGCCTGTGTTGCATTTTTATTGCAGTTTTAGAAGTTTTAATGGGATAGCTCTGTGCCTTATATCATCTCCTAATTGATTAATTGTTTACCTCCACCCCCCACCCATCACAGTATAAAACCAAGCCTTGCTTATGGGGGAAGCATTGCAGGGGGGTAGACATTGCAGAGGGGTTCTTTCAACAAAGTGGGGTTCTTTAAATAAGTGCGCACTTCAGTTCTTGCACTTCAGCGATTTGCACAAAGCGCATACTAACAAGAAACTACTTTAACACCAGACTACAGGTAACCTCATTTCCAAAATACTTTCCTCTCCAGAACATGCAGACCTTTCCTCTCCTATTCACAATAGCAGCCTCTCTCCTCAAACTATCTTTTCTTCACCCGTCCTCCCCACCCCACAATCTGTACATATCATCCTCACTTCTCCCCTCTCCCTATTACTGCACTCATCACCTCTTTCTAACTCTATGCCCACATGATAACAAAACCAGGATGCTCAAGCACGTCCCCTCATATAAATCATATTCCCATGTTGCCTCCCTTTCTCTTCTGCTTCTCCTAGCCTCTGGAGATATTTCCCCAAACCCTGGCCCTCTCTCATTCAACACCCAACATGCCCATCACCACCACCCCACACCCTCTGGCAGTAGTCGCAATCTACACAATTTAATCTCCATCCCCCTTCTTCCCAAAACCACCCTACCCTTACGCTGTGCCCTCTGGAACGCCCGCTCTGTCTGCAACAAGCTCACCGCCGTTCACGACCTATTTCTCACTAATTCCTTTCATCTACTTGCTATCACCGAAACCTGGCTCCACGAATGCGATTCTCCTTCTCAGGCTTCCCTCTCCCATGGTGGCCTGCTCTGGACTCACTCCCCTAGGCCTAATGGACGCAAGGGAGGTGGAGTGGGATTCCTCTTATCCCCACAGAGCACTTTTCAGGTTCTTCACTCTCTTCCCTCTCTGTCACTCTCATCATTTGAAGCCCCGAAGTTTACTACTCTCACTGTCTCTCCCTTCTCT